>CM057822.1:45107693-45707693 GCA_030067965.1 Latrodectus elegans
TTTTTTGACATGTAATACTTGTTGGAATATATGTCTGGGTATTTTTTTAAAATCTTCATTAGCGACACATGTTCCCAATTTATTAAATTTCTCCCGAAAAAATAAGTATAGGTTGATTTTCAAAAATTTCTTTTAATTACTTTCAACTATCAGGCAATCCGTAATGCAATGTAAGACATTGTAGTTAATTCTTTCATAATATTTAGTATTAGCTCAATTGTTTGTTATTTTGACTGTTATTAAAAATTGTAATAAATATATTTTTGAATGTATGAAATATATACTATAAATCTGATATGGCATATAAGTAATTATTGGAATTTGTAAAATTTATATTCCAAGCAAATCAGTTTTTCTTATCTTAAAAATTGGTGACACTTTAAGAATTTAATGCGACAACATTGTCTAATAAAAATTTTATGCTTTAATCCTTAAAAGAAGTGCCAAAAAGAAAACAATTCATTTAGTTTTTTTTTTATTTTACTTTCCTAAAATTTAAATTTTTACTGATAAATCAGCTCGTTAAACATTACTGCGTATGCTGCGATGATACTTTTCTTGACACACAGAATTCAGTTTTATGTCTAGTAATTCAAAATTACCACCACCAACAAATAATTTATCTTTTATTTCATATGATGACAATAAAATAATAAATGAGTCATTGTAAGAAAATATATAAAAACTACTGTGCTTACGTAATCTTGGCGTTCATAATTTTGATTATAGCTTTTTAATCTGCTGGGTCATGTGAACAAGAAAACGCAGAAGGAAAATTTGTCGCCAATGTTATGTTTTATTACATATTTCTCCTCCTATCCTCAAGCAATGTTTGGATATTATTGAAACAAATGAGAAGATTCATGGCATAATTCCATTCGTAGTACCTTGTAGCTCGTCAACGAGTGAAGATGGTTGACCTTCGGGGTCATTTCCAAGGACCATAAATATGATGGCGAAAACGATGAGCAAAACTTTGCCAAAAAGGTGGGCCTCCTGACAATCGCCAGGCTCTTGCTTGTCTCGATATCTTCTGAGACGAAAGAAGAGACAGTAGAGAAAAAAAAATTACATGTACCAAGAAATAACTACAGCCTCAGCACCGTTTCGCGTCTACGTTACTGACACTAGTCGTAAATATGTTCTTTCTTACACAGCCTGAACCAGCGCTATCTGACATTTTTGGCCTGAGATTCGGATATGGTATGCAAATAGTTTCGATACTCTATAAAAGTTGCATGTAATTATAATATTCTGAATCTTTTTAATGATTTTTTATAATGAAATAATATTAAAATGTACCTAATTAATAATACCCATGATAATCAATTCATACTAAGAAATACACTTTCTAGCGGCGAAACTTTAATTAATCAATTATTTGATCATTGGTTCAGTTTATATATACAGAATCTATTATGGTAAATTACTTTGAAGGCATTATCGATTAATAATTAACTAGCAACATCTACACCAGAATATTTATTAATTGACAACTTTTATTATTTTAATAATTTTTATCTATAGATATAGAGTGATACAATGTATTAAAAATATATCGTTAAAATTTTGTTGATAAACATTAAAATTGTGTGTCATACCGTTTTCTTTTGATTAAATTTGAAAAAAAAAAAAAAAAAAAGATTTATTAAAAACCGTAAATAGATTAAGTAGGTCTGACATTCACCAAGTGCTGTCTAAAAAGAATTCAGAGCCACTATACCACAGTCAAGATTCGGGTCAGCGAACTAAAACCCAACGTTTTAATTTTTCTTTGTCCATAATTTTTCATAATACTATTTAAATACCATATATTATAGGATTATCATTGTTCGTTGGCTACAGTTAGCTAATTTATAGCAATAAATTACGTTTCTAGTATTTACAATATGCTCAAATGTACATCGAGTTGGTTATAATCTTCTTCGTTTTAAGCTTCAATATGTGAATGATAATTAGATTATCATACAACTTTATTTTATGTAGTATGCAGACAGGTTTTCGATGGATCTACAAGTAAATAGTGGTCAAACATGGGGATCAAATGACTGGTGTGTCATTCTAGAGTTTCAAAATTGCTTCACGCACACTCATTCACAGACGTCTATGGTTATAGATTCTTTGTTCTAGGCAAATAGAGTTTTGATGACGACTTTGACAGCTTGATGCTGCTCTTGCGGCCATGTTGCAGTCTTGTACGGAAAGAATGTTTCCGCAAAGCTCGGGCATAATTCAGTTACTTCAACCGTGGGAGAGTTGACATTCTTTTTTTTTTTTTTTTTTCATCCATAAAGTGTCTTGGGACATACTTCGAACATTATGAGCTCTGGGTATTAAAAATGAGGTTCAATAAAATATCTCGTTATCTCCCATCTCCATCTGAAAACTTCTTTGATACTTATTTATTTGTCAGGAAGCTCATAAAATTGACAGCGAAAAAAATGAAGTTGAGAAAATGTCTTGAGCATCATACTGTTTGCTTCTTTAAATGCTGACCTTTGCCTTTGTTTTAAGTTTATGAACCAGTAACGAAACATTAAACCAAGTGTAAGCATTTTACATATTATATTAGTTTTATCTCTTGCTTTAAAAAAATGTCATTTTTATAAACTAGAAAAAAATTTCATATGTGTAAATCAAAGCGTTATGAAAAATTTGTGATTAGTAAAAGTATTACAAGCGTGCTTTGGTTTGTCAGCGGTTCAAAGGTCTCCTTTTTTTTACACAAAGATTAATTACACAAAGAGCTGAAAAAAATACTGGAAAAAATTTCAATGAGATAAAATTGGCTACCTATATCATTAATTTATAATAGTATCATAACTATTTCATAGTATTTTAATTTTCTTTCCTTTCAGATCAAAGCCCAGGTAAGAAGTAATACGTCATTTAATATATTATAATATTTTATTTGAAAATTGATATTTATATCAATGAATTGATAATTATTGAAATATGAGAATTCAAAGAAATATTTCTTAAGTCTATTTTTTAAATGTAATTGTACTCAAAATTAGTTATTTTTAATTACATTAATCCGCTGTAAACCAATGGGAGAAGTTTCTGCTACCATGAACAAAAGGTAGCATCTTCGATATCTGTTTTTCTTATACTGGGAAGATTTAGTTAAGTTAAGATTTTGTAAGTTCTAATGTCACTGTATGGTAAGAAAAAAAAAGCCAATATGTGTATTTACCACTTCTTTTACAACTAAGCAGCTTACTTTTTAAAACTAAATTTGCTCAACAAGGACAATCGTTTCTTAATTTTGAATTGTAAACAAGTACCAAAATTGAGCCCCTCCACTATTCAAATTTTCATACTATATCAATGATGAAGCATTTGACTCTACAGAAAAGTAACATCTTAATATGAAAGTCCTTGGAGGATATGTGTATCAAACCTACTTTGCTTCAGATTCCAGAATGACTCATTTCTGATTAAGTTACTGTTACCATGTAAAAGAAATGAACGAGAAAGATGAATGGTTTATAATTTTTGATTACTAAATCATGTATACTATGTGAAATAAAGAACACGCTCATTGATTTTTTTTTAATTGCAATAGTGATTGGATAAACTGGTGTCAATTGCTTGTCTCCTTCCAGAAAAAAGTTACCAATTTGTATGTTTTGACAAGTTTTGCCATGTCAAAAATACTTATTCCTGTTTTGTACACCTGCCAATCTGTTCGTATAATCTGATCACGTAATGTGATTTTTCTCTCCTTTTATTTTACATGAAGTGCAATTCCAAATATAAACACACTATCAAACTAGTTAATAAGTTTATCAAATAAATAATTAATTTAAAGTATATGGCTTAATGCAATGGCGCTTTACATAATAATCCCAAAATAATGTGCAGTGAATAACATTTCTCCCAATTTTACAAAGAAATTTTATTTTACAATATTCATCCAAATTTATTAGAAAGCAATAAAAAATGTTGAAGCCCATTAAATTTTTGGATATTTTGAACGTAAAAATTCAAAACTATCTCAAATTTTATTCTATCAGAAACATTGTGTGAAATCTACATATAGTTGTTATATTTAATATTTTTTACTGAATAAAAATTATATTTTATGATAATAAATGTTAAATGCTATTCTTCAAATAATTACTACATGAAATTTCTAATCATACACTAGTATGCGTTAATTTTAAAGTAATCATTTATTATTTCTTTTTGATGTCATGAAATCATCTTAAATATTTTATCCGAAAATATCTGCCTTGTCATTTTAATTGAAATAAAGCCAATAGTTCAAAATGGAAGTATGATTTCTGTGCTATGTCACAAATCTATTAGTTTTTCTATTTCTTTGAGACCAAAGCGCGTGAAATAAATCCTTCCTGAACATATCAAATGTATTTAACAACTTTTAACTTTAACTTTTAAAATATATACATTTTATTTTGGTTTTTGGTTTTCTTTCGAAATTCTTCTATGATATTTTTTAAAAAATATATTTTTTCCTGATGTGATTCTCTCATGAAAAGCTTTTTTATATAAAATGTTGAAAATTATTCTACTTTCAACAAGTTTTTTTTTTTTCTCTTTTTTTTAAAAGCATTTTTAATGCATTGCTGTAATGTTCAAATTTATTGATAAAAGTTTTGAGAAATTTTCAATAAAAAAATAGATGGTATTGTATTTAAATTCAAGAGTCTAGTCTTGGTTTTAGAGTTTCAAATAAATTGCTTATAAGAAAATATTAATCTTCGGATTCTAGACATGCAGGATATATAAATAAATTCTACTAGTTATATTGTAAATCCCTGCTTTAATATAAATGTCTACATCATATATATTAAATAGAATATATACATTTAAGGCATAGTACATAGTCAACTTAATATATTATAACAAATGATTTGAGAAATTCGTAGCTCTCAGTAAAAATTGATGATTTTAAATTCAGAAACCTGATCTTACTAAGGACATCACATATTTTTCGTCTAAATAAATGCAGAACATCAAATTCTCTATTTTCCAAATATATAAATAAACTCTACAGAGAATATCCTGAATATTTGCTTTATAGTACAATTCACAGTATATATTCATAGTAGTATATATTCAACAATTTCCTATTAAAGTGAGAAATTTTACATGCTAAATGCCCAAAACCTGAATTTGCTCTAAATATGCTTCTACAGTACAGGACACAAATAATTTTAATTATTAAGTTAAGACAATTAAGTTAAGATAAAATATTAGTGACATTTATGTAAAATGATATTTTTTTTCAACTGTTCTTCAAATTTGTACAATTATATAAATTTAAAGAAATTTGTAATTTTACTATTGTAATTTTTTTTCTAATTTTACTATTGTAATATTATAATTTTTCTTGAAAGTTGTATTAAAGTTAATTGAAAAATCTGAAACCTATTTTTTTTTTATTTTCTTAAAGAATTCCTAAAACTAGTTAACACTTTAACTTTTATTACATGTTTGGTTTCTTTAAAAAAATATCCTATTTTTATTAGATTTTTTTAGCTATTTTTAAATCAATTTTTTATTATCTATACAGATATTTATTTTATACATACATTTTGAATATTACAATTTATATTATTCTTTTACACTGGCAGTTGCGTATGATGTTTCTGTTTAAATCACTTTTCCTTTGTTTGACACTTTTCAAATTACATGTATTTCAAATTAAAATATTATTTAAATTTTGAGTAATATTTTATCTTAAATTATTTTTTTTTATCATTTATACATTTTAGATAATTATTTCGAACACTGTAACAAAATTTACTTCGATTAATTTTCAAAGTTTCATTCATGTTTTTCTTATAAATTATTATTTTATTCTGAAAAATGATCGTAAAATTAACATTAGAAATTATACTTTTTCTGCCTTTCAAAAGTTTTTCCTCCTGTCGTAAAATTATCAATACTAGAAATTAAGAAGATTTTATTTTAAAAAGGAACATAAGATAATCTCCATGCTAATTTATGTATTTGAGTTTTTCACACCAATTTGATCTCTTTGATTTTTTTTTTAAATTAAAAGAGCTAAAAGAGAGCATCCTTATTCCAGAATTTATTTATTTTAATTTTCTATTGAAAAAAAAAAAATAACATTACCAGCCAAATTTTGTTTTATAAACAATTACAAGGGGAGAAATGAAATAATAAATTTTTTCAATTTAATATTATATGCATTTTTTATAAAGTTTATGTTATATAATTATTTAATGACATTTATTTTTCACAAATACTATTTTATTTAGAATAGTAATTCGTTTTAGTTAGATATTATTGTATCTTCTCATTTGAATAACATTTAATTTAATTTAATGGTTGTTTGTCATATCATGCAATAATTCTATTTCCAGGGCTCCAATCATAATGATTTTCTTTCCCGTCTTATTATCGTACATACTTTAAATCTAGAGTGTGGGAGCATAAAATTTGAAGTATTATAATTTTATGGTTTAATTTACAAGGTAAAAAAAATTTTAAATTTTTATTTACAACTTTTATATATTTTTCACAATTAAATCAATATTGTAATCTTTCGTGTGATATCTATCACATGAAAAAAGTTATTTATATAACTACACTATGATTTTAAGTGTAACTATATTACCATAGACCAGACATTCCGAATTTTATTTTTTGTCCCAGTACACTTTTAACGATTTAAAAATTTGCCGGCTCGCAAGCATATACTTAAAAATTGCTTACTTACCTATAAGACACTATTTAAAATAGTTTATACTAATAATTTTAAATGCGAAATAAAATAACTTAGTATATACAACGAAAACAATAATACCTTTATTACTTTATTAGTAATAAAAAAACATTATAATTTTTACTGTATACTATATTTTCTGAAATTTGGTTGCACTCTTTAAGAATTAGGTAGCGCACAATAGTACCACGACATAACAGTTGAGAAACACTGGCGTAGATCTTTTATCTTAATTAATGAGGAAATAATTTAACCATTAACAGTGCAGTCATTGAGAAAAATTGTTTTGCTCAGAATTTTTCGAACAGAAAAGGCGCCCGTGAGCCGATACAGTAATCAGACCTTATATATTTCTATTCTGGAAAAAAGTGATGACTGTTATTTCCCCACTTTACAAGGTGCGACCTTTAAAAGCAATGCTTATTGTTGTTTTTCTTGGTAATCCAGTGGTTAAAAGGGGAATCCTTTCATTTGCGGCCGAGAAAGCGGTGAAAGATCACAAGCCACGACAGAAACACCCTCGCACCCGGCAAACAATTACACGCGGCGCGGGGGTGGCCTGGTCACTGAGCACACCTTTCTCGTGATGCGGCTGGATTCTCGGACCAGACAATCGCCTCTCACAGTCTGGCTATGCGGATGCTACGGAGGAAATAGGAGGAACTGAAAATAGCGAAGAAGGAAATGAACTGCAAATATTGCTGTTACCGTATATTTTGCGTGGTTCGCTTTCACATATTATTAAGATATTTGCTATTATCAAATATTAAAGATGAAATTTAATATTAATTATGGTAATATAAAATACTTTTATTGGTTTTTAATAAGACTTATTTGATTAAGAAGCTTTTTTTCTGTTTCGCAGTTTGTTATGATAATTTTTAAAGAAATAGAACAAAAATGGATATCTATAGCACTATATTAAGCTATTCACAATAGGTAAACTGAGAAGTCTAACATCGACAGTAATTTTCCCTTTTACAAATATCATATCATTAAAAGAAAATATAATACAAAACATTATTTTTGAATTCTTCATGGGAAAATTTCAATCGATGCTGCACTTAAAATTATTTTTTGGAAGTATTTAGAAAATCAATATGCTATAATATGATTTGCTATATCAGATTATTGATTATTGCATTGCGTTTCCGCTTCTTAGTTTTTCTTGATTGAAGTGGTTAATTGTAATTTTTATAGCATGCATCTGACATAAAGTAGAAGGTAAATCAATAAGCTAACACATCCCTCTTCATATTTCAAATGGACATTAGATCTAATTAATATTTAATGCGCATAGGAACTTTCAGCATGAAAATCTTCCATTCAAACATATATTGAATCCATAACCATGATCGGATAAAATCCCCTTACCCACCAAGTTACAGAGGTTCTTTAATATGATACGATTAGTACGTTTTCAAAAATAGTCATACAACTTACGATGGAATCAAATTTCTTGTTTATATAGTTGATTAACTTTTTTAACTATGTTAGTTTTTTAAAAATTTTTACTTTATCAAATAGTTAAAAAAAAAATTTTTTTTAATAATGTTAAATAAATTTATATTATAAATAAAGAATAATATTAAGTAAATATTATCCTTTATTTATAATAAAATAAAAAAAAATAGTAAGTAAATTTTTATTATAAAAAAGAGCGATATCCAGCCTATGGTATTATACACTTTTAAGTACCTGAGGAAAGGATTGTGATACTTGAAAACAATTTTAAAGGAAACGTTTGAAAAAATAAAAAGAAATGTAAAACAAAATTCCTTATGACGAAATTTTCAGGATTTTACTTAAAGGAAAACATTAATATAGAGTTCTAATTATATACTTAAGCACAGCTAAGAGGACAATTAATTTAATTAGTTGAAAAATTCTATTGATAGAAAAGCTTTTCTTACATTGTCACTTAAAAAAACATTCTTTCTTTGAATAAAATGAAATATGGAGGATTCTTCAAGGAAAAATTAACCAGAACTACCCAAGGGTTAAAAAAAGGGGGAAAAAACTGAAGAAAAAAGATATAATATACGTAGACATCACATAACTTTAAATCAAAACCATTACAATCCCATATTAATCCTTATAAAATCTTTTGTTGATACATCGTAACATATATCTATTTTCACAGTTCAAATAAGAATTGAATTTAACTTTTAATATTATGCTTTATTGCATAAGAAGTAAACTACAGTGTAGAATAGCAATCAGTAACTGATAGCCTAAAACCAGGTTCTCTCTTGGGCTTGTTAAGGCATATATACATTCAAAGTTACGGAGGACATAACGGCCTACCAATTCTCAATGTCATCAAATGAATCCTATTGATTGCCTTCTTATTAATAATCCCTGAATAGTCTATTTTTATCATTTATGACTGTAGAAAAACTCTTAACTAAAGAATAGAATCGACCTCGTTGATCTTTCCTAAAACAATCTTGGATAACATGGTGATAAATCGTATAATACTTAAATATTCTCGGTGTCTTGAATATCGATCCGTTAACCAATGGATATGGTCCTAATGTTATAGGCATAAGTTTGATAAATTTCATTATGTAAATTTTTAGCTTATAAAATAAAAAAATGTTTTAGAGGCAATGCTGTTGCTACATCATTAAAAATAAATTCAAATAAATAAAATTCTATTTTAAAAAAGATACAAGTAATTTACAAAATTCTAACTTTCAGGATATATAATACAAAATTTTAATACATATTTTTTTATTTAATTCAATTTATTTTGTTATTGTTATTTTATATGCATTAAGCTATCAACGGTTTTCGATTGCAAGAGAGTTACATAAGAATACGATACGCCTACTTTTCCCATAAAAT
Source organism: Latrodectus elegans (assembly GCA_030067965.1). NCBI lineage: Eukaryota > Metazoa > Arthropoda > Arachnida > Araneae > Theridiidae > Latrodectus > Latrodectus elegans. The sequence goes on from CM057822.1 coordinate 45,117,265, forward strand.
CCATTTATTCCACCAATCATAATTCTCCCGGAAGGCACCTCCTCCAAACTTGCCATAAGGTGAGACAGCACCCATAAGAAATACCATAATAAAATGAAAACTAGAAAAAAAAATATCAAAATTTTCTAACACGTGTTCACAAACTGAGCGTTTTTTTCGTTGACAATAGCTGAACATTGTCATCGAATATCATTTTCGCCTGCTGATCAACCAGTAAAAGCCATTTTTACTTTGAGGAAAGTGTGTCGGTGTGAACCTAAGTACCAAAACCCCCACTGCTTTATAAATTGTTCCACAAAACCAGGTGTATTCGAGTTGCAAGACTCCATGGGGGTCCACCCCTCTCGAACGCTTTCCAGAAAAATCTCCCCTACCCCACTAAAAAAAGACCTCAGCAATCAGCCATAGTGGTTGTTCTATCATTCGGAAAGAATTGGTCTTTGACTGGATTATATATTAGCCGATGTTGTTAAATAAAAAGATCGGAGAAACCACAACATGTATAGAAGTGGAATAACCCTCAGGATATTATCTGAGAGGGGCAAAGAAAACTCGAAATGGAACGTTTACTTTTTAGTGTTACGAAATAGTCTTTTGTCGAGCAGTGAAAGAGGGGGCTGAAAAAATATTTGAATTCGAAAAGGGCTTTTGCTTTAGTTACATTTTGCCAAAATTTTTCCTTCTTAATTTTTCAATATTAGTCATAATGATATTCATAGAACTTCTATAAGCAGCGAAACAGTTTAATATAGAAAAGACAAAACAAAAAAAAACAAAAAAAAATTAGGTGATAATTGGATAAAACCTTTATTTTTTACATTTGTTATAGGTATTGTAACAGTTCGGATATACATTAAATATTAAAATCAACATTAAATACTTTAACAATTTCTACGAAATCCTTAACTTAAAGAGATTGAAAAGTTTTCTTTTTTAAAAAAATTATTTTTTTTAAATAAATATTAGTGTAAAATTGATGTCATTCCAATTATCTAGATCTCTACATTCAATTAACAAATTTTTACCAAACTTTTTTTGGAGGTGAGAGGAAATTACATCTGTAAAAAAATCAAGTTATTTATTTCACATAAAATTTAAAAATCCATTTTAAATGGTAAAATTGTCTTTATGGCAAATTTATAAGAATTTATAGAGAAGTCTTTTTAAAAATAAAATTTAATTGTTTTTAATTATACAGCTGTGAAATATGCAGAGAAAATTCTTTTGAAAATAAATTTTTTGAAGCAAGTTTATACTTTATTTCCAAAATGAGGAAAAATAAGAATCCACTTACATAACAAATTTTTTCGTAATAAGAATTATCAAAAATCTAATTCAGTGGAATTTAAAAGTAAGCAATATGTTGTGTTTTTATAAATGTTTTAAAATGTTGTCATTTATAATTGAAATTATAATAACATCATAAAAGAAAATTTTCATTTCTGAGATGAAAAGTTTTATAACATATCTCAGCAAAAAAATATTAAAGATCTCATGATTTCTCAAACTTTGGAATAAATGCTTAAGGTACACGTTAAAAAGTCAATTTCGACCTAAAATGATAAATTTATTTTATTCTTTCGTTAAATAAGGAATTAAATAACTTTCCTAAACAGGTTTGTTTTTCTCTCTACGTTAATTAGATATGAAGGATTTCGTAAAGATTAGGAAAAACTAAAAGTGGACATTTAAAGCAACAGAAGTAGGCATTTAAAGGTCCAGAATAATGTTAAAACTTAGTTTAAACAGTGTTTAATTTTCAAATATAAATTTAGTAGCCTCTTAAGAAATACATAAAATAATTTTCCAGAAATCAATCAGCAAAACAAATAAAAAATTAATCAGCAAATATGTGAGAATTTTTTATAAAGACACAATACTATAATCTTTAAATACGATTTTCCCAAAACTGGTTTTGCCTATAATTTGCCCGATTCAAAAATGATTATTCAAAATATTTTCATAATATCACTATGAAATTTCATGAGCTTCATCTGTATGTTGTTTTCTAGAGAGTGTAATAAAAGAATTTTAACCACTTAAATATTTCCCAAATTATGGCCTCTTATTCGAATAATGGCATAGAAAATTTTGCTAAAATTTTAGTATAAATATTCAACTGGCCGTATTTTTTTTATTTTTTAACAAAAACTTAAAATTTTAGTACATGCTCTAGATAACAACATATAGATTATTTGATATTAATTTTTTTTCAAATATGCTTAATAGTTTTTGATGTAGCATTTTTTAAGTTTTTTTTTTTAAATGGTGAAAATTGTATACATATTTAAAATTTCTGAAGAATAATATTGGCATAAATCAAATATTAGTAAATCAATATTAATGTTTTCTAAAATTAAATCGGAAAAAATGGTTATATACAATGTATATTTGCAGTGTATTTCAAAAAAAAAAAAAATTGTTCCAAACTTGTTCGAGTACCTTAACAAACTGTAAAATAATTTCGAAATATTTAATTTTACACTTAATAATGATTAGGTAATAATATATGATTAAAGATTATACCTTTAAATACAACAAAAAGTTTCATTAAACATAAAGAAATTTATAATCAACATTTTATTATAATACTTATTTACATAGAACTATGTACATGCCCTAGCATTTAATTAGACTGCATTAAAAAAATTCTCTAATTAATATTATTTAAATATATAAGTGTAGAAGCGCAATACATTTATAGTCCCCCAGATTTCTTTCATAAACGGAAAAAAATTTATAAATCATCTATGTATAAAAAGTTTTTTTCAAAAATAACAAAAAAAGTTGTTGCCAAAATTTCATTTAAAGTTGCTCATTGGGGCATATTCTTGGTTGGTACACAGAGAAGAGAGCTGTGTCGTGGTGTGTCCCCCTTCTGAAAGGTCCTCTGCCTAGCAGACAGGCCTAGAAAGAACTCCTGCCAGCGAACCATGCTTGACAACCATGGAAACCAAGGACTATGGACGCTGACACCTTGTTGGGCAACTGCGGAGGTTACCCCTCTTCAATCGAATCATTGGATTGTAAAAAAGCATTTATTGGCGATTTGATCACCCTTGGCTGCTTTTCACTTGGTAGAATATTACGAGAAGGTTGGGGAAAAAAAACATAACTCTCGCTATTCAGCTCACGTGAACTTTTTTGGAACTTTTCATCCACTCCTCCCTATCCTAAAGCACTGGTCATAAATCATAGAGTAAAATGACACTCTATGTCCCCAAAAAAATTATATATGTTTACCTACCTAAAGGGCGTTTTTCTAAACAAGTCGTAAAAATGAGTTTTACGTCACTTTCGTTTCTGTAATCAAGACTAGGCCATTGTCCTCGATCTTTGTGTTCGAAAATCATAAATTCCTCTTGGAATTCAATCAGCAATTAAAGAACTAGTTCTAAACAATACTGGGGTGATACTCATATACAGTTTGAAGGATACTGAATTCTCATAAAAGTCATCAGCAGATTTTGGAACAGTGCAGTAGAACATTACGAAGAGACATTCATAAATATAACATTTATTAATATTTAATTTTTAAAAAAATTTTAACTCAAGTGCTAAATAATTTTTAGGCAATTTTCCACACACATGACAAAATAGATTTTCAAATTAAAACTTTTCCGTAAAAGAAAAAAAAAATTTATTACACTTTTAAATATTTTTTCTCAATTTGCTAAGAATATCCGTCATTAATCACTTGACATTTTTTTTAAATGTTATAATTATATCTTGACATATTTAACTTAATTGCTTCAAAAATACCTTTCTAATCCAGCTCATATTTTTAATAACATGTAAATATTGAACATATTGGTTGAATTCATAACCTTTTGTATAAAATTTAATATAAGTTTATATTGAATTTAATATAAGTTTATATTGAATTTAATATAAGTTTATATTGAATTTAATATAAGTTTATATTGAATAATTTTTAGGCAATTTTCCACACACATGACAAAATAGATTTGCAAATTAAAACTTTTCCGTAAAAGAAAAAAAAATTTATCACACTTTTAAATATTTTTTCTCAATTTGCTAAGAATATCCGTCATTAATCACTTGACAATTTTTTTAAATGTTATAATTATATCTCGACATATTTAACTTAATTGCTTCAAAAATACCTTTCTAATCCAGCTCATATTTTTTAATAACATGTAAATATTGAACATATTAGTTGAATTCATAACCTTTTGTATAAAATTTAATATAAGTTTATATTGAATTTAATATAAGTTTATATTGAATAATTTTTAGGCAATTTTCCACACATATGACAAAATAGATTTGCAAATTAAAACTTTTCCGTAAAAGAAAAAAAAAAATTATCACACTTAAAGTAAATTTTATAGCTAATTTTTTTCCACAAAACTCATTATATATATATATATATATATATATATATATATATATATATATATATATATATATATAGGTTTGAAAATAAATGGAAAGGCCAAAGATCAAGCCAAATTAAATATTAATCATAGCTTAAGTTTTTATAGAAAAATATTTTTAAAAATTATATTTCTAAAAATATTTCAAAAACATCGAAATTGTTCCTTTAATAATAAAAGTAATATTATTAATAAATTCCTTTAATAATAAAAACTTTCTACACTCATGTAAAATCATCAAAATCGTGCTCATTTTTTCAAACTTTACAAAATTTATTGATAGTGACTGGCAGAAGAAGAAGCATATTACATTTCTATACTTTGGGTAAAGTAACGTAAAGAATTTGACTCTAACGTAGATTATGTAACCAAAATTTAAATGAAAATATCTATCTCATGCACACATAAAATACTTTCAAACTTTATTTTCTTGCAGAAATTTTCCAATTTTTTTTTCCGAATAATACTTATTACTTATTGTTCTTTTAATATTAATGTATTTCTCGATATTATTACTTTAAAACAGAATAACTCACATATTTTTAAATGTTCTATACAGAATACGTATTGATTTTTATTTGATAGTTCTTTTAAGACGAAACAATTGGTCAACTATAATTTTATATACAATGAGTCTGCAATTTCATTCATAGTTATCAAATTTTATAAGAAATGAAAATCCATTCTTAAAGTTATTCTTTTGGTAAAACTTCTTCAAAATTTTGCACCAAATTTTAATCTAAAGAAACTTACCAAAATGTATCAATAAGTTTCCTGTGTCTTTTTTTAAGAAACGATAATTGTGGGCGAAATAAATCCTGGAAGCGCAGTTGCAAACTCATGAAAAGTAATTGTATATTTTATTATATGAAATAGTTAATTTTGTAATGACTTTAGCATAATTATTTACATTTTCAAAATTCAGTGGCTAAAAAATTAATAAAGTTTATATAGTATACAGTTTTAAATAGAAGAAGATCCTATAATGAAGAATTGTAATTTTTAACTGAAAACAATTAGATATTTTGCAGAAGCACTTTTATATCTTTAAGGAAAAAACAGTAGCTTTTTGTGTTAGAATTTGCATAGTACACAAAAATGTTATTTACTTTTTAACTGTGAATTTCAGTATGTTTTCACTACCAAAAAATGAATTGTTTTCTCAAGAGATAATTATTCAATAGATCGTTTATATTTATCACATTCATATGATTAAGTATATGTTATTTACGAGCAATTTATTGAAAAAATGATTTTAGATGATATAATGTATTTAATTTAGTAATAAATTTAAAATTTGTTAAATTTGAAAATTTGAATTCAAAATAAAAAATTATTTTCGTACATATGTAGCAATTTATATCAGAATAAATTTTTAATATAATAATTATAGATTCGTTTCAGTTAATAACATATAAATGTCTCACAAAAATAATTTAACTTTTCGTATTTATTCACGTTTTTCTTTATTTTATATGCACTTATTCATCATATTATACAATAGAAATGAGTCAGAGAACCATTTATAATTAACAAATGTATTTATTGTTTATCTTTCATTCATTGAATCCAATACAAAGTGGAAAATAAAGAATATTTGCATTCCTGAATAAACAAAATTTAAACAATTTTAAAGTATTTAAAAAAATGAATTCATATGAAAAATTTCTTCTAATTTAACTCTCAAAATATCTGTTAATTTCATTTTCTTCTTCTAAATGGAATGCTGTTATGAGTATGATATTATTGAAAATTATTGCTGAGTATTCTGATACAATAAGCGTTAAGAGGTTATAAAAAGTTTATTTTAGTCTTGCATGTGACAAACAATAAAGATTAAGATGAAATTGTTACAAACTATATTTCAAATTACATAGCAAGAGATATGAGATGCTAATTAGGTATACCTGTTTAAAATTAAAAAAACACATTAAACAGTTGGATATTTTACTATATAAGCAATTCCCAAATTATTTACAAGCATTTAATTTAAAAAATCTTTTTCAGAGTACATAAGTAATAAACATAAATAATAAGTTTACAATAAATATTCTTGTAGTCGTCTTCAAAATCTTTTCAAATAAATAATTTAATTTATCTTAAAATAAAAAAAGTACATTTAGGTCCAATTTTTTATACATCATATCAGATCAACATATTAGATTAATTCTGCTATTGTCTCATCAGTGTGACTCCAATGGGCATAAAATGTATTTTAGTTGCACAGCTTAAAACATATCTTTTAAAAATTTGAAAGTTTTAAAATAATTGTATACAGATTCATATGAACAATTTAATTAAAGCATATTTGTTATTTTACAATCTTTTGAAGTTTTAACTAAATGCACATTTTCTGACAGACAAAAAAAAATGGAACAGTAACTTGTTATTTTCCCCATATATTAAGAGTGTATCCAATCTTGAATATTTGTTGAGCACAAAATATATTTTTGTATTCCAAAAAGAAAGAATTATATATCTTTTGTTCATTATCTAGAAAATACATTGCAAATTAAAGAGAATAATAACAAGAACCTACCAAAATAATTTTATCAATTACGTATATCACAATTTTGAAATATAACTTTTAATAATAAGCTTATGTTATCAAAATCTTTGGAAACTGGCAAAACGCGAGTGAAATTTTCTAGGAAAACTTTTTAGTAACTTTCTCAGTATACTGGATCATATTATCCATTTGCATTTGAGACTATTTGATAAACGTGAAAAATACCTCTATAAACTAATTCTAACGAAAAACAAATTAATTGGGTAGTTTGAAAATGTATCTCACATTAAATATTTGAATTCAAAATCTTTACAGATAATGATGTAAATTCGCGTGTGCAACTCAATTAAAATTATATGTAGTCCTATCAATTTCTTTGGAAGTTGGTGAATAAATGCATATCTTCTTGAAAGACATTGCAATTAGAGTCACTTCTCCAAATATCGCCGATCATCTTATCACAGTCTGCCCGGTACTACTTGCTGATAACTTCTGATTAGAAAGTTTATTACCTCTCAGAGATGGTCCATTTTCTAAAGAGGAAAGACAATAAATTTTTCAACAACCCCAAACCAGCGTTTTATCTTGTGGTTGATATGGTTGCCCCATTTCCAACGGTTACCCTGCAGAATTCCCTGAAGTTTAATAGCCAAAACAAGCAACTAATTCCTCATCTCCCCTGCTAGTGTTTTTGCAGAGGATGATCCAGTTGACAAACAAACCCAAGGACCCGTTTTTTTTTTTTTGATTTTGGCGACTTCTAGACTCACTGGCTTGAGCCCCCGCTGCTTTATCGCCATGGGTTGACAGACACGTATCTCTGTTTTGCCAATTCTTTTCTTTTCAGTTTGTGTTCGTTACAAGCTAAGACAGCATCGCGTTTACTTCTTTACATTATCTGTTGGGAAACACAGTTTATTCTAGTAATGTTAACATAAATGTTAGAAAGCCCTTAAGCGTGTACTGTCGCCAACACATTGAAATTTTTTTTTCCTGGTACGAGAAAAAGTGGGGAAATTCATGGTACAGGAAATGACTAGATAAGAGATTTGTTATTTATTCTTAGTGTACAAATAGTAAATTCATGTCAGCTAGATCTTCATTCACTTGCTTTTTCTTTTTTTTTATGGTAATAAAAAAGTCATATGTAAATAAATAAGCAAAAATAAGGTATTCAATAATAATGTAATAAAAAATATTCAATTTTCTGCCTTCAACGAACATTTCGATACAAGAAATTGATTTTCATGAAACCAAGAGTTTTTATAGTATTTTATATAATTTTCTGTTTACAAGATCCCGCTGTTTTTACGAAGAACTGTTTTCTTTAATGTTTTTCTTAAAAATACATCGATTTTTTTTTTCACTTTTTAAAAATTTTAAAATGTTTCTTTTAAAAAATATATATACAAATTTTATTTTTTAAAATTCTAAGCTATAGTTTCTGTTCCCATGTAATAACTTTATCTGAGATCTGCTACTTTCATTTTAGTAGCTTCGAAACGTTATGAATACAAGAAAATTTTGAATTTCTTTTAACTCTAAGAAGCTTTTTTGCAGAAATGTACATAGTGATGCAAAAAAAGACAGCGTCCTAATATATTTAAAAAAATAATTGTTCTGTATATCATATATAAAATTTGTTTTATATAAAAAAAAATTATTTTCTGAAGTTAGAAAAATTGCCAAATTTTTTATGAATGATTTTAATTGTTTCATCTTTTTATTGATTGATATTCGTCATCTACATTAAAATTACTTCATGTAACTTTAAAAAAAAAAAAAAAAAAAAAAAAAAAAACTACACTATTAACTATATCTTATAATTTGGATAGTTCATAGAAAATTATTTTGATAGTTTACCTAATTAAAAATATTAAACTATTGACAAAATCGTAATTATTTCTAAATTTGAGGTAATAGTTTTAAACAAGTTACATACAGCATTTGATTGAATTATTTTGAGGCTGATCTGACCTGTTAAAGATAATACCGTTTTTGTAAATGTGAGGTAAAGAGTAGTATACCTGACCTAATAGAGGATCCTACAACTAATGGCAAATGTGTCGCGTAAGATAAGCTGTGCCCAAAATGCCATTCCAATGGTGTGTCATGGGCTGGTAGAGGAAGGTCTCTTGTCACATGATCATGGTTGAAAATTATAAGAAAAATTATAACCGTGTGATTGATTCTGCCAACAGTAAAGCTGTTAAGCACGGCTTTACTGTCGGCAGAAAAAGACAACTGGTAACGTATTACAAATAAATTATGAAACAATAAGGAATCATGTAATATTAATGATAAATAAGAGGAAAGTTTTTTATTAAGTATTAACTATAAATTTTTTAATTAATTATTAAGGGTAAAAGATGTTTCTAGAGGATTTTAAAAAGATTCAGCAAAATTTCAACCAAATAAACTCATTAAGCTTGTTTAAAAGAAAAATTTTCAAATTACTGACTTTATCATGAATTTGTTCTTCAAATTATTTCTTAATAACGATCAAGCGAATAATGTGATAAATGCTTCATTTTAATTTGAGATAATAAACTAAGGCAGATACAGCTTTCAAGAAAGAACGCATCTTTATAGCTTTTTAAGGGAGGTTCCGAGAAATCTCCTCTTAACACTCCCTTATTCTGCTTTCTTACTTTAGTTTTTTTCTACACTAGTGACTGAAGTCAGTTCTCAATGAAAAGTGAACGTTTATCTATGCCACACGATGGCAATTAAATAGTACCGGTATCCTCCACGGTTCATGGAAAAGCTTGTAAGGCGAGACCACACCATCAGCACCCCCTTTTTACGCTAGTAGAAAAAAAGTGCTCTTACCACCCCCTATCGAGGGATGAATGATGACCCGTTTGGGGACATCCTGCCACTTGCTTTTCTCCATTCAACCCTTCAGCTCTTGCCCGAGAAGATGCAATTAACCGACAGGATGAAGATTTGTGCTATGTCCTCAGCATGTGGCTAAAGTGATTGTTCGTGGGAGCTCAGTTTTTGGTCGACCTTTAGGGTCAGCCGTGTCCCTTCAAATTTGACTTCGGTTTTCTACATAAATCAGCTTTCTGATGTTGCTGATTTGGTCTTCCTGCTGCTGTATCAAGTTTCCACAGAGAAAAACCAAATGATTTCTCTGAAAGCTCTATGAACTTTCAGACATTTAGTAAGAATGTCTGAAATTTAGTAAGACATTTAGTAAGAATGTGAAATTCTAGAATCTAAACTAGACAGAATGTGATGCTTCTGGACAACTGGAAACGCTGTAATTTTTTATTTGTTGCAGAAACCATGTTTTACAATTTCACGACTAAGAGCTTAAGAATTGTTAAATCTTCTATATAAATAAAATCCTTATTTTTACTGTCCGTTGAAATTTATATTGAATGGATTCGAGAATGGAAGCAATGAATGGAGTGAAACTTATATCATGATATCGGACTCAGGCTAATTCAAATAAGAATGTTTTATTCGAAATTTTGATTACGTCATTTAAAGGAATGCAAAAGCAAACAATACATTTATGTAAAGTTGCTTTTGCTGCATTATTTGTTTAATCTATGTAAGATTCCACATTTTGGAAGAGACACGTGATTCTTTTCGTATTTTTAAACTTGCCATGTATTCATTACCACTGGGAGTATGCATAAAAATTATTTATACTACTACATACAATTCATTTCTACATTCCCAGTGTGTAATTTTTTTAAGATTATAACTATTTTTTTCAATCCTGGAAAGCATGTTCGTTTTTCCTCTTTCAGCGTTTTACCTATTTTCACATTTCCCGATAAACCATTGGTTGGAAATGGATTGGAACGTGAATGAAAAGAAAACCAACTTGAATATTTGATGAATTTTATTGTGAGGTATCATTTCATGACGCAAAGAAGTATTGAGAAACCATTAAGGAAATTATTTTGAAATGTGTACACTTATATGAATTAAGCTGCGGAATTTCATATTTTTACGTTTGAATTTAAACTTTTATCACTAGTGAGTTTTTTCTAAAAAATTTCTTTGAAGTTTTGTCTATTTTGGGATGCCATATACAAAAAAATATCTAATTTAAATTATGCTTCTGATTTCCTTGTATAAATTAAATGTTTAGATCAACAAAACCCTTATTAAAAACTAAACTACATGAGAATGAATTTCTAAGTGAAGAGGAAAGTATACAGTTGTTAAATCAGGTATAAAAGAATTTGAAGGGAGCACAGCGAAATGCGTACATTCAGGTAGTTAAATAAATCGATGAAATATGAAAAAAAGCAACAAAAAGGTGGCGCTACTAGTAAAGTGAATATTGAAACTCAAGTAAATGAAGTTGTATAAAAATTGTATGTGAATTATCTTTCACACAAAAATAAGGCAATTCATTTTATCAGGCTATAAAATCTCAGCCTATACAGATTGATAAGTTTATAGTTTTGTGATCAAATCCAAAATTTAAAATGCTAAGTTTTAAATATTCCATGAATTCTTGAATTAGTTTATAGTTTAATGGGCTACGCTCACTTTTGTGGTTTTTATTTCTATCTTTGGATAGATGTTGGTTGAAATTAAGAATTATACTATAAGCCACATATTCTTTAGTTTAATCAGTAATAATATCTTAACTATCAATTAAAAAACAAATAAAATAACTATGATTTTTTAAACTCTAAAAGACCATTAAAAAATCTAGGATTTTATTTCCTTTTTCTTGAATTAATGTTTTTAAATTTTTAAATCAGAAAAATAAAATAGTTAAATTTTTTAACTTAAGATTTTTACATTGGTTTCATGGTCATTATACCATTAATTATTTTTAACATGCATAATTTTATTCTATTTATTCGAAATATTTTAAATGTATTTTATGAAAAAATGAGCTGTCGCGATGAAATCTTGTAATTGATATAAATATACATTTTATTCAGAATTGAGAGATTAAATAACTTTGTATAAGTTTTTATATTGCAGGAAATATAATTAAAAAATTATTGATGATAACTTTTAACCAAAAAGAGAAAAAATACAAAAATTTCAGTCTTGTCATCATCGTCTAGCAATCAAGTTAAAAAGAAAGAAGTAAATAACAATGATTCCCAAAACTTCCAAAAAACTCACTATTTTAATCATAACCGTTTAATATTCGTAAGCATATGTATTGGAAAAATCCAAAATTTCTGATCATCCATTTATTTCGGAAGTTGCATCAATTTTCAGATATTAATTGTGATTAAAATATTGAAACAATTAAAACAACAAAATATAATTTGAGTATGGAATAATTTTAGATTAAACACAACATTTCCAAAAATAGAATAAAATTTGTTCAATTATTTAATTTGAGTTGAATGGATTAAAATGTGATTTTGCTGTGAAAACATGCATTAAATTACAATAAATACAATAAATTTGAAGGAGCATAGGGACAAAACAAGCAACATTTTACTCATAATGAGCACTTCTCTAATATATTGTTGCATAAGATGGTAAATATACAATTAGAGAAAAATTGCATTTTATATTTGTATATTTGCATAGTATTTAAACAACTATTTTTTATGCAAAATAACATGATAGAGATATCATTTGAGATTTTTCTCATTTTTAATGTGATTTTAATTTATTTTAACATTTTATTGGCAAATTTAATTTTAACAGTAAGATTGCCATTTCACGACTTGAGATCTAGCTACTTCAGTGTCATAAAAATATCCAATCAAAACAGCCAAGAGTGATAATTTTGCATAATATTGTTTAACATGAATGCTTTAAAGTTACGTCAGGATAAAATAAATTAATATTTAATTTTGCAAGCAACATTTTTAAGGAAGAATTATTTCAACAAAGGATAAAACAATAAACAAAAATTGTAAATTATTTTTATAGAAGTATATAATTTGAGATTTCTAAAATACAGTTTACAAATTGTTATGTCCTATAATTAAGGAATATAAATTATTTAAAGCTATTATTATTTTAAAATATTAAATAAATATTAACAATTTAATGAGATTAAAGTGTCCTTTGAAATTTCAATCTAAACGCAGGCATATAATTAATGATAGATAAATCGAATTAAAAAAGAACGAACAATACAATCATTGCAAAAATTTGAATAAATACATCGCATTTGTTCTATTATTTTCTCCTTTTTATTGATAAGACAGAATGTACATTCTTTTGCTGAAGACAGAGAATTATTTCTTTATTATTTTTTTAAAACCGAAAATCATGTTTTTCTTCTATAGCATACATTTAAGGTGTTACTTTAGAGGACCATATTTATGGATTTATACTGACAGCTGCAACGTGCATATTTAAAAAGCTATCCAAAATTTCAAAAACTGTGCCAAACTTTTAGATTAATCCCAAATGGATGCGTAATGCCATTGTAAGAAGTCGCATAATTGACGCCTCATTATATATACTTAGCAAAGAAGCCATAGAAAGAGAGAGAGAGCATGTATTAAAGCCCTTACCTCAAAAGTTTAAGTCATGTTATTCGTGGAAGACGCAAAACTGCGCGACATGTCCAACTCTTTTACCAGTACCCCTTTGAACAGAAGACAAAGAGCAAAAAAAACAACCCTTCTTAAATTTTTTTGATGTACCTTTAATTTTTTTTAAGCTTATTGACAGTATGAGCAGTATTATGATACCCTGGAATGATCCAAGTAGGAAGAAGTTTGTGGAAAAATTATTTTTGCATTATTTATTTTTATACTAATTTTTACATTCAAACAGTTTTTTTTTTTTCTATAAAATTACACCACTGATAAAATGACTGTGAGTTTTAAGTATTTGTAACAGTGATTGTCACGTGAACCTGTCCTAAGATTCCCGATCTGATTTTGGGCAAAAATGCTGCTTTTATTTTAACAACTGTTTCTAATTTTACTTTATAAATTGAAGAATGAAACTACATTTTAAAAAACTGAACCATTTAATTTCTTTTGTATTTACATTAAAAATATGAAAGACTTCGAATATTAAAAATCTTTTTTTTTTTTTTTTTTTTTTTACACATACAATGAAAACTAAAAAAAAAAAAATAATAATAATAATAGATTGATTAACGTAGTCTTCAACGGAAGTACATACCGTGCTGTTTTAGGAAATGCAACATCAAATTAAATTTATTAAGATCTGAAACTAGAGGTAGTTATAATATTGTATTATTTTGTGACGTATTATTTTCTGTAAAACCCAGATTCATATTGAAAATGGGCGATAAATTTTCCCAGTCTGTTTTACTGCATAGTTGCGATGGACTTTGGGAATTTTTGCGGCACTTAAATACTGTAAACAATGAAAATATTTTTCAGAAAGCAATATGAAGTGGATATTCAGTTGTATTATTACAGCTTTTTTTAAATAGGTTATTCACTCAGCTGTAGCAGAAAAAGAATTGAAATACTCATCACCCATTTCTCAACAATAAATCAGAATAGAACCAAAGAGTTTCATTTCCGAACACTACAGTCTCAAAAATTTAATCCCATTACATGAAAGTGAATGTTTTTAAGTCATTACCCTCAAAATTTTATTATTTCACTAGAATAGTGTGTTTACTTTACTAACCGAAGATTGGTGCTAGACAAATATTATTTTTGATTACTGTGATTAATACATATTTTTACAAGCACCTTATTAAGGAAAAGATAAGAAAACGGTAATAATATATTATTAAACTTTTATATGCATTTCCAATTTGTTATAAAAGTAAAAATGTACTGCTGTGTGATAATTTAACACTATATTTCTTATAATTATGTTATATATATATATGCAAATTTCACATTTCATAACTATATGTTTAAGTTAAAAGTAACTTAGTCAAACATAAACAAATATCGAATATTTATAATTTTTTATTCAAAATTTCATTCTAAAAGATTGACATAATAAATAATTCAAATTTTTAAATAATGTAACATAATTTTGTCATTTTATTCAACTATTTTTGCTTTATTTACTTAAGGAGAACGCATTCTAACGAGTTTCTGTAGTGTAGTGGTTATCACGTGCGCCTCACACGCGCAAGGTCCCCGGTTCGATCCCGGGCAGAAACATAATGTCACTTTTGCAACGTAAAAATGTTTTTTTTATTTTAAAATTTAACTATTTACTTGAATTAGTTACTGATCTGTAATTTATTAATTTGATAATACAAGTATGCTTAAAACAAAAATCTGTTTGATCAAAAAATAATATAATAAAATAATATTATTATAATGTTTAAAAAATGTATTGTAACGTTAAAATAGGCTTATTAAAATGTTTCTAGTTTTTGTAAATTTACATGTTAATAAGTAAGGTAAATAGATTATACAAACAATTAGAACAGTAGATAATTGAGGAAATTTTTATTTTGCTTCAATTATTAATCATTTTATGTAAAACTTGCAATTTTTATTTTAAATTATAGCATTAATTCTATTTTAAAATAAATTAAAAAATATAAAAATTAACTGCTAACACATTATATGTATATTTAATGTTCTAATTATAAATTAATTAAAATACTTGTGGATTTAAAGTTTTTTCAATGATTTTTTTAATATTTGAATATAAAATAAAATGTTAGTAATTGATTTCATTCTTTTTAAACATTATATGCTTATAAAGTATTCTGAATAATATATTGAATTGGATTAATTTAGTATTTCACAATCTCAATATCTATGAAAATTAGAACTATAACTATTTTACCTTATATAATGAAAAACAAACCTTTATTACAAAAATTATTAATTTGGAAATAAAAAAGAAATTTATGTACATTTATAGAATAAAGTCGAATATATATTGTTTCAAATGCTTTCCCTTATCTTCTATTTTTGTAATATATATTCATTTTGTAAGGATAAATGAAAACAAAAAGTGCAGGATGTATTAAAATATTTCTTTTATTAAAAATAATTTAACATAAAAAAAAACTTTGACTCGTAAATTTTATCAATCAACATAATGGTCCATTTTTTAAAATTAAGTCTTAATAATATCATAGAATAAAATTTCACTTCATTTATTTCACACGGATATTCTAGGCTTATTTATAATTTAATGAGTAAAATCGATTTTATTTGTGAACATGTAAAAATCGCATCCGCTTAAGAATTATAAAATAAAAAGAGTAAAAAAATATGTGCGTGGGAGCAAATTTTATTTAAAAAGTTATCGAGCTATCTTCACCATCTTATTAGTTAATCAACAAGATTTATCCAATTTTTTAAGTCATAACAAATTTTACTTTATTTATTCTCGATTAATTTTTATTTTATCAGTGACAGTAACTAATGTAGTTGTGTCAAAATATATCTACAATTGTATCATTCAATAAATACTATTAGAGAGAGTACTTGAAAAAGAAGATATTTTATATATTATTCAATCAATCAACAAAATGGCACTACAACTCTGTGTGGGTCGTGGCCTTCTCAATGAGCTTATTCCATCCTGGCCTGTACTCAGCAGCACTTTTCCAATTAGATGTTCCAATAGTGTTAAAGTCCCTATCAAGACAATCAATCCATCTGATTTTGGGCCTACCTCTGGAACGCTTTACCATTGGCCTTGCAAGAACGATTTTTTTAGGGGCGCGTTCAGTTGGCATATGAATAACATGGCCAGCCCATCTCATTTTATATATTATTAGTATGCAAAATAATATGCATATTTTCTGATATAAATAGAATCGAACCGTTATTAATAATGCTGGATATTCTATATAATTTTATTTATAATTATACAGAAAATGTAAAATGTTAAATTAAACATTAAATACACACTAATTATTTTTTTATAAATTAATAAAGTGTGTGTTAATATATATTATATGACTATATGTACTGTATGTGTATATGGCTTAGAGATATAATTTTTAATACATAACACCATCGCATTCAATCATTTTGTGTAATAATGCATGTAAATTACTTTTTATTCTTCTGTAAATAAATATAGATTTTCTCATTGTAATCAAAATTTTCTCTATTACTACCACTAAAAATTACTTGTTTAGGAACTAAAATATAATATATAGAATTATAGTTTAGTGTTTTGTTTCAAATGTACTAAATTATAACATGGCAGAACTAGTGAAGGATTGGAAAAATTTTACTCACTACAAAAATATCAAAGAATGTATTGAAAACTAACTGTTCTTAATGAATTGTATAATCTTTAAAAATCTAGTAAAACTTTTTTTTTTAAATGAACACAGGGATAAAAATTTTCTCAAAGATATTTCATTTACAATACACGGAATTCTTTTGTTGAAAGGATAACAGTACAGATCTTAAGCTATCCCTTCATGGGATTTGTAAGTGCAAAGAATAAATTCAAAATTTATATCTCTTTGTTCAATAATGGTTTGAGTCATACTTAGAATCTTCTCCGCCTAGAACGACCTGATTTTCTGATAACGAGCTACTTTTAATTTTCTATTTGTTTTGTGGTCACATTCAATGACGAACAGAGTTAAATAAGCATATTATTATCGGTATGACATCTTAAAAATTACGACCAGTGAGCACCCCAAAATATCTTATCTGTCAACCAGTCGATCGTAGTTTCATTAATGATTACCCCTGCTTTACAGAGTCTTTTCACTAGACTCTAGGGAATTTTGGATAATGAGGATGCCATTCAATCCTTTCACCAAATAATGGATTAAAAATATGGTGTATTTTTAAAAACTGAAGAAAAAGAACCAACTAAAGTTTGCATTTGCAGAACGTAGACATCATTCCATATGAATTCTGGTGGTTTCATTTCATATGATCTGGCATATTTTCTACAGTAAAAAAAAATTAGCAGAGCTTTAAATAATACACTTCGAAATAAGTGCCATTTCCTAACTTTTAACAATAACAAAGCTGTAAAGGTCCTCAGTAAGCTTTAAAAAATGATTAATTTAGTTCTAAATTTAAAATTTTTCTGGTTATTAAGAAATTTTAGATAGAATTCAATAGAGCTACCACTAAAATTGAGTGACTGAGAAAGAAAAGCAACGCAACTGTCAATGGCCAACATTACTTCCGTTGGCCTCTGATGATCAAATTTCAAGTGACCACATATCTTCCGTAATTGACATGTGCTTGTGAGCAGACGGGGTCAGAGTCTGTCATTTAAAGAAAGAAACCCCAGTATCCACACTCTACTTATCTTACAAATAAGTTCCTCTGGGAAAAAACAGGATATTTTAGCACTTAAGTTCTTATTATTCTTATATGTTATTCTTATGTTCATATGATTATTCACTTATAGTTTAGATTTATTCTGAGTATATAAAAAGTATATAATTTTTTTTTTTTTAAATAATGTATTCACATGTTAAATTTTTTTTTAATATTATTCTTTTTTTTTTTTGAAATTAATATATATATATATATATATATATATATATATGTGTGTGTGTGTGTGTGTGTGTGTGTGTGTGTGTGTGTGTGTGTTTATTTATTACTATCTTAAAATGAGATGTTGAATAAAATGTTTAAAAATTTTAAATCTATATAAATTCTGAATTATAATTTTTTTCTTTTTAGATATTTGAGCAACAGATAAAGAAATTAATATTAAAAACTTTTTATGTAATTAGAATTAGAACCGAAATAAAAGAAATTTATTGAAAAGAAATTGCTGATTCAAGTAAGTATATCTCTCCTCTGTTGTTCCTTTTTTATTATAATCGTTATTATAATAGAATGATGATATAATTGCTTCTATGATTTCATTTATATTATCATTCTGAAACTATTTAGCCAATTCAAAAATAATGCATATTGATATGAATAATATCATCATTTAAGATTTTAACGTAAGACTTTTTTAATTTATAGCATGAAAACTTAAATAAAATGCGGTTGTTTAGTTCAAACCTTAAATGATATACTTTTACAAGTAGTATAATCAATCAGTTTTTCCAAGCGTTTAGATCAATCTTGACTTTAAGATAAATTTGAACATTAAATAATTGAATTGTGTTTTATAATATCATTTTAAAAATTTAAACTAATATTGGTATAATATTGAAGTGCCTTAAAATATGATAAATAGTATTATTGCTGGGGCATTTAATTTTTATTAATATATTACTCCTATTCTGAGGCAAATGTTAAATACTTGAGATATTTAAACTACAAATCAAATAGTAAAAAATACAATGTTGGTGGAAAATATTTTGAATAAATGAAATTCTTTTTGAATAGTTTATTTTGATAAAAAATAAAATAAAATAAAATAAAAAAACTATTAAGAATTTCTACATATTCTTTGTTGTCAAATAAATTCAGTCATAAGCATTTGGAATTTAAATTAAGATTAAGGACTGATTATTAAATAAATTATGTTGCATATATGACCATTTTCAAAATATATTTTACAATTTTTGATAGTTTAAAATGCTCTTTTTTAGCACAAAATTTTAAAAATATTTTTAACAATTTTGATATTTTCATTTTGAATAAAAAAATTATGCTTGCAGCAATGTAATTGAAATATTGTAAGTTAAACACAGGTTTCCTTTTTTCGGACACAGGGAATATGGCCCACTATCCCTAAAAAGTTTCTCCCAAAAATCTACTTTCCTAGTAGATGTTTGAATGTCTCAGATCGTTATGTTAATTTTAAACTTAGTTCATAATAAACTAATTATTTAGGCAAACAATAATATTGAATTATTCAGAGCAAAAAATACTGATTTTGGAAAATCCAGTTTGTATTCGAAAGAAAAATTCAGCTACTATTGAACAACAGGAAATGGATACTGTGTTTTTACTTATTTTATAAACAATGTAATTTTATAGCCGCAAAATAATATATTAAATTGACAGCAATGTTTAATTCTGGTTAAAAATATATTTTATATCTTAACATTTATGGCTTTTATATTTCACGAGACCATGATGAAAGAGTAATTTTTAATAAATAAATTGTTTCATTCCGAATTCCTTTTTTATTCAAAAAGGTAAATTCATTCCAAAATGAAACGATTAGTGAAATTTGTATAACATACTAACCCAGCAATGAATAGATGAAATTGAATCGATTTCGGATTATGGCAATCGCAATGAAAGAAATGTTGCCAATTTTTTCTCACACTCCTTAGCTATTCCGTGATTTTCCATCGAAAATTCAATTTATTTTTGCAAAAGCTCTGCGTGAAACCTTGTTCCTCAGGAAGGATTAAGTAGAACCAGAAAAGAATAAATCCCAAACTTGTTAGGCGTTAACAGGGATTTAATCCGTGCAAGGGATTTAATCCGTACTGAAGTTAATAACGTGTGTGTGATTTTTCACACTCCCACACACAGCATGGGGTTCCCAGGAGAACATTCACAAGAAGTTTTCAGGATGTTGCCACACCAGTGGTATTAAACTAGTGGCCATTTTGTCCGGTAAGTCATTATAAAATAACTATACAAATGATAAAAGTTGTTTATAATTGCTGGGTAAAAACAATTGATATATATATAGTAATTTTAACTGCACAAGTATAGTAAATATAATTATAACTATGTACTTAATTAATATCTGATTGTACTTAATTGCCATAACAATAACTGTGTTTGTAATAATAACAGAAAACTGTAATAGAGAGAAAAAACTGGAGTATATAATTTATAAAATCCAACTACAAAGTTATTTTATAAATTGTTAGTAAATAAACTTTATTCTCATATTTAAATAGCAAAATTACAATAATTTGAATAAGAAATAGAAGTGTGAAAATACTTTTTATTATTCTGGGACATTATCACTTTAAAAAGTGTGCATTATATCTGTAAAATAAAGAACAATTCTTTCTAGATATAAGTGATATGAGCAATATTATATTGCTCATATCACTTTAGAGCTTTATTTATTTATTTATTTCAAATAAATAAATAAAGCTGTTTTAAAATATGTAAAATTAAAGAAGTAATTGCCAACAATAATAGTGAAAAATGAAAAATAATAATGAAAAATAAATTATGATTTTATTGGTGTAAATTTATAAAAGAAAATATTTGAATAATAAAAAATTTCTCTCAACGACGAAATAAAAGAAACCGAAAATATTAATAATGATAATTAGCAAAAGGAATAAGAAATGATTATTGAATTAATCTTACAAATAATTATATCAGCTCAAATTATTGATTTGATAATTTAGCAACGAAGAAAAATAGCTCTAAAAAATAAAATTAGATAATAATCATATAATTGTGGCTACATTAGCATCCTACTTGTAATTGTAGCCATATTACTATTACTGGAAATTTATACTTTCACAGTTAAAAATCATTAATGTTTCTTGAAATAAAGGAAAGGCCAACCATTTTAACTCTGTTTTTGATATTGTTGATATTTAAAATATACTTATTTAAGTAGAAACGGTACAACTTTCAACTTTTTTTTTGTGAAATTTAGTGATAACTTTCGAGTTTTCTATAACAGTAATCTGAAGTTTCATAATTATAATTATCATAATGAAACAATTTTTATCATAATAATTGCTCTTTTTTGCCTATAATTCAATTGAAGAGAATAGTTTGAGTTTAATTACGCCCAAAAAATGTATGGATTTACGAAATAAATTTAATAAAAATAATTATACTTTTCTTATTCTGGTATGGTCACTTATCATGATAGTCACGTTTCAATCATCTAAAGATTGTGCTGTTGACGATACTTTGTTAGTAAGGCATAACTTGATACCAATCATACAAGCACTTACACACACATACGTCACACATACATACATACACATATGTATATGTATATATATATATATATATATATATATATATATATATATATATATATATATATATATATATATATATATATATATATTTATATATATATATATATATATATATATATATATATATGTATGTACATAGAAGGGTTCGTATTAGGCTGACCGCCTACTTGGTACATATAATTTGCACCCCAAGGGCTTTCGATCAAGAAAAAGGAGAGCACTGTAGTCCTTGGCCCCATTGAGCCTGTCTTGCCTCTAAGTTTAGAATATATATATATATATGCTATTCATAATGAATCCATTTTATGCTGGATAATTTGTTGGTGAAAAATTTACTGAATATAGAGCTATATAACTAAAGCTAAATTTAAATTTCTTTTTTTACTTTTAATAATAAAAACAAATTAATTAAAACTTTAAATATTCTAATGTAAACCAAATTTTTCAATGACAATTTTGACTGTCCAAATAGATTGTAACGGAATGAGATAAACTGAAAAATATTTCCCACTTTTCTTCGAATCAATGCTGAAACGATAAATACGATAAATATTGCTCGTCATAAAAATTTCTCGTACGCAAAAATGAAAGAAGTTGTAAAAATACAAATTATGTAAAGTCATTCTCTCTTAAACCAAGCAAACTGGTACAGAAACTGTTATTTTATATATCACCGGAAGTTCAAACACAATTCATACTTCCCATATTGAACAAGTGTCCAAAAGTATTCGTGAAAATTGCAACTAACAATTGCTATTGCAAAGATTTAGAACGAACATAGACATTTTTATACATTTTATGAAACCTTACGCAAGTTTCAATAACTCTTTCTCATCATTTTTTTACTTTTCTTAGTCATTTAACAAACGCTCCTATTTCTCTAAAACTGCTAAACAAATATCCCATTAATATTGAAGAACTACTTTTTTTCTAGGGAAAAGACCATAGCACTATATTGCATATTTTGTTCTTTAGACCATAAGTACAGTTGCCTATGTTTGATATAAATATAAGGAATTGCATTCATATAAAAAAAATTCTAGCGATTCAATGCCAAAGTGCAAGAAAGAATAAATTGCCATTTTTCAACTCAGGTCAGCTTTACGACTTAATAAAAATTTAATAACAAATTTGCAATTAAAAGCAAGAAAATGGAGTAAAAAAACTCAAATCAACCTTTTTCTTATACTTTTAAAAGAAGTAGAAGGCCTAATAAAAGAAATTATGGATAATGAAGCGTGCAAAAAATATCTGAAATACTCAATATATATATATATATATATACACATACACATATACATATATATATATATACGTATATATTATACACACACACACACACACACACACACACACATATATATATATATATATATATATATATATATATATATATATATAAGATTTCAAAACAGCAGAATAGTACCATTGAATGGATATCATTTAATTAATCTAGTAAATTTTTAAAAGGTCAAAATTCTCCTCATTTTATTAAAAATAAAACACAGTGTGCCTATTTAGCAAAACTGATTATAATAAAATTATATAATTTAGCATCATTACATACTTATAAATTCAAAAGCATCATGCATATTTTTATAATAAAAAATATTAATTACATTAAGAATTCGTATTTGTTTTCTTGATTATAAGTAATATAAAACCAAGTAAATAATGAAATTGAATTCATTTACAAGCTTTCATTTATTATGAATAAAATAAAAATAAATGAGGAAATGCGTAGTCATTTCATGTGAAGCCACATTCATTTATGCATCTGGAATATAATCAGAAGTTTAATGATTTTTCGCACGCATTATTATTTGATATTAACTACAAAGCCTGTTTGGTCTCCTATAAATAATATCAAGGCTAAATAAATTTTGATCAATGTTTTAAAGTTTCGTACGCAAATAAGATTTCAAAATAGTTTTGAAGAATACGTATTTATTCTTGTGAAACTAAAAAAAAAATTCCCTTTCGTAATTTTTTTTGTATTGTAAACTAAATTGTTGAGTAAGTGAGCAAAACAAATATGCCAATACATAACGGTTGAACAAAGTGATTTTTCATCTTTCTATTGAAGTTTATAAGAAACACTTGGGCTAACACTGAAAATCTAAATTTTAAATAATCTAAGTTTTTTATTAAAACAACTGCCACCATACATGTTCATTAAGTTATCTTAAAAGAATTACAGGAAACCGTGATAATCAATTCACTTTGATTTGATGTTTTGTGATTGTGTTCAATGTCTGACTCACTAATTTGAAACATTAAAAATAAGTTCTACAAAAGAAGAAATCGAAGTCACAAATTTTTAAATAAAAGCTGAAATAATGTCATATTTAAGAATAAAATCAAGAAACAAATAAGGAAACCAAAACTCATTCATTTATATATATATATATATATATAATTACGTGTATAATTAAGTTTTACTTAAAAATATTAATATAATATAAATTTTTTATAAGGTTTTATAGAGGAAAAGAGATAAAAAAAAATCTTACATAAAAATACGATCATGAAACTCATACATATTTTTCTAATAACATTTCTGAGAAATTCACTAGTCCAATATTAGTTTAATTATATAATGATTTTGTAATCAGCTTGTTTTATTCTTATTTGGGTAGTCAAAAAAATTTTTATTCGATATTCATTGGCTATTCAATTTCTTTACTGTTTTTCTCTTCAATTTAACATTTTTTTTAACACTTTCTACATGATCAAATAATTAAAGAATCAAACATCCTTCTTTTAATCAAAGAAACTTTAATCCGTATTTTTACATAATCCGGAAAAAATCTTTTAAGCAGCGACAGTAAGTCCTAGGACAGTATTTAATTAGCGAATTTAATGAATGATCTAAAAAGATTTTAATAAAAGCTACTATTTGTTTTTTTTTACATTTATTTTACACATAGTTAAGAAGGAGAATGAAAAGAAAATATGTTTAGATGAAAACATTTTCAATTCAATAGAATTTTCGGTTTCCTCAGGGCAATTGGGTTGAGCAGAACAGATGCACCTTTGCCGTGAAAATTCCAAAAACTTCTTTCATTTGTGCTCCCATTAAATACAGGAAATAATTTTTCTTCTAGTCACCAAAGACCAGTGGTCACCACTAGGATAAAGGTGCTGAAAGCGTGTTCCAGGTATAACACAAGCTTGTTCTGTTCACGCTTAGACATGCACCATTTATCTGCTGGTATCCACCCAGTTTGCAAAATGAGATTCAAACGAAGTCAACCCCCTGGGACGGACGAAAGTGTCAAACACAATGTAAAGATGTATGCAGCATGAAAAACGAGTCTATCCCCAAAAAAACTACAAAAGTTCACAAATTGGCGATCAATACCAAATACCTAGTTCCCACGTTCGAATGAGTCTTTGAAAGATGGTACTTTGGTTTTGAACATAGGGAGTGTACAGGAAGCTCAATGGTGGTCTTGTGGACCTGGTAGACCTGGTGGTCTAAATTTGAGCATACCGCACTTTTTGATTTTTATACAAATGTCATGAATTAAAAAATGAATTAGCTTATAAACTTTAAGTAAAAAAGGCAAATGAGAGAAATTGATAGTTAAGAATGCTAGTCAAATGTAACTAATGAAGCAAAAATATGTTGGAGATTTAATTCTAATTTAACCAATGTAGCATGGAAGAAATTACAAAATAAGCAAGTATTATACCAGGTACATTTTCTTTAGAAATAACTCAAACTTTTCCCAAAAATATTATTTGCTTGTTGCAAAGTTTAAAATTTCTGTTTGTCTACAGGTAACTCATAATAGAATTTTTTTATCACCGATTCATGTATACAATAATTCTTTTTATCATTATTTTTTAATAATGCAACATTTCTTTCCAATTTTGAAATTATGTTCGTCTGTTGCTTTTCAAGAATTTGCATTTTTTCCCTCATATTTTTACTTATAATGTAATTTTCACTTTCTTGTTGTTTCTAGAATAATTTATTATTCGAGATTTTGAAAATTTGCAAGTCTTCTGTTAAACTATGAAAGAGGGAGTTGTTTTTGAATACAAAAATAAAGCTTAGTTTTCGTCAATTTTTTAACAGAGCATATTCTAGATTATAAATATTTAAATACATTATCTGGAACATTTAATCTGTGATGCAAGTTATTTCTATAAATATAAGTGTTATATACATTTTCTGTTATTTTAAACTATTGAAGCATTTGTAATTAACTTTTACACCTCTAACTATCGCAATAGTTCTAATTAATATTGTGAATAAAAATTGTGATTTAATATAACTAGTAATGATTTATAGTAATACCAATCCTTCATTGAAAAATGTTAAAATACTTTTTAATTTAACAAAAAGTTTCTAATAAAATAACATTTAAACACTAGAAAAAAATCTTTGTGGATAATGAATATTAGCAAAATAAAAATAAAATCAATTTTTACAGCGAACATATATTTAGGTGCATACTAAATTGTAACCTAATGGTTTTAAAGTAAATATGTTTTGATTCATGTTATTTGATAATTGACTAAACTAGAGAAAAATTTTATCCATAAAATTTTTTTTAAATATAATTTATTACTCATTATATAACATTAGTAACATAACAGCAAATGATCATTCATTACTTTTGATGTTAATTGGTAAATACCATAGCGATCACAAAATTGTTAATTTTTATGAGTATTTTAACTCATTTTCGAGAGGACTTTTTTATAAACAATAAGTCGTGTTCGCAAAACGCAATGGAGAAAACTCGGAAACCTTCCAAAGTCCCTAACTGACAAATGCACATACAAAAAAAAAAAAAAAAAATTAATAAATAAATAAAAGGGAAAAAAAGGAAAAAAAAAAGCAACTTTCCATCGGTTACTGATAATAATGTCTAAAGTTGAACATGTTACCTGAGATTCCAAAGACATTGTTTCGCCACAACTTCACAAAACATCCTGTTTGCCCATATTTATTAAAAAAATAAGCTTTATCGATTTAAAATAATAGAGCATATTCATTGGTAAAAAGGTCAAATCAGTGTCAAAAAAAAAAAAAGGAAATTATTTTTTTTAAAAGTATCTCCGCCGTAAAAATAATCAAAAATATTTTGCTTAGGATGGAAGCGTATACTATTTGAATTGCACATTTTTTAATTGCAAAAATTATTATTTTAAACATAAAAAATATTTCACAAAATATGTTTCCCAAATTTTCTTCAATCTAAAATTATTTTTCAAATACTGAACAGTATTTGTAATACAATTCTTTTAAGGAGAACTTTAAAAAAGCTGTCGGATATTAACTGTTAATTCGCAATCAATAAAATCAACAAGAGAGAGATTGTTATACGAAGCCGCATTAAACCACTTAGAAGTGAGTGCGGGAAAAAATTCGGGATGTCACAATACTGATGGGCGGAGCTTCGATCGCCTGTCAATCAATGCGACGCGAAGAGGCGGGACAAGTAGAACGCGACACTGCGCGCCGGAAAGAACCGCCCCATTCACAAAAACCAGCTTTGTTTTTTTATTCATGTTTTTTTACTTTTTTAACACTCACTGCGCTGCTCGCACGCATGTTTAACAACTCCACTAGATACAGTTTCTGCGGTGAGACCGGCCGACACCACTTCTCAGCCACTTTAGTAGCGATTTCTCCACACTCGCAGCAGCGTTTCGGTAGGGAGCAGACGACAGTGGTTGCTTTTTGAAAGCGATTGTTTGTGATTGTTATTCTTTCATATCGTTTGCAATTGAGTATACAATTTCGAACAATATTTGAGTGACATATTCTATACATGATGATTTGGCGATAGAGTTGAATTTTGAAATCCGTTGCAATAAGTGTTCGATTGAAAGGTGTGTTTCATTAGTGTGTTCATATTGTTGTTTTATTTGTTATATATTTGACTGCGTAATTTTATAGCGTTGTTACATCGAGATCTGGAAGTGTCCTAGAGCACTAGTCCGTGTTCTAGAAAAACATCTAATTTTGAAAGTGGCTTCGTAGTATGTCCTGCTCTCCATGCGGTTTTTCTTACACAACTTCTCCTCAAGTAAGTGAAAATAATTTTTTTAAGCAAAATGTATTTATTCATTTAAAAAATGACGTACATTAAATATTATACAGTTTCAAATATAAATCTTAAAATTGGCATTAATTGTTAATTAGTAAAAAATGTAAATGTTTAGAAACAATATTCAATTAATATCTCAATTGTTTTAATTAATGTTAATCATAATACTAATTATTTGATATTTCATTTAAATAAAACTATTTTGATATTTAAATATAGAATATCGTGTTGTATATTAATTGGCAAATTAATTTTAACATTTACTCATATAAAAGCATTAATTAAACATGACACTTTTTAAGGAAAAATTAACTTAAATTTCTTGACTATAAATATATATATATGGAATTTGTATACAATATTAAATGTTCATGAATACTATTTATAATTAACATATATTTTTTGATTTTTATCAATTGGTATCTTGACGTAAAGTTATTGCTTAATATTTTCTTAGAAATAATGATTTATATATAAAACATTTTCTTACTTAATAGATATTTCTTCAAAATTATATAAGCATTATTTTTTGCTATAAGCAATGCGTTATATATAGTTATTTTCTGCGTATATTAATACTAAGCAAATAAAATATTTTACAGTAATTAAGGTGTGATAACATACGCCAACAATTATCAGTCAAAAATATTACGTCAAAAATTATTATGATCAACTGTTTCCATATTAGGGATTTTAGTAAAATTGCTCAAACTAATCTGTGATCGATTTATGCAATTATAAACTTAATAAATCTTGACATATGTGATAATAAATCTGCTTTTTCAAGACAACTTTGTAAACAAATTTTGTGGAAAATATTACAAGCTAGTCAAAGCTATGAAGCAGTGCAATTTTTTAATATACAATGTAATAATTGTAATTAATGTTCAGTTAAAGAATACAAAATGCAGTTCTCTTTAGTAAGTTACAGATAACCTAATTGATCAAATCTCGTCAAAGAAATTTCTACAAAACTAACTATGTAGAAATCTATTGCGTAATGCATTGAATTAAATTATTTACTTTGGCAAACTTAACTGCTGATGTTGATTTCGTTAATATCTTTTTTCTTTAAGTATCCTTTCACATAGTATATTGTAAGTCTAACGCAATTCAAAAAAGATCGATTAAAGTAAAAAGGAATTAAATTTATTTAAAAAATTGCTTAAATCTAATTTTGAACTCCCTATAAAAAAGCTAAATGTTTCCTCAAAATTTTATCTTAGTGGGATTTTTAGTTAATTTTTAAATTTTTCTATTGTTCATTTTTTTATTAATTACCTGCTTACATAGCGTATTATAGTAAGCAATTCTATATTTCTTATTATTGCATTTAAATAAATAAAAAAAAAGAGATTAAAATGTTTATCCGTTAATTAGAATAACAAATAGATTCATGTTAAATCTGGAAATGCGAAATTGATTAAAAGGACACATTTTGAATTACAAATGTTATATCTCATAATACTTGTAGTAAATATTAACTATTTTATTGTAACAAATTAGTATCAATGCCGATTTTATCATTATTTATATTAAATTTATAGTTAATTTCGGATGTGGTGTCCTGTACAGTAAAATTTCGAATACAAAATACTTATTAGACATCCAAATGAAATAACTAATCACACACAAACATTCATATCTATATATATACTTTCATTATTTCATTTATTAAAAGTAATGTACTTCAAACGAAAATTGCCGAACTTTTGTATTTAAGATTTGTTTTTGTTTTCATCTTTCACGGAAATTTAGAGAATAAAAAATTCTTCAAATATTGCAACTTATATATACGTCATATTCTAATTTTAAAATGGTTTTAAGAATAGAATATGACGTATGTAGGTATATTTGGTATGAATTTTTCAAGTTTAAAAATTGTTATTTTGCAACACAAGATAAATGCCCAAAATATTCTTTATATATTAATTTCGAACCTAAATTAGTTATACTTATGTTTTCAATCAATTCTTATTTATTCTGATTATAATTCCGAAACTTCATTTTGATATGTACCGATAACGTACTATATCTGAAATCTAGTTTACTAACATGAAAAAATTTTTGAATTTTTTTTTCACAATATATAAAATTCATAGACGCATATAATTTCTTATAAAACATGACACTTTTATTAAAAAAAATGACGACTTTTTTTTTTTTAATTTACCGATGTGAAAAAATATTTTTATCATAACTAAAAAAAAAAAAATACTAATGACAGTTTTTAAAATGTTGATGCCTGTTTTCCATACTTATAGAAGTACGGCGAAAAAGAATACTTGATTTTTTGCAGAATAAGACTATATATGCATCTCTAATAAAAAAGTAAAACCCGATTTTATTAAAAGTTCATTAATTCTTCAATGTATAGTATTTTTCATTTTTTTTAAAGATTTCTAATGATAACTGAATAACATATCTTCTTACTTTAGGGTTTAATCTAGTTTTCATAGCAGCATAAAATCACATGATATCAATTATGAAATTAACAAATGATTTTATTACATTTTGTAAACCATTACACGATGAAAGAATTTTGATAATATACATTTTATTAATTTTCATAATTCATTTAAAAAATGAATTTGAACAAATTTCTATGTAATTAACTTATAATACTGTAATGTATTTTGCTTAATATTTTTATTCACGTTTTTTTTTTTTTCAAAGATCTTTAAAAAAACAAATCTACACCTTAAGTTTTCAAGAAGATTCTTAGTTTTCGCAGCATGTTACATCATGCTATAATAGCAGGGACTTTTACTCTAAAATTTCACCACACCAAAAGTTCTCGGTTTCTTTTCATGTCTTTTTCGGAACCGTTTCTAACCCAAGGGTAGGGCTTGTAAATCATTACCAACTTATACCATTTTACAGCATTTTAAAGCGAGTAATTTACCTCATAGTATGACATTGCAAATTTCACAGTTAAATGATTTTAGACTCCCCGGTTTATGAGCGATATGAGAATCAGTTTTACCCACTGCATCTGCCACGAGTTGTGGAATTTTAAAGAATAGTATATTTTTACTGATAGGAGGTTTAAGGTACTAACTCGAATAATGGCCCCACCACAACAGTTGATTTATAGAACATAGGCGTGTGACTCCACGTGTGGTGGCCTAGTAGCAGAACACTTTAGCTCTCACAATGGTGTCCTACAGGGGTCGCGAAAATTTAGTTAGCAATCTCGGACTTTATGGCTGCAGAAAACCACGGCAACCGTTTTGCTTATTGCCATCCTCAAGCCAACGCATAGCGGGAAGCCATAGATTTAGGATTGACACGCCATAAAAATTCTCCTGATTGTATTGTTACTTTTCGGTGCTTTGGTTCCTGGTCGCTTTCAGACACAGGTAGATCAATTGTGGCCCTATAATTTGACTCCTAACCGAGGCATTGTTCGTAGAGTTAAGCCTTACATTTAAACTTCAAAAAAAAATTTTTTTTACCTAGCTTTACGAAGAACATTCTAGGTTTTTTTCCGAAATAATAAGTGATTTATTCTCGTTTACAAAATGCATGTTTAAGAGGCACATGTAAGGACTGATTATTGTATGTTTCGTAAAAGAACAAGTTTCAAAATTTTTTTAATTTAATTTTTTATTTTTATTTTGGTCAAAGTTAATTTACACTAACAAAGATAGAATTAAGTTGTTTTATTTATTTATTTATTTTGCTTTTTGTAGCAAGGACGAGATATTACAGTTGGATTATTCTTATTAATGTATATTAAAACCGAGTACAAATATTTTAACTGAAATTAAAATTGATAGTGTTATAGTTTAGAATTGTTTATTAAATCATAATAATATCTAAGATATTTTTTTTCATAAATGAAATTTTTAAGAGACCTTAAATATGAAACATTTTAAGGATTCAAAAATTTATTTTAGGTGTTTCCTTGATGTAAAAATCGAAAGTTTAATTTCGCCTTGAGGATTACTATTGATTTTATTCAATCAAAATTTAACTTATGGTATTTTCAGATATGTTAGCACGGATTTATTAAATAACATTTTTAAATTATTTATTAGTTTTTGTAAAATATTAATTTTTACAAAATTGGGGGCTTCTATTAAAAATATATGATTACATATTTAATTGATTATGAAATATTTCACTTACATTTAAAGGAATTGTTCAATAGTATCTATATGATATTTTTAAGGAAGATAATCATAAAATGTCTGAAGGTGAGAATATAACTTTATGATGATATTTTTACCTGGGAACTATTGAATCTACTGATAGTAATAATTTTTCGATTAGTTAATTCTTTCAAGCACTGGTTAATTAAATTGGGATCCCGGAATCATAATTTTAGAATAAATAATTTAAAACTATTGCAAAAAATCAAAATTCTGGAATTCAAAATCTATAAAATCTTTAATAATAAAATTTTTTGAAGTACTTAATAGCTATAAAAATTTCAAGGTCAAGTTGGTGATAAGAAAATGAAACAATTTTATGAATATATATATATATTTATATAAAATTAGGTATACAATGTTATATTTGCATGGTGTATCTGAGATTAAAAATGTTCATGCAAGCCATTTAATTAAGATAAATTGACAAATACCAAAAGTAATACATTGATTGCATCTATTATTTTAAAATAAACATTTTGAGGATTTGATGCATAGCTTAAATAATTTTAAAAATTAATATTTTCATTTCATTTTTGAAAAAAAATTACTTACCTTAAAGAAGTAAATTATTTTTCACGACTTTGAAAATATACAAGAAATCTGAAATAATTCTCTTTCAGTTACTATCTATATAATTAGTCTTTTTTATGCCTTTTTCCCTTTTAAATTAATTATTTAAAAAAAATTAGAAATTTAGAAAAAGTGCAGAGATTTTAAATATTTCATTCTAACAAATCATGTATATTATGAAAATAAAAAAAAGATTAAAATCTCAAATCGTACGCAGTTTTTAAAATTAACTAAATAGAAAGATAAAAACAGAATTAAATAAGATATGTTTGCAATAGTCAGAGCAATATATTGTTTGGAAAAAAATTTGCATAATTTAACATTTAGAATTTTAATTATTTGTCTGTGAGTTTTAACATTGCTTTTATTTTTACATGTTAACCTATAAAAATTCATGTTCCTTCTTTCAAGATGTTATTTTTTACTAAAAGAATAATTACATAACTTGTGCTATAGTATTCATGCTTTATAAAATGCATTTTGATTAAAATGGATGACAG
This sequence comes from Latrodectus elegans, assembly GCA_030067965.1. Taxonomy (NCBI): domain Eukaryota; kingdom Metazoa; phylum Arthropoda; class Arachnida; order Araneae; family Theridiidae; genus Latrodectus; species Latrodectus elegans. The sequence goes on from CM057822.1 coordinate 45,150,224, forward strand.
AGCTTGTAAAGGGAAAAACAAGTTTTTCCAAACTATTTGTACATTCATTGAATGTTTAATTGAAATTTTTCTGCATTAAATATTAACTAGCTGAAAAGTCTGTTGAAATTCGAGAATTTATTTAATGGAAAGCAATTTTAAACTGAATTAAGAATATTCTTGGAATAGGCTTACAGTAGAAAAAAGAAACTTCAATTAAATCTCATTTGAAGTTGAAACTAGACTGTGCATTCACCGTGCATTTTTATCAGTATTTCCTTATCAACATTATGTTTAATTATAAAACTGTCAAACTTTCTTTTATACAAGTTCAAGAACTTAGTAGATTTATCATACTCTATTTAAATTATTTATAAAAGGATTTTAGTAGGGAGAATCCAGTTTTAATTCCTTTTTATTTTCAATAATTAATCTCCATTCACTTCAAAAACCGGAGTTCAAAACTGCTTAAGAATTTCAAAATAGTTTAAGATAAAGGTGAATTAAAGATAATTTCCTTGTGCAGATAATATACATTTTTGTCGATATTAGTGAATTTCTAAATGTTTTAACTGAGGATATTTGAGTTCAACTGGTTTTCAGAAAATTGCATTCAACTCTAACATAAGTATCGGAAACAACTTCTAACAAGAAAAAATCACAATCTTATGCTTAAAAAAAAAAATTATAAAAAATTATAAAAAAATAATAATAAAATATGAATAGTTTTACAACACACTCATTTGGTATTAAAAAACACATATATTTGTCTTTTTGATTAAATGTAAATTTTGTGACAAATTTAATTTTTCAAAAAGTAAACCACAGAAGTTTAATTGAGTTATCAAGGGAAATAAAATTTTCATTTCTGAATGTGGGATGATTGAACACACTCCGCCATCTACAGGGGAAAAGCTAAACTAGGCAAAGTTAGCATTTTAAATTACTCTTACTGGAATAATTTTTAAATGCTCAGTAATATGTGATTTGGGATTAAGTAATTCATCCCAGTGACTATTAAAATTTATAGCATTCCATTGTACTTGGCACTCCTTAAACAACAACAACAACAACACACACTCTTAGATAATAAGCTAAAATATTGAGTAAAAAGTGATGAATCTTGCAATAAATGACATGAAACACTTAGTACAAGGATATTAATGCTAAAATTCTATCTCTTTTAATGGTGTCGTTATTTGGGTTTTATTAAAAATATAAACTAAGAATATAAGTTATTGTGAACTTGAGAAAATTTAATATTAAATCTTATAAGAAAAGGCACCACATTAATTTCTTAATAAACTTAAATCTTAATAATTTTTTATACCTGGTGAAACAGTATATTAAAAGAGACAATAATTTTTTTACAACAAAATATTAGGAAGTTGAAATCTTTTTCTTACATCTCTTTTAATAAAGAATTAAACAATTTTTTTGCTTGTAAATTAAAAATTTCTTCAATCTGATGTTAGTTAATAGCAATTATAGGTAACAAAATAGTAAATAAAAAATCTTCGTAATTATCATTGTTAAATAATATAAACTAACAAGATAGGAGTCGTATACAAATAACATTTTACAAACTATGTAGAAACACTATTGATTGAAACAATGAAAAACAGAAACACTCCAATAATAATATGCCACGAAAGTCACCGAAATAAAATTTATTACACATTCGTGTACAATTTGTCACTCATATGCAAATGACATGACGGACTAAATGTAAATAAAAAAATTATAACTGTAGAAATAGTAGAAAAATAAAGTACTTCTTTACAAGATATGTGAAATTTGTTGCATGTTTAAATTATTGACATATACAATTTAGATTTGCAATAAAAAGAATCCTAATTGTCGTGACTATTGCCATTTGGCGAAAACACGTTCTACAGAAATTAGATTTTATAGTCCAAATATACTTCGTGTAAATGTAGTTATTTTTTTTTTAGACTTTAAAAAGTTGAGAGTTTGAAAAAGTAAGCTTATTTTATGAGTCAATAATAAAAAAAATTTTTTTTTATTTAAATTTGACAATTTTTATTTTTTAAATTAATTTTTATCCTCCTAATAAACTTTAAAAAAAAAAAGTTAGTAATATAGATTTCATAGTCCAAATCAAATTTTTAAATGAAATTATTGCAATCTTAGCACTTTAAAGTGAAGTTGTTAAATATTTGAACGAAATAGTATACATTTCTCAGGAGGAAAATGTTTTTAGGTACCATTTTTAGAGAAATATTGAAGAGTATATTTTTTTCCTTATATATTAAACCATCTCTCTTTTTTGTAAATTGTTAGCAGTAGGAAGTATTTCAAGAAATTAATAGTAATCAGTAACACTGTAATTTTAAAATTTAATAATAGTTTTATAATTAAGTATAAATAAATAACATGATAGAAGCATAGTTATAATAATATAATTAGATAACTAACATGATAAATGATGCTTTACATTAATTGTTCAAATAACTTAGATTTTTTTTCATAATTTTTAAGGAAACTAGAAAGAAAATTAGACTTTATAAAAAAAATAGTAATTTAATTTATGATGAAAAAGTGCAATTAAGAATAGCTTATATAATATAGGATTATCTTTTTTGTAATTATGTGTATATTTAGGACAAACTATTTTTACTTAACAAAATCAAAAGTAAATCAAATTTTTCTTTTCTATATTATTTTTCAAAAAATCTTTGTTTAAATAGTTTTTATATGTATATCAAATTATTTTATTTCGTTATTTGAATAAACTTTGTTCACAAGCTTTTTATTGTTTTTTTATTTATTTGTTTGTTTATTTTTATAATAAGTCTAATATGTTAAATTAAAATGTATTCAAAAATGAGTTTTGTCACTGAAATTTTCGATTAATAAAAGTTTTGCATTTTTCCTATTTTTGTACGATTTATTTTATGCAATTTTTTTAATGCAAAAGAAAATTAATTTAAAAACTATTGAGTCGGTTTTTTTCAGAACTTGCAATAGTAAATTCCTTTATATTAAAACTAATTGCTTATTGTTTTATTTATTTTTAGATAAATAATATTTAACTTTCCATTCAAACGCTAAATTTTCAATTTGTGTTTTTGCATTTTATAAATAACACGCTTTGCATACACACACATTTCATTGATTAAAATACAGATTACATAATTCAAATATGAATTAATTACAGAAAATTTGCCAAAATATAAATCATAAGGGAAAATAATTAAATTAATAAAACAGTTTTTTTTTCTCTTTTTCAAACATTATTAACACAATTTTTTTTTTCTAATACCTTCTGGTAATTTTTCTTTATTTTCTACTACCTTCTGGTAACAGAAGAAATATCGAAAATAAAGTAAAATTTTTTGGCATAAGAGAAATTAATTGATTTTCTCTACCATATTTCCGAAAACTTTTAAACATGTCTTATAACACAAGATTTGATAAATATGTTTATTATTAACCTTAAAAAAGTGTACGTAATGACATTATATATATATATATATATATTATATATATATATATATATATATCTATATACTTCTAAAAGCAAGAATCATGTTGAATTTCTTTTTGATGATAACTTCCTATAATAAGCGTCTTGTCTTAAACAATATGGATTTCTATGGATTTCTGGCAGAAAATTTCTATTATATTTGTAAGTTATGGTAAACGCTATACAAAATTATAAGGTATCGTAAAAATATTTACATATTAGACTCTTTGTGTTTTTATATATTTTTAATAACACAAATTACTTTAAAATATTTTAATATTTTAAAGTAATTTTCGCAATTTTTTATCTTTATCTGAAGATTTTTATTCAAATTCATTTAAGAATTCGGTTAAAATTTATATTAAGCTCATTTCTTAAAATTCTTACTCTTTAACCTTCTATATTCCAAAAGATTTTTTTTTTTTTGAAAAATAAAAAAGTGTGTGTGTGTCGTATATTTCTTTGTATTGTAAATTTTATTTAGTATCATATTTTATAAACCACAAGAATACTTAAAATAAGTACCATGCCTTCGCTGGAAGTTTTGAAAATAAAATAAAAAAAATTACTTCTATTTTTGGCAAATCTCTGGAATATTTCTTAATATTTGCATGATTTCAACTAACGGAGAGAGAATATGTAATATATAATCATTTATATTCGCGGAAAATTGCAATATGAAAATTAATTTTCTGACTATAAAAACTATGAAATTTGTATTATGCTTAAATTTTAAATGCAATAAAATAAATTTAGTCTGAGGAATTTGCTTCCTAAAGTTTAATGATCCTTATGAATGATTTTCAAGAGTCAGATAGAAATTAAGAAAATTCCCGAGTCTTCTCCTCGGTAAATAAATTAGAGTAGAAAGCAATTTATTTTTCTTCGGTATTAATAGTGTCTCCAACAGAATTTGATGCTTTTCACAAGAAGGATGATCACTCCGTATGGCTAAGGCGTTTTTGTCCTACAGTGTGTACTATAATATAAATTTTTATAATCCAACAACATATTTTTTTTAAAATAGACGACTTTAAATTGAAATTTATTAGCTAGCAGATTTATATCTAATAGAAAAAAATTAAACAAAAACGAATAATCTTTTAAAAAAAACCAAGCTGGCAACTGAAAAATGAGCTCTTGAATTTACGGTTCGTGGGTTCGATTCCAGTGTAGGGGTGGATTCGTGAAATGCGTTGAAATTCGTATTAAATTTCTGATTCTACTCTAATTACCACTAGTATACAAAAAATGATAGTAAAGAAACAAGCTTGTTTATCTTAAAATAAAAATTTGTTTGCAGCTAAAAATATTAGATTTTTTTTATCTCCCTCAATTGTTGAAACTTTGTTGGCTATTTTCTTTTTACTGAAATTATCAAAGCATAGAATTTTTAAACTAATTTTGAAGAATCATTAAATATGCTGATCAATTCAAACTGACTTGTAATTAATTAAAGTAGTAACATTTTTTCGTTAATAAAATAATGAATAGTTTCCAAAATGCCAAAAAAAGTTTTTTTTCAGAATGTTTAAAAAAGAAAAGAAAAATATTATATCAAAATAAATTGCAGAAAGTTTATTTCCGATGCCTTAGATGAAGGATAATTAGTTGAATAAGTGGACACTTCAAAACATGCAAGTGCGCAGCTTTCAATTTGGATTATTAGCATGCATTCCTTATTTTTTAGGAAATGAATGTTTGAAAAATACGTAAGATAAGCTTGGACAAGGTTGCTTCATGCTTCAATAGCATGCTATCCTATTTTATTTATTTTTTTTTTTTTAATAAAAATATGTGATAAAAAGTAATGAATGAATTTTTTTATGTGTTTAATTTCTAATATATGCACAAGCTCAAGGTGACCAAGTTTAAGCGACAAAAAAAAAAAAAAAAAAAAAAAAAAAAAACATACGTAAGGAAAAAGATGCTTCATGAAATCAAATTGAGCTTTGGATGTAAAAGCATAAAACAAGCAGAAACATCTATGATTGGTCTGATTTATTTACCAGTCATAAGCTTAGTCTAATATTTAACATAGCAAATAAGATAAAATGTTTTTTAGATAACATTCAATTGACAGCCTAATAATTTAAGATTTCCTTGGCATTTGAAAAATATTGACATCTAAAAATTTTTGAGAGAGAAATATTTTCGCGTTAATGAAGTCTAATTAGCCCTCATATACAAAAAATGAGCTATAACGAGGTAATAGGGTCATTGCTGTGGATTTTAATTTTGAGAATTCAACTCCAAATTTGATCAAAAATATTTATTAGTTAGGATTCCATCTTAAACTGTAAGATCTAATTAAATTGCTTCTTAAAAACAGCATATCAAGAAGTCAAACACTCTTTAATTAAGTCTTAAACTCTTAATTTAAATTTTTAAATTAATTCTTTAAAGTTGTGTTGCCAAAAATCAGAATATTTTATCCGTCAACTGCTTAGCAATTGTAAGCATCGAAGAATAATATGAAGAACCATTTCGAAATGAGCTTATAAACCAATCAACGTTAAAATAAATCCTTGAATGACACTAAATTAAAAAAAAAAAATGTGTAATTTTCTCATCATTATACCATTCTGTTTCAGTATTTACTTGAGAAGAATCAGATATATTGTTTGATATCTTAACGTTTCAGTGTGCATTTAGACCAACTTAAAGTACATTTTAATTGCTTAAAATACGATGTTAGAACTGTAAATATAACTTACGACATGAGAAAATCGAAATACATGCCATATTAATTAATGTTCATCATAAGAAAGCTATATCTGTCCAAACTCATCTTTGAAAATTAGACCTATTGTAAAAAGGGACATAAATATTAAAATAGGTATCACAAAAGCATATTTTTAGTGTGTTTGGGTGATTAAAACTGAAATTGTAATTTCTCTAATTTAACTTTAGATTTTTTTTTTTTTTTTTGAATAAGGCAAAGGCAGTAATTTACTTCAATCGCGATTTATAACAGAGATATATTTCTACTTTGCGATGATTTATAAGTGAAAGTAATATAAAGTCCTTTTTAATAACATTACGAATTGTTATTTTAAAGTGACTTAATATAAAATCTCTTTCAGAATAAAAAAACTAAGTAATCATTATCGAAAAATACAAATGAAGCGATGAATTGCAATAATAATGGAGCATTATCCAATATTTTGAAAAATGTCTGTTCATACTGAATGCAGTTTTTATCAGTTTACTGGTTACGGTAAATGGCTTTTGATTCACATTCATGAAGATTGTGCAGTAAATTTATTTCTGCTAATTATTGATTTAAATAGTTCCATTTATAACTATTTTATTCACCGCGAAAATTCCCAGTTTTCGATTTGTGTCAGAAAAGATGTAATTCGATTTGATTACAGGTTAATAGGCATAATTAATGGAGAAAATCAGTCTTAAGTATGAAGTTAATCTTGTCATCCATCACTCAATTCAAAATAATATGCTTAACTTTAGGCAGCTGTTTGTTGCATTAATGGTAGTCATGCTTAATTACTTTTTAATTGCAAGTCGTTACAAAATGCGGTTACCACTTATCATAAAACTGTTCATTAAATGTTGATGAAAGAGTGGTGCAAAGGCACTACTGTATTTAACTGAAAGAAAGGAAAGTTATTTTATCCCCAGCTGATAAGAGAGCAATTTTCATAATATTAACTTACCATAAGTTTAATTATGAAGCTTTAATAGTTGGAACAACATATAATTGAAAAATAATTACGAATTCTGACTTACAATTGAAAATAATGTAAAATTTTTCCATCTTACATTTAGTATGGACTTATTATATGTAAAATGTTTAATACCCTTGGTTAAAAGAGATTTTTATAGCATTTTTTTTATATCATTATAATTCTGTAAAGTATTATTGATTTAAGTTTTAAACCAGTACTTAACTTCCAATAATATTTCTAAATGAAATAATGACATCTTATGTGAAGTTGAAAAAATTTAATTAAAAAATAATCTTGTTATAAATATATATAAAAAACAAAAATTTCTTTGTCTAAAAATAAACATATTTTAGGCCAAATAAGTTTTAAAACTTATTTAATAATTTAGGTTTATAAGGTATTTTTGTAGAAAAGTGGTAAATACAATCCTACAAGAAAATGAAATCATTAAATATTACAATGCATAATTGTACTGTTGAGTGTAAAATTGGAATAAGTTTTGGATTGTTTAGCATTGGAATTATTTGAAAAATCACAAATTAATCTGTTTTGATTTAATTTTAACTTTAGTTTTATTTAGTAAAATTTTCCAAATCTGTTATTATACTTGAATTTAAATTCAAATGCATAGGTTATTTTCTTAACACGCAAGCATGTTATTAATAAAGCCCAAATTTTAAATTCTTTGAAAATTACTTTATAAATTCTAGAACTCTTTGAAAGAACAAATTTAAGTTTTACTTAATTTTTTTCTGGTGAAAGTTCCACTTTTTTTACATTAAATACAATATTCTTATGTTTTTTGATAAAACTTACCATCGAGTTTAATTACACTGAGATATCAGAATAAGATAATGAAATAGCTTAGATACTGCGTTTTCGTTTTTAAGAATTTTGATAAATATTTTACATCTAGCAGCATTATGCTACTATGAAAAGGTGATTAAATTTCCCTCTTTCTCGTGCTCATATGCAGATGTTTCAAGCGAAGTGATCGATATTGCCAAGTTAAATGATTAATTCTTTGGTCTTTAATTCAACAACTTGTGGTATGATTCTTATCATCTAAGGCTATGGTGTTTGTAATGGGTTGAAATTTAAATTATGGTTCTTGGTCTAATTAACCTTCGTGTTAAAATTTATAAATAAAGAGATAAATGTTTCGATTAAAATGAGATGTTTTGTATCAATTTGTCCGACGAATATACCCAAGTTTGACTGCCTTTCTTATATGCTTAATATACCTTTCAGAATTCAATTTAACAGTAGACAGTAGAACTGTTGAAAAATTAGTTGTAAAATGATAAGCCAAGCTCGATATGAACTCAGAATGCCAACAATGTCTTTTTAATATTACTAATGAAATGAAATTGAAGCCGGATTAATGTATGTAATGAGAAATCGTTGGAATAAAACATGGGATTTAATAGCTCGTCCTTCTACGGCAAATAAATTAATATCAATTTTTATGGCAATAGCACGATGAATAATCATAACAAGATATGCCACTGACCCTAACTTGGATATCAAAAAAGTTCAATATAATTTCTGATATATCTAGATGAGTAATTATCAACAATAAATCAATGATGAGATTTGGAAATTGTCGCTTATAGAGTACGAGTATTTATGAACAGCATAATGTGAAACGAAGTTGACGAAATCCTTGAACTTTGCAAAAAACCGATGCGGGCAAATATTTATGCTCACTTTAAAGGAAGCGCTTCTCGGTTTGCGCGCATTCATAACATAAACACTCAATTTGCACTTGCAGCGGAACTTAAAACCTTTGCATGTTTGTTATGATTTGAAAAAAAGTGATAAACACCCGATAATCCGACTTTCTTATATTCGCGTAACCGAAGTGGCCGCCGTCGGCGATAAGTGTCGAATTTTTTTTCCTTCCTTCCCGAGAAATACTCGAGTTTTATCTGACTTAAAGTAATTTTCGGTGAACTTTAAACTCAAATGCGATTCTTTAATGTCATTTTTTTTCAATTCCTTTTTCCGGAAATTGTAATTATATATGTACGACTCTTATCTATCTGATTACTTTCGGAAATAGAAATAGTGTCTCCTAAAATCTCGATTACGTCATTATATTGAATAAACTGATAATTTTTGATGGACAAACAAAACACGTCTCAGAATAATATTTATTTAAATTAGTTGTAAGCAGCCGTATTCAGTTATTTGATTATCTTTTAATCCATCGTGTTAAATTTTAAGATAAGATATAAGTTAATTTATTATTCGCCTTATCGAATGCTTTACTTCTAGTTTACGAATAAATTTGGTGTGCAATTTGTTTTGGATTATTACCATTTGTTCCATTCACTTTATCTTATTTAATTTCCAAATTTTTCCTATCTTTATTTTCAATATTCTTAAAATTCTCAAATTTGTAAATTTACTAATTAAAGGATTAATCGTTTTAAAATATGCTTCTGTGGTTCATGGCCCTTTTAATTTATCCTCCTCCCCAAGGAAAGCCGAGCTGGCAGCCGAATGGTTAGCTCTCTTGCCTTCGGTTCAACAGTTCGTGGGTTCAAATCCCACCTTGGGCATGGATGTTTGTAGTGGTTCGGAATCCACTTTAAACCGTAGGTCCCGGTCTAATTAGCCCTCATGTGCAAAAAATGACCGTTGAGCAACAAACAAACAAACAAACAAACCTCCCCAAGGAAAGTCATTTAAATTTGACTTCTTTTCGTTGATGGATGAAAATTTTACCAAAAATTTACCCATTTTTATAGGTAGCTAGAAATTTTTATTGGAAAGATTTTGTTTCATTTTATTCATTTTGTTTCATTTCATTCATTTGATTTTTTTATTTATTTACGAAGTTACTTTTATTTTTGGTTCAGTAAAAATCCTTTAAAACAGATCAATTTATGAGCTTGACAATTAAAAAGTTTTTAAACTTAGTTTTCATTCATAATTTTTCACCCATATTTTTGTTCTAGTCTGTTTTATTTTTGGTATTTAAATTCAGTAATAGGCAAAACACTGCTGCCTAAAAGAATAAAGGTTTTTAAAATGTGGCTGTCAATACTTTAGTAAATTAATCTTAAAGATGTGACATGGTATGTTTACGAACTTAATTACCTAAAAAATTTGCTGCCTTAACAATAAGTAGTTTGCTTTCATCCTAAAAGTTGAGGTAAAGAGTATCGTTAAATTCAAACTTAGACAATAAATGAATAAATATTGCTTACTTTTTATTTCCAAAGAATTTTAATTAAATACATTAATGAAAAAATAGTAGAAAATATTGAGTTGATTATAATTTCCACTATTATAATCTACGCTATCTTAAATTTAATACAAAATTATTATCAAAAATGCAGTCTAAAATATTTAATCAAAGATTCTCAAACTATATGAGATTAATTATAGCCAACATATGCAACATAAAATGTCGATATTATTTACTTGAATCCATTTTCTAGCCAGATGTTTTTGAGTACAATCAAAACTAATGTTTATTAATTAAGATGCTTTAAGCTTACATTTTATTAAATCATTAAAATTAATACATGCTTTTTTAGTAGATTCTTTTTCAGCAGATACTGAATGTTATTACAAGCAAATACTGAAAAACTTTCTTTAAAACGTTCTATACCCATGAGGTAACATTGTAATCGTTAAATCTTGCTTTTAACAATTCATTTTTTTTAAAAAAAATATATATATTTAAATTTTCTAATTTATTATATTTCCAAAACTAATACCAAAAAACAAAACATGATATTTATCATATTTGAAATATATGTTTTGCTGTATTAAAGTTCTTCGAAAATAAAATTTTGTTACTTAGTAATACTTTGATAAATAACTATACAAGATTTAATTCATGAATCAAACTGAGATTATTAAGATAATGTAGTTGGGCATCAACAGAGAAAAAATATAGAGAAATTCCTACAATCAATTCGAAAAATCTGTCAAATGCTCAATTTATTACGAAATCTCGCTCACGGATCAGCCTAGCATATCCATGAAAAATGAAAATCTCCAAGAATAGGAAATTTAACAGTATGCACCACAATAAATAATAATAAAGAAAAAAAAATGCGACACACATCAGAAAAGGAGATGAATGAGAATCCCCATTGGACAGAAGCGTAGCAATTGTGGCGTGAAGGAAATTTTCAGAGATAGTTCTGGTTGAATCAACGTGTTCGGCACAACTCAAAACATAGGCCAGAAAATGATAGCATATATATGCTATCGATTTTTAAAAAAAGTAAGGGGAAGGAGGGAGGAAAATACCACCATGGCCACATTCTCTGCTGATTGTTACCAAATGCGAAAATCTAGTTCCGACGTAAGCTTTAATAATGCAAAACTGGTTGTTACGATCATTTGTTCTAAAATTTATAACCCAAGGTTTGAGATACAAGCATGGGAATTCGAGAATTTACTGATGAATGGCAATGACAAACCTTGCGTTGGATCATTAGGAACTAATGACAAAAACCAGAGTTTGAAATATTTTGTTCTTCTAACCATTACTTATGATGACTAGTTAGATGAGATTAAATGCATTTTTCATTTTAAGGATAAATCATTTTCTATGCATGGCTAATTCCAAATTAAGTTTGCTGTTCGGCAATTTGAAATGATGGTTTACTAAAATATTCTGACCTATCAGTTCACAGGAAAAGAAAAACGATTTGTTATAATCATTTTTACCAAACCGTGTTCTTGAGTTGTGCTTTAAGATTAAGCATTTTATTTTTCATTAATATTAATTGTCAATTTGCTTTTATAAATCGGATGTGGTTTGATCGTTTAGTAGGAAGTTCTGAAACGTTGTGCTTCGTGGAACGTTAAGCGGATGTAACTGCTTTAGCAATCCACTGAGTCTATCTTTGGCATCATAAAATTATCTCCAAATAGTTTCTTCAAATTCTTGCTTACTATTTTGTTATAATTCTACTTGCGGGGTATCGATAGTTTTATACCGTTATTTTCATATAACTTCAAAAGCACTAAGCTGACTAGTTTTTTAAATTATTCTGGAGTTTTCATTTTATAACATTTATACCCCAGAATGATTTTTATTGAATAATAAATGAAATTACAAATGCTTGTATTTCGCAGCAAAACTGTGAAATTGCTACTGATTAATCCGAATTTATGAGAATAATAAAAATTCCATTAAATAATTTGTAGATGCTCTATTGTAAAGTTCCACAGAGTAAATTGCTGATGCTACCATTTTAACATAAGTATGGTAACAATACTGAAAACTTAATATTTAAAGTTATAGAAGGTCATTTGCAATGTACTTTTTCAAATATCAATTTTTCTCAAACAGCGAAGTAGCTTTAAAATAACGTAAGGTCCACTGAATTTCTTTTATTAACAGCAAGATTTAAAATAAAATCTTAATGTAGTAGGGTTAAATGATACGAAGTAGCAACTGTTAGATTTTTTTATATATTTATTTATATAAGAAAATCATGCATTTTAATTCAATTTTACGCATTTTATTATTTGAAAAATGAGGACGAGAATACATTTAAAAATATCACATATGTTTGTTATAAATATTTGCATACAATAAAAAATTTTCAAAAACACCAAATACAGCAAGAATCTTTATCACGATTCTCTTATAAATAAAAAAATGTATTTTCAATTAACATATGCTCAGTTTATAATTCTAACAGATATAAATAATATTCAGGGAACTAATTTCTGAAGCGTATATTTATATGTAATGAATATATTAAATTAGAAGTAGGCTGGGAAATATTAAACATATTTTCTATTCCAAGACAAAACAGGAATTTTAGAATTAACACAGAAAAAATCTAACGCAAATGAACAGCAATTTTTACATATTCATAGCATTAGGAATTAAATATAAGTCAGAAAAACCCCCGAAGTGCATTTGTTATAATTTTAAATACAATTAAATATTTCCATGCTCGTCGGTAAGTTTCGAACCTTCTGAAGGAGAACTCTCACTGCCTGAAAGTATGAATTGGTCCTAATATATTGGTCCCCTTATTAATTGATGATAGTGATATATGAAGTAATTCATCATTTTATCTTTTAATCATTCAATAAGTTCATTAAAATATAAAATCTTTATAAGATAATGTTTAATGTATTCATTTAAAAAAAATGCTGAAATAAAAGGTTGTCTTGAATCGCCATTCAACTTTTTCTCAATAGATTCTTATTTAGAGTCTGAATCAAATGAACTCTGAAGATTCTGCAAATTCATCTCTTCGAAAGTAACTCAGTAAGTTGTTGAAGTATCTCGTTACACTTCGATTCGTGCTGTTGCCAAAACTGTAAAAAAATATTGAAAAAAAATTAAATGTAATGAATCGAAAGGAAGTTACGTCATCTAGAGGGAATATGTCGCCGAAAGGGAATCCTAATCGGTTAACATGGGACTATAGGAGGGTCCTTCGTTTCGATTTGCGTTGCTGATTTATCAATGACAATTTCTTTTCATTTGACAGTTTTTTTCCCCCTTCTCCTCGTGTGTTCATTACGCCGTGAAAGAGGTTAACTCGCGAGGGATTTAGCTGATTGATTGATTGAGACAGCTATGAATGTCTGCAAGGAAATCATTGGCGACACCTCCAGCGATTTTTTTCTCCTTTGTCTTCAAGATTCCAAACAACGTGACATGAAAACCGATGTCATAAGAATTAGATCAGTCCGGGTGTTTGATTTCTACTTGCATTTCTCACGAATAATATTTTCCCCTTCGCTGAAGATTCTATTTTTTATTGATAAGTTTCAATATATGTAAATAAAAGGATTTATATCAAAAGAAAAAATCTGATAAGATCATTAGATGCGATCAAATGTATAGTTTGTTAAAACTTCTTGTAGGATTTTTTAAATCCTAGTTTATGAACAAGAGATGACAACTTCTCAATAGTGTCATATTTGATTAATTTAATAGTCTTAACTTACAATTTTAGTAACTCATAAGAAGTGTGAATCAGTATTTCCCCTAATAATAATATCAGATAAAATTTTTACGATAAAATATTCTTTTTTATTCATTTAAGAAAAATCTAAATCGTATTTAGACAAGACGATCAAATCGTTTTTAGATGAGTGTTATAAATACAATTATATTTTCTTGATATATGGAGCATCAAGGTTTACGATTTGATTTTTACGCCTTTTTTTCAACTCTACAAATTAATTATAAGCTGAAAAAGTTTCTACATTATATTGGAACTACATCATTTACAACCTATTTCAAATGAAAAAAAAAATCTGATAAAAGTATACTGTAAGCACAAATGACTATAGATTAATTAAAGAAAACTAAAATTGTAACCCATTAGTTCTTCGCGAAATCCACCATAACTGACATCAAAAGTTTTCTATTTAAAAAACTCTGATTGGCTGATTTATAACATAAAAAATAGCATCTTCTTGAATCCTCACAAGCGAAAGGGTTAAACTTTCAACAATAAAAAAAATGTAGTTTTGTGTTCTTTCTTCCAGTGATAAGATCTACTGAAATTATCATTATTCTCATTCTATGTTGAGAAGTTTTTTGATTCAGAGAAGTTTTTTTCCCGTATCTTTTTGAAAAAGGATTCCTCCACGGGTGGGTGGACGAAACAACATCCAGTGCCATTGGCTAATTGACTTCAATGTATCAGAAGAAGCAACATTACACGTTCACTCATTAAATTGATGAAAAGTATCACTTGGAGGCATCGAGATGGTAGCATTCCTGGCACGCTTGCGCAGCTCACAAAAGCATAACGCCAAGCGAATCCCAGCAAATCCAATCCCATTGTGATCTGCAGCGTGACCAGGCATAATTAATGGACATACCCGGTCATTAACGAGGGGGGTCACTTGTTAGATGGTCAGCCAATCAAAAGCCTTTTCACACCAACAACCATTCCTGGGTTGAGCCCTGGCTATTGTCTTGAAAAAGACGATGCACTCTAAAGGCCAAGCAAACAAGCAAAACCATAAAAAGAACTTAACAGTTTTAAAATAGGATAGCGCAATAAATAAATCGCCATTCATGTCATTTTTTTCTGTTTTCATAACTACGCGAATCGGTTTTGAAACAGAAGCAATGATCACAGAACACGACATGGGTTTTTAAAGCTGTGTTCAATCTTTCGGTTGTCATTTTTTATTTTTATTTTCCAATCGAGTAGGAAATTTTTCGCCGACTGGGTGCGCGTGTTCTTCTCCATGCTTGAATGTTCTTTTTGCATTCGAATATGTCGAAGTTGTCTGGAAGGCATTTATTAAACTTCATTATCTACATACAGAACATTCTTGTTTTTTGCTCTGAAATGGGACAATGTTGTCATTTGAATTTGTTATCGAATTATATCGCCTTTAGTATTATCGATTGGTTGTAAGAGTTTTGGAACATCCTTCTTGTAGAGCGATTAAGGTTCAGAGGGAAAATGGAAATTATTTCACGTAGTACATTGCATCGAGAGATGGCAATCGCATTGATTGTGTTTCTAAACTAGAAAAGTAATGTAGGATTAAGCATCTAAACCGATTTAGAGAAAAGAATCTAAATTATACCTAGTTAAAAAGCGATTATTCATTCATTGATCCAGGATTAATCTTGCCCAACTGCTCGAAATAAATCATCTTTTAAACGACAGATATTAATGTATTTCAGAATTATATTAGATATTTGTTGCAATTAGTTTTTCAAATCATATCTCTAAAAAAATATTTCGTAAAGGATTTTAGCAGGAGCAAACAAAACATAAAGTATTTTTAACTATGTTTCAGATACGTTATTTTTTTAATCATTTGTTTCCCCTCATTTTTAATGTATTTAATAATTTAGCACATATGTAATTTAAAAAATTAGTTTCGTTAAATGTATATAATATTTTAAACCGTTATATATAAAAATGAGGGGAAAATAACAAGATTAAAATTTGGCTACTTGAAGAAGATAGGTGAAAAGTTGAAAGTTGTGTAAAAATATTAAAGTGATTGCTAGGACTTTTAAAAGGTATGCTGGCCGCATAGCTGTGCCTCCAAGAATTCTAGAAATTTTCAGTCACCCATCCCAAATTGTGCACTCAGCAAAGAAATTGTAGAACTTGTCACTAATTGTTCAGCAGTATCAGAAATCTAACCAGATATTTTCTGCTTAGAAGAGTTCCATCTTAACACTGGTAAAAGTGAGATCAACACAAATACTTAAAACATTTTTTAAATAAACTGAAATATAATAATTTAAATTTTATTTTATTTGCATTGCTTTTGTACTAAGCCGATTTCTCATTTATTTTTATGTTGAGCAATTGGTTTAATATTTTGTATTTAACAAATACTGGGATTTATGTAAGGAAATTTTACTGGAATACATATTATTTTAATATAAATGTCGAACGAAGTTTTTTCAAAATGAATAAAGTACTCGTTTTTGTTTCTGTTTAGATAATATATTTCGAATTTCTGTAATTAAATGATATGCTTAGAAATATAATTGAAATTCTTTAGTAATGCATTTCCCTTAGATTTTCAACTGAATGTAAAAACTATTAGAAAAAATTTCTACATATTCACATTTACAGATGTTGGTGATTTTTTTCATATTTAAACTAATTTCCTTTCACTCCCCATGTTTTTGTACAAAAAAAATAATAATTTTTAGGATGAACTTATTAGTGCATATTCCTTCCATATTTTTGAAACCAACTTACCTAATGGAATTGAAACATTAATCAATTGTGAACTCCAATGAACTTTTTTAAGAATAAATAAAACTGAGACATCCATTTTGACAAATATGTGTCAGTTAAAAAAAAAAGTTTATAAATTTCTGGGTGTGGGAATTCGTGAAATTTATACAATTATTTTATCCTTTCCCCAAGAATTACCGACCTACAACTAATAACAATGTAATTACATCTGAATTTTCTCTTTCGTGAAATGGCAACCGAAAACTTAAATCAGAAATCACTGTATCCCATCAAGAGTTTGATGTTATAATATTGCCACACCTTAGCTCGGATAGTAATAAAAAAAATCGATTAAACAATTTTCACCTCCGATTACGGTTACAACTCACCTTCTCCTGGTTGGATGTAACATCTTCAATTTACAAGAAAAAAAAATGGAGTAATCTCGAAACAAGATATAAGATACATCTTGGAAGCATATAATATACAAGTAGGATTGTTAACTCACCACATCGCCTTCTTATTAAGTTACAAGGCAGCGTTATCTTCTTTTTGAGAACTAGTTTTAAAAGAGGAGGGTTTTGTTCGTCCAACTCAGGGAAGAAATTATGATAAAAGTAAAAATAAAGTGATTTATATCAGGTGTCAGGAAACTGAAACAAATAAATAAAACTGCCTGTTTTTGAAGGGGGAAAGATTAAGAAAAAAAATACATAATAAAGCGTGTTAATGCTTCCAGAAATCTTGACCAATTCGTGCCGATGTTAACAGGGGGAAAGAAATTGGCAGTAGCAGGAATGTTCTCTATTCGGTGAGGTGGAAAAAAAAATTTAAGATATTAAAAAAATACACGTCGAAGATTTAAGAACAGAGCCATGAATCATAACTGAAATGTATGATCAAAATATCACGATTAAGAAGGCCATTATTAAACGTGTTAATTAGAAACCGAATCATGTTTCGTGGATTGGGCTGTACAAGCACTATTCCCGATTATTATTTATTGCTACTTTCTAGATTCAGATTCTTTTCGGATCAACCCACGTTCCTGAGCTTGTTGACATGATTCCAAGCTTATTTCATTTTATGCTCGAAAAAATAAATAAAGAGAAGATGGATTTCGATAGAGAAGAAAAAAAAATACTGGAACATTGCAGAGCAATTAGTTTGGCGATATCTGGCGTGATAAATTGCGACTTCTCGGATATTTAATAGCCAAATTCGAAAATGTTAATTCTGACATGCGTAAATTACAAAATGTGTAGACGGTATATATCAATTAAATTATTCAGATAAAAATGAATCAAAATTTAACAGAAAAGTCCTAATATCAGCAATGTTCTTAAATAATTTAGAAAGTATCACTGAAAGAAGTTTTATATAATATTCAAAGAAATTATATATATGTATATATATATATATATATTCACGAAATTTAATTTAATTTTTAAATATGATTTGACATATATTCTATTAAAATCTCTTAAAAGACTGATTTTGCAATTGAATACAGGAAATAAGTACATAATTTTTAATTTTGACCTTTGGATCTATATATTTGTAGCATTTTACGCTTTAAATTAAAAAAATTGTGGCTGTTCATATGAACGTATTAGTGTATTCATGAAATTTATTCATGCAGATTAAGCCTGACAAGAATTTATGGGTAACTGCTTAAAGTCAATTTTAAGAATATTACTAAAGGAATATATGCAATAGTTTTTAAGTCAAAGATAAAAACTTTTTAAGTGTGCATGTCATTTAAAACCCTAGGGCTTAAGCCATGGTCTAATAGAAAATTTAATCCTATTTACTGTATAGGAAAAAAATTCTCACCATTGAAATAGAATTTAAAATTTTTCTATAAAAATATAACTTACATTTTTATGCGTAATTTTCAAACTTTTATTATAATTCTCGATCAATATGAGGAACAAATATGTATTTTTTTTTATTTCTAACTTCAATTCTTGGATAAAATTATTAAACAAAATCACAAAAGAATAATAGATATTTAAAAGTTTCATCTTTAGTGTTTAGAAAATGTGCTAAACATGCTGATTTTAGAGAGAAATTTGATATTAAACCTTTAAATTCTTAACTCTAAGCTTTTAAAGTTTTAATTTTTTATTTCATAAATTATTTAAGGTATTATTGAGAAGCGCATGCATTTCCTTGAAGTTATATTTTAAGGCTCTAATTCATAAAAGTTTACAATGAATCATACTATATTAATTCAAATCGGCTATGGTTATCTAGAGAAAAGGTAGGGGGCGTGGTAGCCTAGTGGTTAGGGTATTGGCATTTCATCCCGAAGGACGGGGTTCGATTCCCAATGCCGCCGAAGACCCACCGATATACGTGCGCGTTAAATCTGTGGAATCGAAAGTCCTGTGGTCAGTCGTTGAGCAGTTACCATGGATGCAATGGTCTGGAGAAAATTTCCTCGCCCTTCAGATCAATATCAAAATTGAGGTAGATTCATTGGTGGTGCCATCTATCAGAGGATTTTAAAAAAAGCAGAGACGTACTTTATCTTCATGGTGCTCTGTTCAAAATGAAAGACGCTCTATTGACCTAAATTTGCATTGCCAAAGCATGGCGGGCTTGGTTTGTCCAAATGTCATAAGTAACAGCAACACAACAGAGAGAAGGTGGTCTTCTCGTGTTGCCGAACTCGCAGCTAAATTGTAAGCATTCTAGCCTTCGGTTCAACAGTTCTCGGGTTCAAATCTTATTACGGGATTAGTTGCTTGTAGTGCTTTGGAATGTTGCTTGTTTATCTCTGTTTGATTGGTCTTCGTATGCATAGAAAAAAAAAATACCGTTGAGCGGCAATCAAACCAAATCAGTCGATCTCATGTTTGCTTTGATGTTTGAACCAATTAAATGTTATCAGGCTGATAAACAATTATAATAGTCGTCAAATATACTTTTTTGTATGTAATGAGAAAGTTAACACACACACAAAAGAGAATAGTAATTGGTATATTTGATCACATTGTTCATAATTACAAACGGATCGATTTTGTTAGTTATTTCAATTGGTAGAAATGAGGAGTCAGTAAAAGTAAATAAAAAAAAAAAATCCAACACATTACAAAAAAAATATAGCGAATATCTTTGTTTCATTTTTAGTGTTTAATTATCTATGTACAAGGTCAATAATTTTACAATGAAATTATCTTAATATATTCCCTCTCCTGGATATAAGATAATTGCAACTCATATATTCTTGATGACTTAATGAGGACTTGGTAACTTCCAGACAAGTTTGATCACTTCATCAACAGACATCGGGTAATAGGTCCTTTATTTGATGGCGCTTTATTAGGTACCAACAAATCTCTGGCGTCACGAATTGACGACAGATGATCGCCTGAGTCCCTTAAAACACACTTTACAAGCCTTACTCCAGTAAGAGCATAGTTCCTCTAATGTGGTATTCTTTTTTGGAAGTAAATGAGACTTTTCTTTTAAGCAGGTAAGACGCACCTGCTTTTTTTTCTTCCTCTCGTTTGTAGCAGAGAAAGGTAGTTATTAGCACCATATTTCAAAGAGGAAGCAATAAATCTACAAATGTTTTCGGCGCCGCCTGCTTTCTGAAAGATCAAAGGTTGTGAAGTTAGGTAGGAGAAGAAAGAAAAGTGTCTTTGTCGCAAATATGTGATAAAGCACGCAATACTGCTGGTGTATCGGAAGAAAGACATCAAATACTTAAAAATTATAACATTACTGGCAGGTTAAGTGTCATGGAACTTATTTTGCAATACGTAATTTTTGTAATCATCGTAAAAATCACAGCGAAAAATAATAATTCCAATTAACAGAGAAGATTTACACTTCAGAAAATGATTTACTAATTAAAGGATATAAATGAATTACACAATTAGGGGTTGATAAAATTTATTTCGCTTGAGATTTATATAGTCATGAAAATAGTGACAGTTAATTTTCAAACATATAAATTATATATCAGTTATGAAAGGATGCCTATATTTTATATTTGTTAATTGTATTTTTTATATTTGTTAATTGTTTCCTTTATCTGAAATCAATTCTAATAACTAGCTTTTTATAAAATTGTTTCCTTTGAAAATAAAAATATTTAAAAATGTACATTTATACGCCTGATTATTATTTTCAAGCCTTATTAAAATAAAATGAAAAAATGTTTTGTTAAAGCAAATTAACCTCTAATAGTGACAAAAGGAAACCGTCATTATAATTGGAAAGCAGGAAATTTCCATTTTGACTTTAAACCATATGATTTACGACAGATTAACATCTTTAATCAAACTGCTATAAAATATTTTTGAACATTCATTGTTAACTATTAAATTACAAGAAAATTTTGTAAATTATAGCTATTTTTACATGTCCTAAGGAAAGCCTAGAAGACCCACAAGCACCCTTCCTAAGAGACGTGCATAAAGAAAACAATGTGACATTTTCCTAATTATCAACAGACATTAATATTGAGTCTGTTTATACTCAAAAGTGTTTATACTTTATAAAGCGACAAAGTTATAAATGTACTCTAACTTGATTTAGGTGTAAAAATGTGGAATATTTCCGATTATATAGTTTTTTCAATCCCTTTTTATCTTCTATTCTTGATTTTTTTTTTATCTTATTAAATAAAAGTTAAATGTGATGCAGTTCGCAATTATTTTAATTCTTTGTATTATATGAGATATATTTTGTATAAGAAGTATAGTTTTTAAGTTTTTTATATTTAGTGTTATAGAAATAGAACCTTTAATGATAATATTTATTTAATTTTATAGATGTAGCAAAGTGTGTAACATTTTTAGGGAATTTTTATAAATGACTAACAAAACTCTGCCAAGCAATTAATTACTCTAATGTGATAATTAAAAACACTATAAAAGCCTAGAATTATTTTTTTAACTTTATTGTATTCTAACTTCTTACATATTTTTAATTCATTTTTCTACTTTAAAAAAATAATCAACTGCATTTAAATAAGCATTTTGAGAATTTCTATTAATCTAATTAATTTGCTAAGAAAAATAAAATCATAAATGTTTAAATATATATTAATAATTTGGTACCTAAGAATAAAAAAAATATAAATGCATTCAAATAAAATATTGTTTGCCATTGATATTTTTTTAATTTAAAACCTTATTTCATGTCAAAAAAAAAAACCCACAAAATTTGCCTATTTGCAATTGTAAAAATGTGAATTTTTAAAACCTTAAAAACAAAATTTTTAACATTATGTAAATTATTATACAATAAATATAATATAAATTAGAGTGAAAAATTACAGTATAAATTTTATACGAAATTTAAATTCATAAATTTCTGCGTATAAAATACAAAAAATTAATGAAGCTGTTTTCAATGATAATTTAAGCTAACTAACAATATTTCACTTATATTATCTTAATATAATGCGATTGAAGTATATTACTGAAATAAAAAAGATCAAGATGAAGTTTGCTTAAAAAATTTTTTTTAATAAATGAAGTAAATTACACCTTTATTATTCATTTATAAATTTTTTTCAAAATAAAATTATTAAGAAACAGTTTTGGGCTATTTGCCGTAAAATAAACAAATTGTAAACTTAATCTTTTAATTTTAAATGTAAAATATTTTATTTAAGATAAAATACCTTATTAAAAATAATTTAAAATTAAAAAGTTTGAGAACAGAAACTAAAATTTTGAAATTTAAATGCACAGGTACAAGGAAAAGTATTTCATGTGTGACTTCGAATATAAATTAAATAAAATTAATGATCAAAATTCTTCTTTTCGCTATGATTTCTTTACTAATTTACTTAATAGTAGCTTTTAATTATGTAATTTAAACATCAGTTGAAGTGTAAACTTTATTTAGTCATGTTGCATATTTTTATATGAAACTATAATTTAGAAATACAGATTTAAGTTAAAAGTATATGGTCGAATATTACTTTGAATCATCCTTTTCTGAAGTTTTTATTTCATCATTTTAAGTAAAAAAGATAGCTTTTAGAATTCTATGTGCAAAGATAACATTTCACACGGAATGTCATCAAATCTAAGATAAGAAAATATAAACAACCTCGCCGCACAGAGAGAGATACTTATTGTGGAATAGTCGCCAAAAACGAAACGGTAGCACCCCTTTTTCTTTTGTATTGGCGTGTTTGTTATTACCAGCAACCAACCTCTTGCCCCCATCGACTCAACAACCACTTTTCTCTTTCAGTTTCTCATGACAGGCCAGCATCCTAGTGTCCACTACCCGACCTCCAACGCCATGCCTCCTGACACTCTGGTAAGCCAGGCGCATCCAGGATCGAGTGTGTGCTCCTTGCCGTACGACGGCCGCCTCCTGGGGTCGGCCTACCCGAGGATTTCAGAACTGTACGCAGCCGGCGCCGCTGGTTACCCGGACTCCGTCGCCGCAGCCACTTACATGAGCGGACACCATCCCGCCATGCTCTACCCGACCACCTTGGTAAGAGTTGTCCTGTTTTTAACCCCTATTTAAACATATTGCGGCTGTGTCACTCTCCGTCAAGACCGATCGATGCACGCTACGCGCAGCGGTGGGGATTAGCTGAAGAGTGATTTAAAAGTTGTGCGTCTTAACAAATGTGACGCGGTATAATTTTGATGAGTGATTTAAAAGTTGTGCTTCTTAATAAATGTGACACAGTTTATCTGATTAGTTTAATCTTTAGAAACTATGGAATGATAATCATAACACAGATACAAAAATTGATAATGAATAATTCCCTACATTAGGAAAATAAAATTTTTTCATCATTTAAGTATATATATTATTTATTTTAATAATTTAATTTTACATCTATCTTTATATATATATATATATATATATATATATATATATATATATATATATATATATATATATATATATATATAATCATTTGTGTCTCTCAATTAGAAATTAATATTTAATTTCTTTCAAATTGAATTTAAATATTAATATTTAATTTCTTTCAAATTGAATTTAAATATTAATATTTACAATGGTTTTATTAGGGTTTTACATTTATGATTTTTTATTGAAATATATTTTTTTTAAATTATTTAAAAACTTTAGATTATTTTTTTAATTATAATAAATATTAACTAAGAATCCTATTTAAATATTAGTATTAAATTTCTTTCAATTTAAGATTAAATATTAGTATATATATATAGTAATTTTAGTTCAGGTTATTTCTTTTTATATAATAAATAAAAATAACTTCTTAAGTACTTTTTTTTTTAAAGAATTCGCTTCTTTTAATTGAAAATCTCCTTTATGTAGTATTTAAAAATAAAATAGGATATTTCTTTAATTTAAAATTAATTTCTTCAAATTAAATAATTCAGATTATTTTTAAATTAATCACTGAATTATGAATAAAATCTATAGATAAAATATTCATGATTCAGAAGCTTTGTTTCGTGACGCTATTCTGCTTCAATTATAGTTTTCATTTATTGTTTGTATTATTTTAATCACATATGCATAGGAAGATCTATGTTTAAACTTGTACATTTCTAATTGAATAATTTGAATATTTTAGACACTAATGAGGAAACCTTTGAAATTTATTGTTGCGGATGTGGAGAAAAATTATAATTCAATCGCGAATGTTTTAATGTACTCCAAGCAAATTAATGGATTATTCTGCTCATATTAATTTCTTAATTTAATAGCTATATTTTACAGTCAAATCTTAACTTCACGAAAAATTTTATTTATTTAAACAAATTTTAGGCTGATTCACATTTTATGTGATATTTTGACAATTTAGATTTACTTATAATTTTAAAAAATGAGCTTAATGAGGATACTGAATAGCATAAAGGCATTGGCATATTATAAATTATAAGATAATATGAATTACATAATGAAAACGAGATAATTATTTCATATAATTCCTTGATATGCAGTTCTATTGAATCTTTTTATTAATACTTATATTCTTATAAATGAGATTTCTGTAATTATTTTTCATAAAATTTTTACTCAAGTATATAATCTTTGATGCCTACAAAAATTAAACAATTTTATGTATATAATTTTAATGCTAAAGTTGTGTAATTTCAATCTCGCAAATATATTTTTTGTATACTGATATTATTAAAATTTAGTACCATCATTTAAGTAACACAAGTTTGGTTTATATGTTTTTCTAGCCATCTCCTTATGATATGAAAGACCCTCGCACTGCCTGGGCAGCATTACCTCAAGCTGCTGGATACGAACCAATATTAGCTTATTCTCCATATGGCGATAGGTAAATGCCTGTTATTTGTCATATGCTAATAAAGATTGCTTGAATGGTACTAATGTACAACAAATACTCAACATAAAAAAATGCTTAATGTTTTCGGTTGAGACAACTGTTTAATAATATTACATAAAATTTTTTAATCTTCTATGGAGTCCTTTATTAATTACAAATACATGCATGCATGTGTTTATATATATATATATATATATATATATATATATATATATATATATATATATATATATATATAATTTGCTTTAAATTACATTTAGACTTCCCACTTTTCTTAATTTTCTTCTTAGTTTAACAATAAATAAATATATTATTTGGGTAATTTTTTTTAAAAAAATTGTATTTAATATTCTATTGTATTACTATTTCTAATCGTTATTTCGATAAATTATAAATACTTCTATGAGTTTTAGAACCAGATATAGATTTTAGTTCAGCAATATATAATCACAAGCTGATTTTTATTTCATTAAAAAATTTTTCGTATATTTGCGTTAATGACTTTAGTCTTGTGAATACATTGAATTATTTGTAAGATACATCGAGAATAGCATGATGACACTAATTTTAAATATATAAGTAAATATTCAATTGGTAAAATAATATTTCATTTTTAATAATTATAAAAAAGAAAATTTTATAAAATTATATATTGCATGTTTACAAATTAATAATATTTCTTCTTATTAAATAAAAGCCGACTTTTCAACTAAAATTCTATTTGTATACTAAATTTAGTACAATATATAGTCTTATCATGATAATCACTTCTTCAGGTGAAAGCATGTGAGAAACATCTAACACGTGTAATCTAAGTTATAATTTCATTATAAAGTTATTACCAATGTTGATATGTTTCAGCGACATTTTAGTATGAAAACTTTTATGTAATGGCGATAATTTTTGCATTTTAATGATACCGACAGTAAAATAATTTATTTTTATATTGTTTTAATCATGTATTGTATTTGATTAAAAATACAATATACAAATATATTACAGGTTCGATCCTGTCGATAGTGAAGCTCGTCGAAGGAATGCAACGCGTGAAACGACGAGTACTTTAAAAGCGTGGCTAAATGAGCACCGCAAGAATCCATATCCCACAAAAGGAGAAAAAATCATGTTAGCTATTATCACCAAAATGACCCTAACACAAGTGTCCACGTGGTTTGCCAATGCAAGGCGGCGCCTTAAGAAAGAAAACAAAATGACTTGGGAGCCAAGGAACAAAGCTGGAGACGATTTGGATGACGTATCAGTCGATGAAGATGAAGACAAAGACGATCACCAAAGCGGAGATGAGCCAAAAAGTGAAGGCAGTGATTCTAATGAAAATCAAAGTGAGCATAATTGTCTTGCTTATTTGGCACTATTCATTTTGATTGAAAAGAATAACGAATATAATTATTCTTAATATTGATAATGGAATAAAAACAGGGTTGGGATGTTTAATTCTTCTGATAAATCGTTTAATTATGAATAAACAGTAAAGTCTTTATGTAATCACGTATTTTTATATTATTTGGTGCTTTAGAATTACTAAAATATTTCTACAGTTATTAAAAATTAGTAAGATGTCACTTTTTAATTTGCTGCATTATCTTTTACTAAAAAACCTTTAGAATTTTTTTAAGTGGAAAGTTATGTATAAGTTGTAAGAATACACGCGTTTACATGGAATTCACACGAACATTAATGTTTTATAATAACAATATAAATATTCCAAGATAACGGTATTTTAAAAATATTGGTATATGTATCATATTTTACGTAAATATAAAAATTAACTGGGATCAAAATAAAATACAATTTCTCTTGTGTTTTTATTTATTTTCGAAACTATCATATTTTACATACTAATTTTAATATTTATATATAAGTAAATAAATCAATATTTCTTTATTAATAAATCATTGTTGTTCATGCTAATTGATTCATAAATAAATCAATATTCCTTTATTAAATCAAGCAATTTATCTAAAACAAATTATTGAATAAACTTATTTTAAATTCAGAAATATAAAATTTTCAATTTTTTCTCTATTATGAAACTTTACTTCAACGCATTTTCTTATATTCATATATTTTTAAAGAAAATAAAAAAAGACACGCACACATTATCAATGAAATCTAGAAATATTTCATTTTCAAATGGAAATAAAATTTAATCAGTATTTTATTTATTTGATGAACTTTTTCAATCAGTTTCTATTAGATTTATTACACAAGTATCATTGTTCATTAATAAAAATGTTGATTTGCATACTATTTTATCTTAAAAAGGACATTAATCATATTTTTCAATATAGATTATAACATATATTAATAGAAAAAATCATAAAGTGCGTCCCAAAAGTTTATGGACTGCTGTGTTTTTTTAATTTTATAGTAGGAAACGTTTTGCAAGAATTTTTTTTAATTTTTAATTATCAAAAAAACCAATACAATACTAATACTGTATACAAATAAAATAAAAACATCACACATTTCGTGAAAAATTAAAAAGTTCGATTTTGGTGTCCCAAAAGTTTATAGACAAGTCGATTTTTTCATTTAATTTTGCACTGTTGTTCAAATTTTTAAACCGTTCTTCTTTATCACTTGAAAACTCGATCAGGCATGCTTAAAACAAGAGTTTGGAGAATTTCGGGCTTCAAATTAAACCAACTTTGTTCGATTTGCATCTTCAGATCTTGAACTGTTGCAAATTGGCGCCCATTTGCGTAAACGTCCTTGAAAGTATTCCCCAGAGGTTCTCCATGGGGTTCAGGTCAGGACTTAAAGCTGGCCACTCCATAACTTTAACATTGTGGCGTCTAAACCACTGCATAGTGGAGTTAGACACATGAATCGAACAGTTGTCTTGTTGGTATTCCCATTTTTACCCCTAACAACTCCCCAAATGGAAGTAAGTGGGCTTCAAGAGTTTCTTGATAATCATCAGAATATTGTCGACCGTTCAAAAAGCAATATCAGTTGTTCCGTTGAAGGAGAAGGCTCCCCACACCATTACTGAACCCCCTCCTTGTTGCCTGTTGAAAAAGGACCTTGGTTCCTTCCGAAGATCGTGCCAATAGTACTTCCACCCATCGGGGCCATCTAAATTAAACTTTTTTTCGTCGCTAAAAACAACACTTAGCCATTTGTCCTTATAATGCATGTAGTTTCTTGCCCACTTAACTCGAGCATCCTTATGGCGTTTCGTAAGCATTGGCGTGTGTCGCATTTATGATATTTTAAAAACTTACTTACTTTTAGCCTTCGGTGGACTGTAGATTTCGATACTGAAGCTGTAATTTTTTTGGCTGTAGATCGTACAGACAAATTTTCGGTCGAAACAAGTCTCACAATTTCTCTGTCTTGCCTCTTTGTTGTTTTTCGGTCTTCCAGAACGAGATTTTGGTTCAAGTTGTTACCTTTCGCTAGGATTTGATAAATTCCAGCTTTGCTGCGCTTAATTTTTCTAGCAATATCTACAGCTCTCAACCCACGAGCTTTTTAAACGATAAATTTGTAAAATTTCAGCTTTCGTAAATTGCGCGTTGGCAGGCATCTTTGCAATCAATTGAAAAAGGAACCACCCACTAGTTTTATCTCAGGAAGCTATTACGTCACGTGTACAAATAGTGGAATATGCAAATTTGTATTTTTATTTCCAAAAAAAGCTCTAAAGAACTTTTGTCCATAAACTTTTGGGACATCATTTTTTCGTTTTTAATTTTTAAAAATAAATTTATGAACTTTCACAGTTGTTTGAGAATTTTATTACTTGAATTAACCTTTTATGTATTTGCATAAATTATTTCGTCATTCGCACTCGCTTATTGGTCGCTTACACTTGAAAAAAACACCTGTCTATAAACTTTTGGGACGCGCTTTATAACAATAACACAAAGCAATTATTTATAGTAAATATTGCTTTATATTCAATGACTAAGTCATTGTTACTATAGTTTTATTTTCTTTTGCATAAATTTTGCTTAATAGCACAAATCTTAAACATAGTAATGATTAATAATTTTTATAAAAAGGTATGAAAAATTTGTGTGATACCATGTGCTTTAAATGTGAATGTTTAAAGCACATGGTGAATTATTTTTATATCACAGCAAAATGTTAGAACTCTTACAGTAATAAAATGTAAGATTTATGAAATGTATTTAAATGGAGATGAAGTATTTACTATAAAAACTAATTTTTAACAAAGTATAATCAGTTTTCTTCCCAAATAATAGTTATAGGCAAAATAGCAGAAAATCTGTAATGTTAAGTAGTATAAGATGTATTTTTAACTGAATTTTGCTTGCAGCTGTTATAAACAAAATAGTAGCGTTTTTACTCATTATATAGGAAAAGTCACAGATTTAATTTTATTAAGAAATTCTTATTACAGATGGAACAAGATTTAAAATTAGATTTACTCTAATGACAGTTACTACAAAATTCGAAGTGTCAAGACTTAAGTAATTTTGAAAGTAGTAATATCAAATAAACTTATTCAAAATTCTAAATAAATAGAAGACATAAAATTTCCTCTAAAATCATGTATTTGACATAAATAATTCATTTAAAAAAAAAAGAACTTTTTAGGTAATTTGATGTTTATTTTATTTCATTAAATATTAGATTTTTATTTCTGATAACTTCAAATAAATTATTTTGTTGATACACAGCCAGAATAGCCCGCTATATGTACCTGTAACGGAGAATATAAAAGTATTATTTACACATAGCCTGGTTATGACACGAGTAACTGGAAAAATAAATCATATATCTTAAAGTAATACTAGCAAATTCTAGACTTCTTAATATTTCTTATAGCATTTAGTGTCTCTAAATTTTAAAACTTTTCGTTTCAGTTGCTGTCAATCATCAAAATAAATTAATGTATTTATAAATTAAAACACACACTGGTTGAAAATGACCCAAAATATAGTAAGCATCATTAAATCGCAACTCTTCTCTTTCAAAATCAACGATACACGAGCAGTTAAATAATTATATCCTATTGATTCAAATGCGAAATAGGCATTGATTTTATGATGGATAGCATGGCGGTTGACAAAGTTGAAGATGTATAACCCTTTACACTTCTGGTTTATGATGTACTGTGGACAGGACAAAAAATGAAATTGGATAAGTGCAACAATCAGCCAGAAAACTACAGCTATCAAGGGGGGAAATAATCCCTATCTCGTGCATGTAATTGGACTATTCACTTAGCATGCTATTCGGAGGCTGGAGAAGGGCCTACGAACATGCAAAATTGTATTATTTCGAATCCATTGTTTCTTTGTGTTGGTGGCGTACCACTACAGTCACGCTTCTAGATTTGAAAGTAAGAGAAACAATAAGCAGTACCAGATAATACCGGGTATACACCAAAACAGAAGAACAAACAATCAGCTTTTGATGCCTTCTCTGATTAAGAAACTACCACTGTTTCTGCTTTCTTAAAGATTCTCATTCGTGAGTTTATGTTTGATACTTGTTTTCATCAACAAGGTAGCTATTGTGTTGCTAGGAGTATCACTTACCATTTTTTTTTCCTTGAGAGAATAAACTGTCTCATCTGTTTTACATGTTTCAATAAATTGATTGGATAAATTGGGAGAAAAGAATTGTTAAAGATTTATTTGGTAGTTTTAAAATTTACTTGTGAGGAAAGTTTTTATTGCTTCATAAGCTATTGCCTTTGTAGATGTATTATAAATTTTGTGTAGGTAAATAGTTTACATTTAGTTATTAAAAATTAAAGTAATAATAACGAAACAAATCTGAAATTGTTTTTGAATATTTTAACAATACTTGTTTCAAACAATGTAACAAAATTATTTTAGGTAATAAATTTTTTTTAAAGAGAAGAATTTCTACTGACATTTCTCTTTCTCTCTCTCTCTCTCTCTCTCTCTCTCTCTCACAAGTGTGTGTGTATATGTATGTATGTATATGTGCATGTATATATATGTGTATATATATAATAGCATTTGCAATTTACATATTTATTTTTGCAGACTTATAATTTACTTCTTTCTCTAGTTTTCTTGATTATAAAGTAATGATTATAGAGTACAAAATATATAATCTTTGAGTTTTAATTTTCAATGTTCCTTTTTTATGCAGTTCTTAGCATATAGTATTTTATATAGTAGAGGTGACTGTGTATATTAAAGCCTTTTAAAAAGCCCGAGTGAATGAATGCCAACTTCTTTTAAATCCTTTCATTAATTATTTCTAAATTTATTTATGTTATATATCCTAGTAAATGTTTATTAAAAATAAGGGGAAAATTCCAAAATGCAAAGACAACATCAGTTTTTTATAACTAAAAATGTGCATCTTTTTTGACTGTTTTTCTTTCTTGTATTCAGTTTTTTCACCACAAATATATAAGTAAGAAAACAATTTATTTAGTTCAATAATTCTTAGCATATTATTAATCAGTTTTGAATTCAGAAACTAATTTCGGTTTGTCATTTAATTAGTGAATATTTGCAAATCGCAAACACGATTTTTCTTAATATTGATTATAAGAATTTACAACACATCATTTTGAGTATCAACTGTTATTTTTATATCAATAATCGAAATAAATATGAATTCTTTTTCTTAAAATTCTCATAAATTTTTATCTACAATTATTTTCGAATTCATCCTTAAATCATTGCATAAATTCACGAAAATGAATGCATACTTCAACTGCAACAATATTATTAAGCGATTCTAAAGCTTGTAATTTCCTTTCTAACATGTTCGATAATAACAGTGTTCAGACGTGTAGACATCCGTAAATATCCTTCATGTAGCCATAAGCTTTAACGACACGATTTTGTTAAGCTTCCAACAATGGCTTGCAACTAGAAATCAATTACAGTTTATAAAGTCACGTTAAAATGAATGCATTGAATAACCTTTTGCAATCATAAGATCTCTAAGCTTTTTTTTCAGTACAAATGTTACCGTGTTGAATCGGAGTATAAATTGCCAAGTAATTTTCTTAAAGAATTTTTCCTTAGATGTTTTTTTGTATGTGTTTTGAAGAGGAAACTAACAACATATAATGTGTATAATAGTTTCAGAAGAGTTATGTCTATGTATTGCTTAAATCGCGCTTTCATGCGATAAAATAATGTATTTTTTCGTATTTAAAGCCTGAATAATTAAATGTCCCAAAGTTAAATTATGCATGAACACACACTTCGTTAATTTTTTTTATTGATGAAAAGTGAAATTGTTCTAAACGCCATCAATTTCTACATTTTCTGTGAAATGAAGGGAATGACATTTTGTTAATTATTACTTCAGTATTAAAAATAATTAAAAATTGTCTTTATTAAAAATGAAAAAATACATTTTCAATTTTTTAATTAAATTTTTGATGTTACTAAAGTGAATTATTTTCAATGTTTTCAAGTTCTTAAAGCTATATGATTTATTATTTTACATTTTTTTAGATTACAAATTAGAAAATCTTTATTAAGTGAATTATACATGATAATAGATTATTTTTCTCGTATATAAGAAATTAAAATTAATTTAATTATGCAGTTTAGTATTTATAATTTTTATTTCTAAAATATATAGAAAATTTTATGACATTTTTAGGAAAGAATTGAGCGAAATATTAACAAAGTAAAAATGACTTAAATTCAGTTTAAATTTTAGTAAAACAATTCTGAATCCAAATCTTCAGGATATTTGTAAGAATTCGAAATCTAATTTAGACTCAGCCAAATAATCAAAAAGTGAATTTAGAATGATTTACCATTTAGAAAAATATAAAGTTTCATCTTAAATTTTGGGCCTATTGATTTTAATAATAGTTACACACGAGTTTCCAAATTGTGAACTTCATAAAAGTATAAAGTAATTGTATTTTTATTTTTCCCATCTATGTTCTTAGCAAAAAAAAATGATATAAAGTTGTTTTGCCGTTTTTTTTATTTCCCCAATTGGATTAATAGTTTTTATCGCTTATAAATCTACATTATGCATAAAAATCAGATATTTTAATGTTTTTTTGCAAGGGTATGCATTGATTGATTAATTTTATAAGATGTTTCGAAACCCAAGATTACCCTTAATTAAGACTACAGTGGAAAAATACATTAACATATATTCGAAATAACATTGATTCGTAAGCCTTCTTTGATATTAAGACGAAATGCTTTTGGTCTGCTAAAGCTGTCATCAAATTTGTCTTTCCTATTCAAGAGTAGTACAATTTTATCGACATAGCATTTAACTATTATCATAAAATTATCGGTTTGCAGACTATACAACGTTGCCATTCCTTAAGGGTGGGTACTTTTTGAAATGGAAGGATTGCTCGGAACCAAAGTTGGGCGCTCTTTCATGGCGCCGATAAATACCCCATTAGCAAAGACTTACATGCCTCTTCATGCAAGAGGCAAAAAGAAAAAAAATTTTAAATGGCCGAAAACAAGGGAAGCATTAATAACTTCATTACAGAACCTGGCAGTTGACATCTCAATTTTGGTTGCTAAGGGGGCTACAGAAGTCTTATCCCACCCCATCTAATATCAGCTTCTATATGAGAGGGCCCCTTTATGTTTTAATTTGCAACCACAACCAGTGTTTAAAACAGTCTCGCAGGTACTTATAAAAACGAGCTGTAATGCCTTCCGCAATCCCGACTAGTCATCACACGTCTAAAAGCAATAAACCAAATATATACGTGTACGTACATCAATACCCTTAGAGAAGTTTTTTTAACTTGCACGGCTAATAGCGCATTACAGAATTATGACTGACATACACGTCATATCCAATGCGCCTCATCTGTTACACGGCTATATATATAGCCTTCAATTTTTTTTCTTATTTAATGCCCCCATGTATAACTTTCCCAACACCTGTCAAAGCGTATGCTAAAGACATCCACCAAGGTAGGCAATAATTGAGACATCTAGTGCGCTTGTAATTGCCGGCTTTGGGCCAGGCAAGCACATTGACCAGAGCTGCTGGAAGGTGGACAGCTCAATTGTAACCCATGCTTCGAAATTTACGAGCCCTGATAAGTGAGTGCTCTATATTCCAGCAGCAGAGCTTTCTCGTGCAACCTCCGGGGCCCGACGTGCCAGAGTAACTAAGAAAGGGGAGGGGCACCTCCACACAAGGCACACAAATCATACTCCAAGCAAATTGGTTCCCGTCCGTCAACAATAATTACAAGCAGTTATACTAGGTAAGAGGAGTTTCCCAAAGTGAAATAAAAAATAAAGAAATTTTTTAAAACAACAGCGCCAAAAAAAAAAAAAAGAAAAAAAGGTAGCCAACTTTAACGAAAACTGTTCTCATCCAAGCATTGTTCGGTGAAAAAAATTTTTTTTTGTGGTGATATTTATAGGCTAATATCACGCGAGAAGCAGTTTTCTCAATTGAGAGATTATCGCCGTGTTTCAGGTTTAATTTCTTTGAATGGGACATGTTTTGGGTTGTTATTCCAAATGAGAGAGAAAAAGATTTCGAAACATGCTTCTTCGAAAATAAATAGGTTCGTTGCACAGTTTCTGCACTCTGATAACTTAGGTTTCATCGTCAGAATATTTTAAAAACAAATTTAGGTTTTTTTAAGATTGTGAACGACCATATTATTATTGTTTAATAATACGGAATCAATAAAATCTCTTATAAATTTAAATCCATTGTAAGCTGAAGAAAATTAGAAAAATATCTGTAACAATATACTATGATTGATCAAATATTTTTTTTAATTTGCAAAGTTTTCTAAATTTGTTTTCAGTAGTAAATAATTTTGTATTATTTATGTTCTAGTATATCTAAAGTGAATGACGCATTTTTTTTTCTTGGCTTTCTCTAAAAATGTTCATCCAGTAAATTGGTGAATTGTCAAGGGTAGTTACCTAAAGGTGCAACAACACTAGGTTTCACATTGTAGTGTCGTAATGTAGTTGCATTGTAAGTTCGCCTGTAATTCGTAAGTTTACATTGTAATTGTAAGTTGTAGCTGCATTGTAAGTCATAAGTTCACATTGAAGCTGACTATTGTAGTGTTTTGGAACTTAATTTAAATTTTATATCTGAAAGAATAAAGCCTAATTTGCAAAAAGTGAATATGATGTTACCAATAACATCAAGTATTAAATTATTTTCAATATTTCCTAAACTTGAAAGTAAATTTTTATTGTTATAAATATGCATGTTACTTAAGAGTATGAAAAGAAATTATTTTCCTTTGATATGGGAAATATTAAAAAAAACAATTCAAGATAAACTCAAAGCTGTTTTAATTATGAATGTAAATATTGATACCTTTATCTTAAATTTGAGATTGTTACCGTAATTATTTTAACTTTTATATAGAAAGAAAATTAACGTATTTTTTTGTATTTTGTGTTTGATTTACATATATTTTTTTGTAAATGTGTTTTTGTGTTTTTTAATATTGAAATAATGTAAATTTTCTTTTAAAATGCTGAATTCTTTTAATCTTTAAATGCGTTTCATTTTATATTTATATTATATTTACTAACATGACAAATGCGTATTTTTAAAAAATTTAAATTTAAAAATTAATATTAGCGGAATTATTTTTATTACTCTATAAAAAATAGTATAGTTTTTTTTAATACAATTTTTTTTCTGTATTATTTATAAAAAAATTATCTTAAAGTGTTGTTCTATTTTATATTCTTTGTAATTGTATTCATAAGAAATTCGTCCAGGAAAATTTTTTTATTTATTAAATATTCAAATAATTTTAAGGCAAGAATTTTAATCCTTAAAAACTATGACCAACCGAAATAAGCCAGCCTTAATTTTTAATAATTTAAAACGCAGAAGTAGATAAATTGTTTCATAATCAGCAATTTTTAGAAAAAGTGGCTGTTAAAGTTATTACATTTTAGTTTTTATTTCAAAAATTTCCATTATTTCTTTTTCAATATAATAAAATTTCTTCGGTTAACAAAAGAAATCTAAGAACTTTATTATAATCTTATCTCTGAACTCTAACATTATTGAAAATTATTTTACTTCATAATACAAAAGATACAAGCTGCCAACAAAATATTTATTTCATAGAGTACAAAACAATTAAAATTTTTTGCTCTTATCCAAACTTATGCAGAGAGCAAGAACATTTCAATTTATTATTTATTTATTTAAAATTTTGTCTTTTCTTGTTTTTTTTTTATGGAACAAAATGATTGCTCTTATTTATTAATTTTTATAATTTTTATTCATAAAAATATGTCTTGTAAATTGCTGTAATTGTAAAATTATAGAGTGCCTCTTGGGAAGAAATAGCCAATGAAAAATTTGTTTTAAATTAACAATTATTAATCTTTATTGTATAGATAATGCACATCACAATTCGATGAGAAAAGATAGAAAAGTTATTAATGTGAAATTTACATAAATTCATTACATCCATTACATAACAGTAACTTTTATTGGCATAACCTGATATATTTTTGAATGTTTTGAATAAATTATTAGAGCAATATCTTATTCAATTATGCTTAATTAAAATTATATTAATATATCTATGTCTATTATTATTTTATTAGGAAATAAAAATCGCTATTGAAACAAGTAAATTATGAAAAAAAAAAAAAAAAAAAGAAAAGCGTGATATTAGAAGGAAATTCTGGTAACTGATTAAGTGGAAAAATGTAAAAGAAGAAAAATTGCACCATAGCATGAAAAGACATAAGAAATGGGAGGGAGTAATAAAAACATTCATACCAGGAGGGGAGGGAGGAAAAAAAGGAAAAAAGCGGGAATCTCAAAGACACTCTGGTGGTGTCGGAGGGGCACGTAACCTCATGCAACAAAGATTGGTGTTTTTGGCTGCGGTGTCTTATTAAGTCGTAAATCTAAGTGGCATGTGATTCTGTCATCCCGAAATTGAGACATTAGCACTTAACAATAGCATGAAAAGCGCATTTAGTAAGGTATATGTTTTGCGTAACGACCCTCTAGTAATGTGTTACTTTTTCTTTCTCTGTTTTGTTGATGGGAATAAGCTTTGCGAACATCCCTGTATAATCCGAGACCATTCTTACATGCAGTTCTTCTTATGACTAATTTTTTTTTACGATTCTTTCTCGAATGTTAGCAAAAAACGAAAGAAAAAGAGAATTTATGGAACGTGATGATTTATATTGGTGAAAAATTGAACTAGAGTAGGGTTATGCATCCACTTCAAAAATGATTGGTTGTGTTCATGTTTTACAACTATGTTTCAGAATCTGTAATAATAGGGTTTACTTCGCAATCCCACTGGTCATATTCAAGGCATCAACTTTGTAATAAAATTGAAATATTATTTTCAGGGTCTAAGATAATTGAGGGCAATATGTAATTATAGAACTAAATGCACTGATATATATATATATATATAAGTACAATAATGGCTTGAAATTTGTTTCAGTCATTAGTTTATCAATGTCAGGCCATTTAATGGTTATCATCAAAGCTGTGCTTTAGGTAATGTATGTTATTGTTTTTATTCAGTGTATTCTAATTTGGCATTATCTTTCCAGAAAATCAAGACTCTGATCCTGTTCTGAGAAGAGATAGTAACTGCGAAGACAAAAAAAGAGAGCAGAATTCTTCGCCGTGTGAAAGTAAACTCAAGCACTCAGAAGAAAAATCCGCTAAAATTCCGGAAAATTCCAGTTTGCCGCTACCGGAACTAACAGATAATATAAAATCAGATGATATAACTGTGACTGAGAAGCCAAAGATTTGGTCTTTGGCCCAGACAGCAACTTCTGAAAGCCCTCCTATTCAGAGAAAATTTTTAATTGATCAACAAGCAGAAATGAACCAAAAGCTCAGGAGGATGTGTTACAGTGATAATTTATACCACTCAGATGTGCATTTGTCTTCGAATCTCCACCGACGTTTGCCTCAGGACAGTTCTGCCGAGTCATCACTGTCATCTCCACCCTTGTGGAGAACTGGTGATTTTACAACTCTTCATCATGACAAAATTGGACGATCGACTCCTTTGGAACAAAACGATCTGGTCTCAGCATCACCCTCTTCATCAGGATCACCAACGGTATTACCACCTAGTATAGAAGTATCTAACACACTGGGATCTAGTGTCGGGTATAATAGGCTCCTACCAGGGAGATTCATGCCTTGTGGTGAAACTCCTCAAGGACTAAGACACAACCCTATAGACTATGGTCAGTTTTATGCCCAAGTGAGTTCAATGAGTCATCCTTTGGACATAAGGACATTCCAGCCTACTTTCATAAGGACTTCTCCATTCTCATACCCTGTTGGGTTTACAACAGCTCCAACTGCAATGTACCACACACCGTCAATTACAACCATTAGTAGGACGAAATCGGAAGAAGGTAAGCTTTCTCATACAACAAAAATATATGAAATGCATATCTTATTTTAATATGAGAATTTATAAAATACTTCAAGGGAGTGTAAGACTTCATCGATGTTTTAATGCAGTATTTATCCCTTGATCTGTATTGTGATCAGAATGCGAAGAGAACTTCTAATGAAAAAATATGCTAAATATTTATCTTTGTATACATATAAATTTTATTGCCCTGACAATACAACTAAACAGCAGAGAGGGATGCAAAATGGGGGCGTTCTTTTTCACTTTTCATTTTGGTTCATCAATTCATTTATCCCATTCCCACCTTGCAATCTTATATAAACTTTAGGTACTGATTAAATTATAGTTCTCATGAATAAAATTTAATTGTCTGACGTCAATCGAAATTTATATAAGATGACTGGGTGATACTTTGACACGATGAGTACCTGTTTCACTCATGTGAGGGGTTGCAAGTAATCATGTAGTGCATTAATTATCAATCAGTACATTATTTTTTTCCATTTTCACTAAATCAACTAACTGAAGACATGACTGAGCGGTGAACTATTATCTATAATGATAAAATGAACAGTAGCTATGAGAATTTACAACAAAAATATTTAAGTTAGGATAAAATAAATGTAACTAAATGTTTCATTCCGAATCCCTAAATGTTTCTTCAGCAATAATACATGACTATCAATGCATGTTCAAGTTATTTGTGAACTTAAGTTGATTTTTTTTTTTATTTTTGCTTAACGCTAATCACAAAATATAACATGTAAAATAAAGATGTATGATAAGAAAAGATGTGTTTTAGAAATATTGAAGAAAATCAGAAAGGAAACTGTTTTAAATTATCATTATAAAACTAAGCGCAGTTAAGCGAATGCTTATAATAACATGCTTCTTCAATCTGCAATATGCGTGTACACAAACATCGAAATTAACAAGAAAACTTTCAATTTTTCTTCTAGATAATTATACAGCTGAATATAGTTAATCCCAAAACAACTTTATTTAAATGGTCCAATTTTGGCTGGCTTCTGTTTTCCACTTATCTTCGAAAATGTTTATAAGCTTAAGTCTACGCTTTGGCGTAATTGAGACGCCAACAAAGTAATGAAAGAAATACACTAAAATAAAGATTTTTTCTCTGATAAATATAATAGGTTTGAATCGTAATTCATCATTTGTCAGATATCGAATTATGTTATTACTGTACTCTCAACTTATGAACAGAGAAGATTGCGCTTGAATTCAGCTACTGTACCAACACTGAGAGAATTGGTTGACGATTTATTATTTCCGCTGCTACCTGTGTGACGTAAATTATGTCTTATTGCTACTTTTGTTGCTGTAAGGCAGCTTTGGATATCTGCATTCTTCTAGGTTGTGGATAAGACTTCACTTTACAAACTGCTTTTTTTTTTTTACGTAGATTCCTTTTATTTGATGGCAAGATTGATATTATTTTAACATTATAATTATTTGTATTTTAAATTTTTAATTATTATGGCCATATAATTCAGCTGTGTTGGTAATCATTTGATTATTCTATTTTGCCTTTTTATTACATTTTTGAAACTCGAGGCTTAATCCAACTCTTGAACTTATTCATATTAATTCCGCCAAACCACGAATGTCTAAAATAAAAGTCCAGATCATGAATATTTAAACTGGGAAACTAACATTCTGATCTTTCGAATTTTTTGTATGGTTTATCTTTTTGCTATCTAACTTTGATTTGATTTTATTAACGAGAAACAGATCTTCAATGAATTCTAAATGGCTTCAACATTTAAATTTGATAAATACATCAATTTAAGACTGTTGTGCTAAAAGTGAAAGCCCTCACAATTTTAATTACTAATTCTACTCTTATCTTACGATTTACAAATTAAAAAAAAGTTTAATTATTAAAAATATTCATTTTCAGTTTGTAACATACATATTATAAAACAGATTATATTGATTAGATTATTGTAACGAACTTAAAAAAAATTCTATATTATATTCTTATATGTGCACTTAATTCTAAAAAGTCAAAATAATGGAAAATAATGGAAAACAATGAGTAATGTGAAGAATCTGAAAAGAATGACGCGCATGTTTTTCAGCAATATTCTACTTAAATTGGAAGAAACCAGAAACATAGGTTCAAAATCGGTATGCGTGCAAGTCTGGAAAAAATCGAATTAAAAATTTTGTAACAAAACAATTTTACTTTTCTAAATTAAATTTACATTTAATTTCTACAAATTATCTACGAAGGAAATCTGAATTTAATATTTAATTTTTTGGAAATATTTTCAAGTTTAATATGCTTCATCTGAGATATTAAGGACTTCAATAAATTTTGTTTAAATACTAACTGCATCTTTTCTTAAGAACCCCCCATAAAATGTCTAAAATTTTGCTTAAAGTAATCAAATTTAAATGATAAGTTTTAAGCAATTTTAACGTTGTATTTGGCAACTAAATTCCCCAATTCTGTGCATTCTTTTTGTTAAAAATAAAAAAGAATACGTGGTCTCATGTGTCTCTCTAACTAAAGGGTGAGTTTAAAATTCGGTTAATTTATGCAAATGAGATTCAAGTAATTGAATATTTTAAAATGAAGAATCTCTATTTTTGCGGATATAATTTATATTTTCGGAATGGGTCAGTTACGTAATAAGTTAGTTTTCCGCTTTGCACAGAAATATTTTTCAATTAATGAAAAAATTCAAATTTTCTTTACAATTTTATGTGCT
Source organism: Latrodectus elegans (assembly GCA_030067965.1). NCBI lineage: Eukaryota > Metazoa > Arthropoda > Arachnida > Araneae > Theridiidae > Latrodectus > Latrodectus elegans. Next base: position 45,191,456 of record CM057822.1, read on the forward strand.
ACACTTAAAATTGCAATTTTTGTGGTTAGACTTGGTGCTTGAGATTCCTGCGATAATTGAATATTTTCAGAACTTTGTTCAATTAATTAATTCATGAAATAAAGATTTTACTTGTGAAATTTATAAATAATTTTCATTTTTCTTTGAAAACATTGCTCATAATTTAAATAATTTGCACACATTCAATTCAAATAAAATTGACAAGATTTTTCTGAGGAAAGTGTTGAAATAATGGATACATTGAAACTTTCTCATTCGTTTATTGTGTAACCCCATAATCAGTGGCGATAAAGATTGTGGATGATCTTGAAAAAAAAAATGTTTCTTAACACTTAAGCAGCTCTTGATTCATTGGGCTGGAATAAAACGTGAAACACCTGGTTGCATTTCAATTCTCTTCAAGTTGTTTCATCAATCAAGCTCAAGTTTCGCAGTAGACTAATTATTTTAAGAAATGAGTTTCACACTTTGTAATCGATTAAATTTATTTGCTTTTTTGACTAGAAAGATAAAAATATAGCTCACAGCTTGTACTGTGATGCAAGAGTTCCACGCCATCTGTTGGCGATCACTTTGTTCTTTTAATTTATTTAAAACCGCTTAGAGAAATTATTCTGTACATGTAATTATAAAAATATTCGCTTAATTTTTTTTTTAAATAATAATAAAATGCAGCAGCATCATCATTCAAATTATATGTTAAATTCCGTCAAATATTACTGAAAGATTTATAAAATCTTTTATTAATGTTTGATGGAGTTGAAATAGAGAAACTAATTGACAAATTATACTAAAGTTAAGTTCTTACTAATTATAATATTGTAGCAGAAGCTATCAAAAGAATTATTATGAAATGGAAGAGCAAATTATTAAATTTAAAAAATATATTATAAAATATGGAAATTTTTATATTAATACATTGTCTCATTTATTCTAGATGATTCTTCACAGCAAAAAAATTAATTTTTAAAAAAAATTATTTTTAACAAATATTGAATTAATCTTTCGTGATATATTAAAATATATTCATATTGCACAGGAAAGGTTTATACTTAAAGAATGAATATATTAAGTTAATATTGAATGCATTCTTTTGAAATAAAATTTGAAACTGTGATATTATATATTTTATTTATAAAATACTAAACATTGGTACTTTCTTTTTTCAGATGTACCGAATCGATGCAACAGCTAACGAAATGTACAGGACTTTCTAATGATTTTAATGATGGTTCCATATGAGAGAATCATTAATTACGCCAAAGAGTTATGAGTGGATATTTTCCCATTTGATGAAAATAGCATATTCATTTTCCAATTACCAATCCATAATCAACCAATCAATGAAGAAGAAGCAAAATTGCCCTTGTGATGAGATACGTGTGATATTTTTATTCTCATTCTAAAGGCAGAGAGAGAGAGAGAAAATCCATGTCCGAACCGAGATTTGAACCTGACATCAACAGCTTAGGAGTCAGGAACTTAGCCTTTGGCACTTAGCCATTGGCCGGCCTCATTGAAAACATACCAATGTGTAAAGGAACTCACAACTGGCTATAGTGTTTTCCTAAGGAAATGATAAATAAATTGATTTAAAACTGAATTCAGTGGTATGACAGGCATGACCAAGGCCTCTTGACCGAGGATCCTAGATTGTGAAGCATATGTTTTAGTCAGGTGGTCATCCTAACGGGAAATCACCAGTGTTTAGTTCTCAAGCATTGGTGCTCAGTTTCTTTATCGATTCATTGTAGGGAAGCGAATACGACCTTTGTCAAGTCTCAGCATCGAACTTTGAACCTGTGCCTTGAGAGCATGAATCCCCCTGAGCCTCTATGTCACAGGCCTTCATATAAATTCATATGGAAAACTAAAATGAATCGAATGTACAGCATTCCATATAGGAACTGAACTTTATTCAGTTTTCATGAGCTCATATTGTAGTAAGCACTATATCATTTGAGTGTTTGCGCATGTTTACTTTACTGTACATATATATGTGTACATTTTATTAACTGTGCAGGATTTCATTTATCGTATGCAATTGATTGTGTATACCTGATGTGTTGTATGATATTGTTTTCTGAGCTGAATTTATATTCAGAGTTGTATGTGTTTTTTGCTGTATATTATGATGTATAGATCTTTCAACGTATAGATTGTATAGACTTTAAAATGCACGAATTTCTGTCATTATACTGTTTTTCTTACATGTTAATCAAAAATGTATTTATAAAGCATATGCTTGTTATATAGATTTTATTTCAAATAAAAATTAATTTATTTCACATTACACTTATTTTTTCTTAAGTTATAAAAATAACACAAAGAATAATCACATTAATATAATCATTCCATTGTAAATAAAAATATAAACATAAATATAATATAACCAATCATATATTAAAATACAAATTTATATACAAAATTAAGATATAAGTACTAAACTCATTTATATAAAGTGTTTTGTTTATGTAGGAGATTCTAAATTTTAAGTATAAAATTTATTTGGGTAAATAAATACAATTATTTAACTTATACATAAATAAATTATAATTATTGAATACATTTTTTAATAAAAGTACAATTTAATATTGAATACAATTAATTAAAGTGCAATCAATTAATAAATACATTTTTTAATAAAAGTGTTATTTAATATTTTTCTGATAAGAATACATTCTCAAATAATTCATTAGACTATATTTCCTGAATTATTTTTGTTAAAGATAACATATCTTCTTAATTACAAGTACTATATATTTTAGAAAACAAATTTTTATACACTGGTCAAATGTTTTCTGTTCTTTTTTAAACTTAGATACTATTTTGTTGTTCAAAATTAACTAAAAATTAGTTTCAATATTTTTATGAAATTATTATCAATCCGAAAATTCTTTATCAACATAATTGGACATTTTGCATTATATTTTATTGAATTTATTATGTTTATGTCGCAGTTTTACATAGTAATTTTCTGTTACTAAGTTATATAAGTAACTTCAACTTTCATGTGCTTATTTCATAAAAAATCCTAAACAAAAGTAACATACAATGAAATTAAATTGTAACTCTTTTTTTTACATTAGTTGCATTTAACATAGTTATTTTTAATTATATTTTCACGCTTTGATACCGAAAGTCATAGCTTAATTGTAATCTAATGATTTTACTTCAACAATCAAATAAAAAATAAAAAAAGTTTCATAAATATTATTTATATAAATCTTTTACGAAATTAAAAGAAAGCGCTTTGTTACAAAAATATACAATTTTTATGTATTTGCTCAAAATTATATTTAATATATAAATTACATTTCTGTATGAAGAGTTAAATCTATATTAAAGATATATACTTTTTTGAAGTTCATTATTATTAATTAGATTCATTATTTATTAAATAATAATTATTATATCACTATTAATAAATGGAAATTTTTATGATATTTTCAATAACAAAAATTAAAAATCATTAGAAACTTGTGATTAAACATTTTTTTTTACCAAATGTTATCAATCAAACAAGAAAATTACAAAATATTTTGAAACAGTTTCTCATGGTGATTTCATGTTTCAAATATTTTTTAGAAAGATTTTTATATGGTAAATGTACAAGAAACGCCTGACCTGCTATGTGTCATTTAGGTAATACTAATACACAGCATGTCGAATTGATTATACTTACACTGCAGTTGGCAACTGTTTTAACCACCATCCAACACAATTTGTAAAAATTTAAAGAAAGGAAGATAATTTGTGCGACATTAGAGTTTTTCCGTTACATCATCAATGTAACAGAATACAAATATTCATTTTTTTTCTTATTTATCATTTTAATACTTGGTACAAAACACACTCTGTTTTATATTCAGAAGTTGTCCTGATTATCTTCTAAACTATTTCCTTTTGAATTCTGCTTTAACATAATCAACTTTGGATCAACTTACAAAACAACACAATGGCTTTAAAATAATGAATATTTATGATTCCTTTTAACTACAACACAGTATTTATGAGTCGGAATTTTAGAGCAAGTTTTTGGCATTAAAATTTTTTTAATAGTATATTTTTAAGTTTTTACACATAAAATTTACGACTAAGTTTTGTCTGAATTTGAATTTTAATAATGAAACATTCCTAAATATGAAATATATTTAGGAATGTTTCATTATTACTAATATTAGAGATTTTAAATTTATGTATCTTCTTAAACTATAAATTAAAATGAAAAAAATTCTTCTTGAAATAATTACCTTATGTTACTTACCACCATATTTATAAAAATATTGGAATCATATACATACAAAATTATATTTCTCTTGGAAAATGAAATTTTATACTTTGGACAGTGAATGTTGTTTAATTAGACTAAGGTTAAAAAAATAATAATGTATTTTATTAAATATATATTTTTTCTCTTTATGGGGGGGGGTTTAAGAAAAAAGTCTTGACACCCACGTATATATTTAAAGGAATTTAATATGTATGAATGCATCTTCACATTTGCACATTGTTCTACGGTCACTATTTGCACACTAATTCTAATTAGCCCAACGATCTTAAATCATTCAGGACTTTCCTAATCTGAAACTTAATTGAAAATAACCTATGTTGAATGTAGAATAGTTTCCATGATTTAATAAAATGTAATCCAGAGCACTAACCATATTGCGTTGTCAGCTTGGTATTTTAATCTTGAATGAAAAGTTTAAATTATAAAATAATTTTTAAAGATATTATTCGCTTCAATATTAATCAATTTGTAATTTTACTTTGAATCATAAATGGTTTTTATTCTTTTAAAATTATTGTTCATATTTATCATCAAAAAAATAAATATATTTTAAAATTGCAAAAATATTATTGAGGATTTGCTGAGCTTAAAATTAAATTTTTATTCCATCATAACAATACCACCATATTGATATTATACCATCAATATTATACCATCATATTGATAGATATTATTAAAAATATATTCAGCCCTCTTTTCATAGTTTATTCCTTTTAAATTAACTTGTTTCCAGTAATTTGTTTTAGAAACAAACAAACAATGAATGAATTAAATTATTTTAGCACATCAATTATGCGTAATATTTACAGATGGGAAATGATAATGTTTTTTACAGATGTCAAAAAAGTACATTGATAATTCCGTGTATTCTTATAACACAAATTAAACTTAAAAAACTCTTTTTTCTTTGAATTTGACAGTCTTACGCAAATAATAATTAATCGAATACTTATTGATTAATTTTTCAGAGAAAAAGAATTTCGGAAAATCTCTTTTACGTATTAACTCTGTATGACTTCACATTATTTTTGCATGATATTTAATGTAAGTTTAAATGTAATAAAATAAACTATCCAGTAAAAAATAAAAATAATTAAACTTCATGGACTGACTGACAATGTCTAATAGCAAAAAAAATAAATAAATAAATAAATAAAATAAAAAAATAAAAAATAATTGATTTTTTATATTACATTTATGTAAATTTCTGTGTTTACTACTGAATTAAATGTTTTACAATCCCATTTCTCAAACAACATTGCTTGTTATTCAAGAAATGGGATTTTAATACCTGTAAATTAATTAGAAGGGTAAAATAGGAATAAGGACAACTTATATATTCTGATCAACGAATGAATAGGATTTGAGTAAATATTAATTTATCATATTAAGTAAAATATATTATAAATTAAAGCTTCAAAATAATATTTATACATTTCTAGCAAGTTCTTTATACTTAAAAGTTTGGAATTTTTCAAAAGTTATTACTTTTAAAAATATTGACGAATAATTAGGGAATATAAAAATATTAAAAACTAGTTTTTTTTTCTGTTATGAATTCATGAAAAATTAAATCTTATAGCAATAACCTAATATAATAAAAATTGAATTATTTCGTTAACTGAAATTTTTTATGGAAGTTTATTGGTTCGTTCGGTTTTACCTGAACAAAAAAACATAAAAGCAAAAAATTAGAAATAAAAAGTGTATTCTAACAAAAATTGCGACATAAATGAATATTTAATATTATTCGGTGTAAAAAATATACTACTATGCGTTACTAATTATTGTAATATATATTTTAGGTTAAATTTTAAGTTCTGTAGTAGAAAAAAATTAAGATCAACAAAGTAATTAATTTAATGAAAGAAAGAAAGTAAAATAGAAATACTAAAAGAAGTATAGTTAACAAGAAATAATAACAGTAAAAAATACAGTAATAAATTAATATCACAAACTATTGTAAAAAATTTAAAAGAATTTCCATTCTTTAAAATAAATTGCTTATAAAATATTGAAAATAGTTTTAGTAATAAAATATGAATAGAAAAAAACATACAAACAGTTAAATTAGAAGAAAATTAAATGTTAACAGCAAATGAATAAAATAAACTAAAATTATATATTCAATATTATATAAAATTAAAAATTTTTTTCAATATTATATGAAATGCGTTTCTCTAATACGGCTGATTATGGCAATGACACACAAGAACCTTTTTTACAAGATTATTCTTGACAAATACTTTTAATAATGTTTTTAATATATTTCATTGTGTGGTAGTACTTAGAAAATATTTCTAAGTATTTTCAAATACAAAAATTATAATTTTCAAAATGAACTAGGCAGATTTGTATAAACAGAGAGAGAGAGAGAGAGAGCAATTTCAAAATATATCAAATGATGCATATTCAAAATTTTATTGAAACTAAATACCTTTCAGTTATTGAGACGACTAGAATTGTCACGATTCCTTAATAACGAATCATAAAAATTCAAATCAATTAAAATATTTAACTTCAAGATAAATCATAAATTTCAAGAGTTAATTTTTGTTACATTGAACGGTAAGAAAAATTAATAATTTTTTATTACATAGGCGACGCTTTGAATATACAGATTATTTTTTAATTATTAATATGACTAAGGAGAATGCATTCATTCAGTAATAGAACATTTTACCTTCAGTTTACTCACTAACTGTAAAATTTTATTTCGTTTTCAAAATTACTTTTGCCATTTCATTATTGCAATATTTGAAACGAATTGTAAAATTATTGTAGTTTTCAAATTCTAAAGCTAAGTCAGTTAATAAAACTAACAGGAAAATGGATGCAGTTGATTTCACTATTTATTTATAATAGCTAATATGTTCCGTCATAAATTAGTTATAATTTGTTTTATTGTTAAATTCATAAATTAAATATACATTTTTCTTTTCATACAATTTCGAAAACTAACCCTTAATTGTTAGATCTTTAAATATTTAGAATTTTTACGAGCAAAATATTTATTTTTATATCGTTCAAATAAATAATACATATTATATTTATAAACCAAAATCTTGAATGAAAAATATTAAATTTAGATTTTGTTCAAGATTTCATTCACATGAATTGTAACCTCTCGCGTAATGGCATAAAACACTTTTAAACTCTAATGTTTTTGTATTTAACAATTCAAAATAAGTTTAAAAAAATTTGTTAGTTAAATGTGTGTGTGAAAGCCGTGACCAATAATATAATTAAGTTTGCTCACTTAATTGACATTTTGTGATAAGCCAATAATATTTTGTATCACGCCAAGGTCATTAAAGAACAAGTCGTCGCAATAACGTGTCAAAGCAAATTTTTTTATGCATGGCCCTGTCTCCAAAATGAACACATGTTATGGCGACTTTCCCTTCATGTTTGTCGCCAAAAGCTGGTGAGAAAATCATTTGTACTAACACTATCTTCATTTTTTTTTTTAGACTTTTTACTCAAATAATATAATTGGCGAATTATATAGAGCAAAAGGATTAAATGACGTAATTCAGGGAGCGTCTGAAACGCCAATCAATGATAAGAATCGGATATCTGCACTTTTCAAAAATCTAGACAAGTGTCATTTTCAGAAAAAAGAAAGATATCAGATACCTTGAAAAAAAAGAACGAAAAAAGGATAACAAATCGTTTCATAACAAGATAAAATAAATACAAAAACTGTTAGTATAACATGCAGCAATTCAATGATGGTGTAGACAAAAATATAATTATGTAGAACTGAAATTTAATATCTGATGAAAACAAATAGTGCATACGTGGTTTTGGAATTAATGTTTGATAGTTAAGAATTAATTAGTTGGTTTTTTTAATTAACAAAATAAAAAATTAGTTTAAAAAAGTTACTTTTGTTTCTGAAAATTACAAATTTTTTAATGTAATCAAATCTTATTACAATAATAGTGTGGTAAAATTCGTTTATGATGAATTTCACAAATGTTTTGACTCGAACTTTTATGCAATCAACATATATGTAATTTTTATCATTATAATGAATTATCAGCAATAGAAAACTGGTCATAATGAGACATAAATAATTATTATAATATAACTTCTTATTATATCACTTATCTTTTACACCCTTAATTAAAATTTTTATTATTACCAATTATGATTTTTTTAAAATTTATAATTGAAAAAATAAGATAAAAACCAAATTTTCCCAAAACATAAAAACACAATGCATTACTCTCAGCTTCTTAAGAAAATACATAATTTAGTATAATTTTTTATGTCTATTTACAAGTTCTTTAAACAAAAATTATGATTATCCAGTTTGGGTTTTCACAACAACGAATCACGTTTAAGAAAATTAAGAGGAAAATCGGTAAATTTTAACGAATATAATATAATAATTCAATATATCTCGAATATAATAATTCTCTCAATACACACATCAAAAGCTTGACGTCCATCTCTAATTGTATAATAGTTGCTGGTATAGAACCGGTTTTTTTTCCTTCAGAAAAACGTATTTTTGTGAATAGTTTACGAATGGTGATGTGTTAAATTTTAATGTTTTATATCTGTATTACTTTTTTCATTGCAGGTAAATTAATTTGTCAAACAGCAGATATGATTTCCAGTCATAATAATTTTTACTATAGTTACCTTCCATTATTAAAAATCATTCCACAAAGGTATAATTTTCGAGATTTACATGTATAATATTTTTTAAATATAATTTTACCATCTCCTCAATTTACAATCGTCAATTGAATTACAAAGATGTTAATTTAAGAGCTAATTACATCGAGACGCGATAAATCTGAGAGTTTTGCAAATTATTTTTGATTTGCTAATGTTTTTTTTCCAAATTAGAATATAATAATTGTTATTAGAGTTAATAATTGATGCTTAAAGCTAAAATTTTCAGCTAATTTAATAATTTTTTTCATTACTTGAAACGAAGATAAAAAAATTTCTGTTTTAGAAAATGCTTTAATATTAAGCTTATAATTTTACAGTTTTCATCCAATTTTTTTACACTCATAAAAATAAATTGTAAAACTTAAGTGAATCTTTGAAATTGAAAAAAATTTTATTAACAAAAAATATTTAGGGTTTTATACCATCATCGACGCTTAGCATTTTAAATAATTTCAAAGTATACATAAAATATTTTTTTATAATTTTCCCAATAAATATTCAGATTTAAAGTACTAAGCAAATTTTTTTTTTGTAGTGAAAGAATTTCGTTATATTTTGTTAAACATGACTTAGCCAATGTAAATTGCGATGGAAATAACGGCAGAGTGATTGCCTTCCAGTCAAAAAATTTTGTGTTTAATTCTCGTGGAAGTTTTTAATAGTAAATATCTTCTTTGAACTGTGGGTGTCCGTATAAACACACAATGCTTATATAGAAAACATTACAAAACTGCACAAATAATAAAAAAATAAGCATTTAAAATTAATTAACCTTAAACAATTGGATGAAAAATTCAAATTTTTAAAATATGGAAGTAAATAAAATTAAAAATTAAGTTTCAAATAAGATGGATTCAAAAGTATAATTATCTGATTAATTAATATTACAATGATTTGTGGGATTATTATAAATTTTAGTATTAAAACTATCTTGAATTCTAATAGTTTTTCAAACATGGCTATTACCGAGATTACTTTCACACTTTTAGCTTATTTTTCTTAATTAAAATGTATGAAACTTATCTGAAAAATCGGTTGTAATTTACATTTTAAATATTAATCAATTTTAAAGTAAAAAAAAAATTCTGCAGTTATTATATTATGTGACTATTGAAACTAATCGTTGATATATCCTGTTTATAATATATTTTGTGGATGATAACGCGAATTCAAATTTTTAATTGTGAATTTCTTTTGTAATTGTTTTAAATAATATCTTCAGGTAAATGCGATATTCTTATATTGATTATTTTTTGCTTACATTAAAGACATATCAAAGATAATTATTTATTATCTTTGTAGGTTTTTAAATTCTTTTAAAAATTGATCTCGATTTTAGACTCTTCGAAAGATTATAGGTTTAGAAATTATTACAGAAATTGTTGTTTAGTAAATATTAAATTAAATTAAATTTTGAATTTTTTTCCTTTTCACTCTTATGGTTTTTTTAACCCCTTTCTGATCTCATTATGCAGCAGATTTTTATATATAAATCTGATTCTTTTCATCTGCCTTATTCTATTTTTTTCAACTGTTCTTTTGATCTGTATGTTGCCACAATTTCTTAGACTTATTTTTCGAAAATTTCTTTCATGAACTTTGAAGTTTTTTCGTATAGTATTTAATATTTTTAGCATAGTTAAATTGATTTAATTGCCAAACTTTTTAAGATATTTATTTATTTATTTTTTATTTTTTCAATAAAAGTCTATTACTTACCTTTCATTGAATTTAACAAACTCCTTAAATATTACAAATGAAATATTATTATTAAAAATTAATTATTTTAAAAATTTATACTTGAATATGTTTTTTGTAGAGAATCATTTATTTTAATTAAGAAAACAAGAAAGAAAAGTAATTAATATTTTATAAAGCATAAGTAAATGTCAAATCTTATTGTTGCAAATATATATATATTCATTTCTAAATTTTCCAATTTCCCAGAAATATTGAGAAATTTAGTGGTGAAATTGTTCAAAAAATTTAGTTTATGAATATCTTTTGATGCGTAAATGTAATGAAATTTGTAGACAATTGGAAGTTTGTTCTGAAATGAAATATTATATGTCCTAATTTTTTTTCAAAATTAATTATTTAATAAATTTTCTAAGGCATCAGTTTTCTAAAAATGAAACAAAGTTTAAAAATCAATGTTTATTTGTTATGTAAAATATATAAATATGTCTAAAAGCAATAAAATAGTTAAATATTTCGATTAAAATTTCATTTCACAAAATTTAAAAAGATATTAATGTTATTCTTCGTATCATTTCCTTAATTTCAGCAGATGGCCAAGAAAAAAGACATTTTTGATCCAAAGGAAATAGCATATTTTGTATTTTATTTAATTTATTTCATTTTCTTTTGGAACTGTGAATAAAAAATAACAAAATTTTAAAAAAGAACCCTTTATATATTAAATAAATAGTTTTAATATGAAATTACTGGTGAAAAATATAATTTAATTTGTATAAACTTTAAAGTGAATTCTTTTAAATTCATTTATAAAAAAAAATTTATCAATAGAGGAATTAAATTTTCCTTATTATCATTCCTCAGGAAAAAAAACTAAATAATGAGCAATAAAAAATAATTTTTTAAACATTGAATTATACTTCTTTAAATATATTGAACTTTTAAATATTTATTTAAATACGAAGTTTTCATACTATAATTTTAGTGCCAGTTTATTTCTAGATGCCTCTTACAGAAAAGTAGAGTTGTGATTTATACAATATATAGCTTCATATGATTTTGAATCATATTGTCTGGTGAAAAAATTTTACACTAGCGATGGTTCCATCTTTCTGAGTTTTAGAGTATCCAGTTTGTATCATATCTGTTTTGATAGTGCTGAATACATTTTAGGAAAGAGCTTTTTCTTATTTTTTCAATGAAGTTATTCTCATAATTTCGTTACGTAACATTTTTACCCTTTTAAAAATAATATATTTTTTTAATCAGTAAGATATTTTTTGACTAAACTTAGTATCATGACAGCCCATATAGGGGCCAAGATCTACAGTGCACATATCTGTTTTTTTGACCCAGGGCCCTAGGGGGCAAGGTATATTGGCCTAGGGCTCTAGGGAGCAAAGTATATGTCACTGTTAGGTGGGGTCAGTCTTAAGCAAATCCCCCAATGCTTAGTATCAAAGCATGCTTGGCACTTACACAGATTTAAGTACCCATTAATGGGATGAAAAACTTAGTCGATCTTGCGTAGCCTGAGGATAGAACCCGGGACCCATGTTTTGAGAAGACGAAGCCCCTGGGCTTCATTTTCTTTTTGACAAACGCATGAAAATATATAGGATTCCAACTATGAAAAGCATTTTAATGATTTCATTTTTATAGCAAGAAATTTTTTAACAATCCTAACCCTGGATTTAGACTTTGATTTCAAGCCCAAAACATATTATCCGTGCTTAAGTATCATTGAAATCAAAAACTACTACATTAACCACTTGACTGACGAATTAAATGGAATTTGATGCGACAAAAAAAACTATTTAATTTCGCTTAATTGAACTACACCATCAATTTACACCATCATCCCCACTTTCATATAATGCATCCGGCTTATACATGTTACGGGGATTATTTATAATCTTTACTAAACTCAAATATTGGCTAGTATAACATTCACCGTGCGAGACTTCTGCTAAACTGAACTCTTACTTTCAGTGTGCTTTTTTAAATGAGAATCGTCGAACGAGTGAAGCAACTATGTAATCTAATTGTAACTTGCACGGCGTCCGCCGAAAGAAGCGCTTGACGAGTCTGACTCGTCAAAGTCTGTGATGGCCCAGGAAATCAATGACGAGTCAGACTCGTCAAAGTCAGTCAAGGGGTTAATATGTAAAATGAAAATTTATTTGTTAATGTATTGAAAGATAACTTAATCCTTAAGCATATGACACCTCCTCATGACATGAACCAAGGTCATGTCAATTTTGATTGTATGAAAGCATGTTTGAAAAGCTCTTATTTTTTTATCAATAATTTCGCTTACATTCTCACTAATTCATAAGTTAAAATTGTAAAATACTCTTAAGCAGAGATTATCTGTTAAAATTTACTCTTCTATAGCTCAAATTTAAAATTAAGTTAGGTCGATAATAAACAGCATGGAAGACAGTTGTAAATAATTAAAATTATCAAATGATTATTTAATCATTGAACTTTATCTTTTCAATTATTAATTTAAATTAGTTAGCTTGATTAATGATAAAAAGTTGGACGTCAACTCTAACAATTAATCTATTATAATAAGTATTATTACACGATTGAAATTTATTTCTTTGTTATTATTATTAGTCTGATTAATGAAATGCGAAAAAAAATGCATATGTAAGATATTCAGATTTCTTGAAGATTTTGCCAGGCTCTTTTAATGTATCGAGGACTTAAGAATATTGATAGTGAGATTTTTTCAAATGATTTATCATTGGCTTGCTATCTAATCGTTTCCATTATTTTCATTGCTTGCTCCTCAACTTCCTACCCAGCTGAAATTTGCCACAACTCGATAACAAGGGGTGAAATGAAATTGGGGAAACTAAATAGAGGGGAGAGGGTTGTGATTTTATTTTCTCTTTATATTGAATGGAGGTGGGGACTGGAGTGCCATCCATAATAGCTGAATTAATGGTGCATTGTTGTGTATCCTCTCAACCCCGTTCTCTCCATTGTTCTGCGTCGTTAACCCCAACCGCAGAGGCGAGAGGGCCGCCCATATTCTCAAATGGCACACTGACAGCTACTGCAAGAATCGAAACAAAAGGCGTGTTTAATAACTCGTTAGTGGGCAATCGCTTTCGATTGGGTTATAAGGGGGTGGTCCAATTAATCACCTAGAATGTCCATGGCTAGAGGGTAGATGTGGGGTTGTTCTTTTCCAGAAAACGAAACGCGGGAGAAGACAGAGGTTAGTGGTTTATCTGCACCCATGTTATTTTTATGGACAAAATTTGCATGCTTGAATCTTATCAACTTTCAAATGGATAAGCATGTGTGAGAAAAATCATGTTTAATTAATAAGGAAGATGAATTTAATTACTAAGAGAACTGCTTAAACCAACATACAAATGTAATGGATTTTTTGTAAAGGATATAAAAGGCAATACTTAACAGTTTTTAAAAAAGCTTTACAATATATATTATGATAGTTTACCAAATATATCTTTAAAATTTTGATCCAAGTAGACAGTGCAATTCTTTGTAAAAATGGTTAAATTAGCTTATGTATCGCATTGATTCTTAGAAGAATTTTTCTTGTATATTGCACTGCATCTAATATTGCAAGTACGGGACTTTCTAGTACACATCCGAAAAATTGTGGTACACGAAAGTGCTATTAAAGATTTCCTGTAAAATAGTTAAATAATAAAATCTTTATAAAATTTATTTATAAAATATGAGCTAATGATGTTATTGTGATTGAATAAGTATTATAAATAAAGTGTGTTCTACAATACATTAAATTTTGTTTAAAGAAGATTAAAACATTTTATTTTTCATTTCCAATGTGTATTATATAAAAAGATTAAATGTATTAATTCGTATGGTTTTATAAAGAATCATATTATTTTTATTTCATTCAATAATTGCTTACAGTAGAGTCATTGCAATTAATTTACAGTTGATCGATAGCCAATTTTACATTACTTATATTAAATCACTTATTGTAAAAATTATTGTAAACATTATGTATTTAACCCATAAAATGTACAATATTTTTTTATTATTTATTTATTTGGAAATGCAAAAACATCTCCCTGTGACCAAGGAATACCACACAGGGCCCTAGGGTACAACAAATGTACTACATTACAAATCCAAATAAATCATTAGATAAAATTACTTTGGATACAAAAATTTTGCACTTTATCAATATTTGAGCAATTAATTATAAAATGAATATCTGGAAATAATACATAATTTAGAAAAATTATTTTGAGGAATAATGTATATATAATGATGCTATTACACAAAACTATAAGAATTTGCAACTATCTATTGGTTTCATTAATAATATATATAAAGGTATCCTTTTTAAGGATTTTATAAATAAAAAACACACAATAGTAAGTGATTTCTGCCTTAAGTCCCCACTGATATGATGAATGAATGACATTATTTTGATCTTTTATTTAACCAAGAGAAAATTCAGCTAACACCTAGCAATTTTTTTTTTATCAATTTGAACTTTATTTTAAACTTTAACTCTTATTCAAGTCAACAGTGTCTCAATGGTAGGACGATGACTTTCCGAGCAATAAAGTCTTGTGATCTATTCCAGTCACTACTGAACAAAGGGAAATGTATGTAGCGCTTTTCTCTTAAGCATACTTCTGTAGGAGTAGGTGATTACGATTTTTAAGGTTTTCTCCATTGCGATACGTTAATACCTATGAGAAGATCCTCACAAAAAGTAATTACTAAAAATAAATATTTTTAAACCGACATACAAAAACAAATAAAACATTTAAAAAGGTAAATGTAGGGATAAAATGTTTTTTTTTTATATTAATCCTAGTCAGTGTTTAAAACATTTTTACACTTTCTTTTAAATTTTAATCCAAAAGTATTCGTATTTATTTATTAAATGGAAATATTAAGTCTAATTTCTCTAAATCATGCTTTTAGAGAAGTGAGAAATTATTTGGTCATAGAGTGTTCATTATCTTAAATCTAGACAATTTCTTGAATTTGAAATTTTTCAATGAATCTGTATTCTAAAAGATTCGAGATCTGCATTGTTGATTTTCAGTGCCTCGGCCAACATGGGCTGTCGTGCCACAGAGTTCATTTTGTGTGTGTGTGTGTGTATGTATATATATATATATATATATATATATATATATATATATATATATATATATATATATATATATATATATATATATATATATATATATATATATTTAATATAACTTCAAATAAAATGAAAGCTGGAAATTATGTAGATCATTCAAAGGAATTATTGCCGATTTCAATATTAGAGAACCAATACTGATCAAAAGCATGTAATTGCCAAAATCATCATAATGTAGATAGTGTTAAAAATCTGTAAACCATTACAACCTGCCGAGAAACTATTTAAACAGATTAATTATTGCCAATTCCCTCTCCCAATTTTACATATAATTTAATAAATAAATCATAACTATGCAAAAAAGGAATTGCATTAAAATCTGTCTCGTTTTTTACGTGGCACTAAATAATATAGAAAATTGCAGCTTAGCAAATCATTTTTTCTATTAAATCTTACTCATTAGTACTTTGTAAAAATATATTGCTAACAATGTTTCTTAAAATTAAAATAATTGTGGTAAAACATGCTATAGAAATGCTTCCATAAATGCTAGAGAGATTGCGTAACATAAATGTAACTATTGAGTCTAATCTTTAGTGAAACGCGAGTATTTAGCTTTCAGAGAAAAATAGTGATTTGGAGAATTAAAATTTACTTAGCTTTGCATAAAGCGGTTTTTTGTGCTTCACAAAATAAGATCTCATTTATACATCATTTTAAAATATAAAAAAAGAGTTTATGAATGCTTTACATTTATTTTTAATAATGATTTTTTTAGTACTGAAGTTCAAACTCCTTTCTTCTACTATCAAAGCAATTTCCGATCAACGGTGAATTCAAAAAAGAGAAACACCTTTGGTGCACCTTCAGCAATTCATATACAAAAATAAATATTTTTTTTACAAAAATTACACATAATAGTAATGTATGAAAAAAAAAGGATTTGATGATTTGTATTTTTCTCTTTCCCCTAGGAAATTCATATAAATGATACTTTTGAAAGCATTAAAAAAAAAAAAAAAAAAAAAAAAAACTTTCACCTTTTTTTTTGGACAGATTATTAACAGTAAATTAGTAATTAACGCATAAACTAATTTCATCACGGGATAGAAAACTTGAAAGTGAGTTAAAATAAGTTAGCACGTGCTGTAATCAAAATGAAAAAAGTCAATACTTTAAATTAAGCTAATATTATAACATTATTATATAAGTTTCATTTTATTTCGCGTAACGAGATTTTTTTTTTTTAATATAATTTTGGACAAAAATTTGTTCTACAAATAGAAGAATTTTGCATGTATAGGTACATTATTCAGAGATTACTTTCATAAATTCTAATAAATATATGAAAATAATCTCTGAATAATATCTGAATCTTGGTTTATACGAAATGAAATATTGAGAATTGTGAATAATATTTATAGAATTAAGAATATCCGAAAAATTTCTATTCATCATTATAGAATAAAGTTTTAAGGATTTGGACTTAATAAAAATATTTTACTCTATCATTGCCCAACATGTCTAGTGCTCAGCGTGCCGGACTGCAGATAGGCAGGTCCTGGGTTTGAATCCCGGTTCGGGCATGGATGTACTTTCTCTCACCATCTTTCCTTTCTTTGTGTGAACGGTTGCCTACCCTATAAACGGGTACCTATGGCATGTTTGTACTGCGGAAGTAGGACTCCACACCAAAATATGGATTAGTTAGAAAAGTGGAGCAGCGCACCCCATAATGCTAGCCTAGTTGGCACACGACAACAACTTTATTCTTAAGTTTTGAATTTTCCATTAAAGCTACTGAAATGTTTAATTTAAAACTAATTAAATTCAAAGAAGTATAAAAATTTACCAAAAAACTAAATATAATTCAGAAAATTTAAATAATTAATTTAATTTATTGTGGACAAATTAGAGAATGATTATAGTTTGCATGCAATGATATTTAGCTTAATATTGGTTTATAGAAACAGTTTTAAAAATGTTTGCACATGAATGAGCTAAAACTAGTAGGAAAATTTTATTATTTCTTCTAAAAATTTAAAATTATTCCATGAATTGGTTATTGGTAGATAAATAAAATTCAATCAAAGGAATGGGAATATTTTTACAATCTTTAAACATATAATATTTTTATAAAATCTATTTTTACATTTAGAATTATAATATATATGTTTATTTAATAACTATTCATTTTAATTAAACATGTTTATTTCAAATTTTTAATTGAATAATTTTTGGAGTTTTCCAAAAGTAAATTTTTATAAAAGTTTTAATTATAATTTTTCAATTTTACTTCGGGTCTTAGAATTAACTTTTTACATTAAGTAAAATGAAAAACACGTTGCACATTTTCTGTGTTTATAATAAGAATAATACAAAGCCCATAAAATATTCAGCTGAATAGTAGATTCTATGACATTGAAGATTTGAATTAATTTTACAGACAGATTGGAGAGTTGCCAACCGAAAGATTGACTCTGTCTTTGGTTCAACAGTTGGTGGGTTCGAGACTTGGGTTTAGAATTCCCATACGCATTTTAGAAATTACATACGCACACTCGTCTTCAGTTCTATGTCTGTGTTTTAAATAAAATAGCGCAGATAATTCTTATAATATATTATATCATTTATGTGCTTTAATAATACTTTTTCTAAAGACATTAACAAACCAAATTTTTTCCCTGTACCATAATCAAATTCAAATTTTGCGAATAAACGTCAAAAAAAAAAAAATGTATTCATTCGGAAGCCAAAAGACTCTACATCATTAATCTTCTGTTGGCGGAGCGAAAGAAATCAACCAATTTTTATATAATTTGATTTCATTAGAAAAAGAACCCCCACGATTCAGATAGCAGCCTTCTTCGATTATTTTTTATTTTATCTTTTTCATCATTGGCGCGAAAATATGAAGGGGGGGAATCTCTACATTAGCGTGTAACAAATATCTTTCAGGGCCCAACAGCCTCTGGGTATATTAGTTTTAAACGCCAATTACACTTCTTGGCGATGCAGACCACGACAACAACTTCGCCGGCGCGCGTGTTAAAAAGGAAGTTCGATAGTAGTGTGTGTGCATGTGAATTTTTGTGGAAACCACCCTACCCACCCCTTTTCGCAGGCAGGATGTTGCAAGAGGCTTTGTTTTTAGAACGTTGTAACTAAGGTACCGGCTAGCAGCTTTCAAAAAGTCGCCTTTGCCTCGTGATAGTTTTTCTAATGTACCCTAATCGACTTTCTAAAGTAGCCGCAGTGTTACAAATCGCATGTAAGAAACCATGTTCGCCAGTTCTTTCAGTACGTTTAATTTTTTTATTTTCTTGGTTATTTGTATACTTTCCGCATTGTTAGTAGCATGGGTGAGTAGACCATAATGCCCTCGTTTGCATTGGGTAATTTGTTTGTCGTAGGGGGTAGGGGAAGGACTTTTTGCTTAGTATGTCGGTTGTTCCTTTCGTGCTTTTCCGTGTGTACAGAGGCGCGAATGAGCTTGGATTTAATTGCTTCAGTCACTTAGCTGTGTTGGAATTGAATTATTAATAAGGCCGGATACAATTGCATCGTTTAGTGAGCTCCTGTTGATTTATTGATGAGTTTGAATTGATCAATTTATTCCGTAAGGCGAACCATGGATTTGAACAATATAAAGCAAAGCGAATCATTATTTTAATTAATAATGATTAATTAAATAGTATAATGAATTGATTAATATTCCTTTATAAACATTAATTACATATCATGTATAATTCCTAACTAAGACAACTTACTTGGAAAAATTAGCTTTTAAAAATTAATACTTTAGTAATTGTTATAATCTTCATAAATTATATTTCAACTGTTGCTTCATAAATCTCAGTAAACAATTCTATGCGGAAGAAAATATAATTTTTATGTTCAATGAACTATTTATATATTGTAAATATACATCACTATTATAACATTCGTTTTGAATATATTTTAATTTTTAAGTTTTTCTTAAAAGAGCACACTCATTTTTATAAGCTTTGGAAATGTGAATTAATATGTTGATATAAATTTAGTTCATTTAAATATTTC
Organism: Latrodectus elegans; assembly: GCA_030067965.1. Taxonomy (NCBI): domain Eukaryota; kingdom Metazoa; phylum Arthropoda; class Arachnida; order Araneae; family Theridiidae; genus Latrodectus; species Latrodectus elegans. Next base: position 45,211,327 of record CM057822.1, read on the forward strand.
AGTTAAAATGTATTTATAAAAAAGACATGTATTATTATTAGAAATTCTTTTTAAGATGTTTTCAAATTTAATTGTAAGATTAATAAGATTCGTTTTAAACTTATTTTTTCTTTTAAAATAATGGTAGCGTTAATTACCCGTTTCAATGTTTTGACCAGTTTGTTATGACTTAAAATTTGTCTTATTTATAAACTTTTAATAAGTTCCATAAATGAATAGAGCTCGTTTTAAAGGATTATTTTGCTTAAATTTATCAAAATTAATATTCCTTATAAGATTTTCAGGGCTCTAAGAAGACCATACCAAATTTTTCAAAAGTATTTCGTTCAATATTTGATTTAATATTATGATGACCTCTTCTGATATCCTGAAACGTTATGGTATTTCCCACATATAAGGATTCATTCTAGGAAAAATCATAAATATGTTATCTTAAGCAAAAATTTAGAATTCTCTTCGTTTATTTCTCATTTTAATTGGATAACATGTTCTTTCATATCAATAAATGGTCACCGTAAGCGATAAAGCCTCTAACAAAAATATTCAGAACATTTCGGCTTTATGGTGTTCATTTTCGTTAAAATCATTATTCCAGTAACAATAACAGCACCATATGAGTAATTTACAAACAGAACAGTTTACGAAGAGATGATACCCTTAGTGGGAAAGGTAATGATTACTTTTTTAAAAATTGGATAAATTCTGCTTTTACTTATTGCAACCATAAATATGTATCTAATTCATATTTTCATTCTTTATTTCAAACTTATATTAAGACAACTACTGCTTTTTGCGATTTTGGCAACTAATGACTGTAGGACATGTGATATTTATAAAGTAGTAAAACACTTTATAAAATACCCATGTATTGAAAATTCGCTTGAGATAATTGTATGATATACAAGGAACTCAAAGTCTGTTAGATAATTATCTAAATTGTTTTGGAAAATTAGACGTAAAACAGTAGTTTCATTCTATGATGACTTTGATCTTTGTGGAACCAAAATTTATATTTGTTGTTTATTATTGCTACTTGTTTTTCTTTTTAATAAAAATAGGTATATTTTATTTGTTTCTTATTCTTAAAAAGTAACACAGTTCTGTAGATGTGCTGGCCTGAACATTTTGGAATAAAATGTTATCTCCTGTTCTAACTGTTTATATAATATTATCTCCTGTTCTGACTGTTTATATAATATTATCTCCTGTTCTAACTGTTTATATAATATTATCTCCTGTTCTAACTGTTTATATAATATTATCTCCTGTTCTAACTGTTTATATAATATTATCTCCTGTTCTAACTGTTTGATAATTTGGCCACTTACCATGTTCTAAAGAAAACAATACAATCTTGTGAAGAAAAATCCGAGTCCTATAGTCCTACAATCCCAATCTCATCTACCATTGAACAATTGGTTTTCCGTTTTCTGTATATAAAATTGTAAGGGTGTTTATTTGGGATTTTTCTAGCCTTTCTACTTTGAATGCACTGAAAAAAACTTAATATATAGCATAAAGCTTACAACAGTTAAAAATTAAAGAAATATTTACAATGATTTTTTTTAAAGTTAAATAATTCAGTATTAAACACTATGCACAAGACTTATACCTTCGCACGTGCTTCTCAAATACGTGAGCCCCATAATAAAGAATTAGAAATCGAAATAATTTTAATTTTTTTACGCCACTAACATAAATTGTTGCGCACATCCTATTCCATTCGTACCGTGCCGCACCTGTGAAAGAGCTTAAAATCAAAATTATAGAAACTAGCCAGGTGCGTTTTCTTAAAAACGCCAACATGTAATATGAAAGGGAGAAAAGAAACAATAAGAAGGAATAAAATGGTGATCAATTCAATGATATTTTTTTCAGATGAAAAAAAGGGTGAATGTTTTTAAAAGCTCGTGAAGATTTAATTGCAAAGTACTTTGAAAAACGAAAACGATTTAACGCCTTTGTTTTCAGTAAAGGAAACGAGGTGTTAAAACAATCGAAACCACAGTTCCTGTAATTGATTTTTTTTCTATATCTACACGTGTTTCAGCTGATGTTGATTTCAAATTTTAAACAGATGTTATCGATTATAGTATGATTGATGCATATAAAATGCCTTCTTTTGAGTTAAAAAGTATTTTTTTAAAACTCTTTTTGTGTGGGGGTTTCATTTTATGAATATATATTTTTAAATAATATATTTCTTTAAATATATTTATGTATATTTTAAAATAAATGAATTTGATAAAAAAAAGAGTATAAAATATCAAATAAATTTCAATAAAAGCATTTTATTGGGATTGTGATATTTTTCTATAAGAAACTTCATTATTTGAAAAAAATTACTTTCAAAAATATTTGTGAAAATAAAATTAGCAAAAGTTTTGTATTTTGATCATGGTCTTAATTTGTCTCTAGATTCAAAAAGATCTATGCAGAGTTTTTCTCTTTTCCTTTAAAAATTTGAAGATTATTTTGATAGCATATTGCTATCAATATTTATGGCATATTGCAAATTACTATTTAAGTTCATTTCCGTGGCGGGATTTAAATATGAAAACTAATGAATTTCAAGAAAAAGCAATAATTATTTCAACTATTATTGCTGCTCAGTTTGCCAAATCATTAAGCAAGAGCAAATCTGACAATTTTCCGATTAAATTAACTGATAACTGATGTATCTTTCAATATAAAATACAAATAAAATCAGTTATATATATATATATATATATATATATATATATCTATATATATATATATATATATATATATATATATATATATATATATATATATATATATATATATATATTTACAAATAATTTCATTAAAATCTTCTAAATTATTTTACGAGCTGAAAGCTTAACTTCTCATATAATCTTCAAATGAACATGCCTTGAATTCATGCAGTAACATATTGGAAATAAAAACATAAATATTCTTTTACCTAGAGTACCAGGTGGCTGATTATTATTATTCAGTTACTTATAAACAGAGACGTCTGTATAGAGTAATTGAATAAAGTAGTACTATACTGTAAAATAGTGTCAATTTTCCTAAGATGTAACAGATATATGTTGCTGTTTCTAACCCCAGATGTTTTAGCTAAGCTAATTCATCTCCATAAAACCAAAAATCATTAAAAAGTCCAAAAACAAAATAGGATTCTTCATAAACTAGTTCACAGTAAAATTCAGACAGTGAAGAATATGTCTCGATGAGGCCTGATCAGCCTTGCACCAGTGACACTCCAGAAAGACTTTCTGTCCTTCTTGAAAAGAAAGGTATGTAGAAAGTCAAAAATCGTGAAAGATCATTCTGCTGTATCCTGGGGTTGTTGAGCTGGTGCCACCAACGAGGTTTTTTCCCAAAGTACCGAGAGTGGGCAGATGCATCTCTCCAAATTGCGTTTAATTCTATCTTTTTAATAGTAGAGATTTCCGAAAACGTTAGAATAGCGTTGCCATGCAGGATGTCATCAGTGGCAGACTTGGCCAAGCTATCTGCAATTTCATCACCACTCAATCCAACACGGGAAGGAACCCATTGAAAATGTATAGAGTGTTTAGTAGAAAGTCGTGTTACAAGGCCTAAAATATTCAAGCTTGTCTTATCCGCAATGGTCGATCCATGAGACAGGTGCTGTATAGAGGCACGACTGTCCATTAGTATGTTTCTGAAAATAAGTTCAGAGGTCATCTCTATATAATTCAATCCTTCATAGATAGCTATAAATTCCGGTCTAAAAACCGAACGATAATTAGCATTTCTAACTCTTTTGTCAATTGTACCATCAGATGACTCTATATGCACAACGCTCTCAGAAATACTGCCGTCGCCCTTTCTGCCATCAGTGTAAATTTTTAATACTGCATGAAGGATGCTATTAATTGTCTCGAGAGCCATTTGCTTAATAAAATCTGCTATATTAGACCCTATACTCACTCTAGTTAAAAGATCCGTATGAAAATATATAATCATAAGAACTGAGGTAAAATTGGACATTGATTTATATAACAATACAAGGCTGACGAGATTTTACGAATAAAGTGAAATGCGTTTGAGTTCTTGAACATATTTGACGGATTTCAAATGAGCGTAATAATATTGCTTTCTTAGATTAAAGGGTGCAAGTGTACCGAGACTATGGGCAAAGATATCAACAAATTGCTATGATAAGTATAGTTAACGCTGGTGCAGATATTTTAGATAACATGGATCACTTTGGTTAAAAGCTAAATTATTCACTGTATGGAAGTATATTATAATAAGTAATATATAGGAAGTATATTATAATCAAGTAATAAAGATATTTTTCACACACAAAAAGAGAAAAGGATAATGTGTTATATCATTATGTATAAATCGCTTACAGTATACTCAAGAATCATTCTAGATAATGAATTACCTAGATCAGTGTTTCATAAACTTTTGACATATGTGTACACCTTCTATAAGATTTTTTTGGCTCAATGCTATATGGAATTATAAGGCAAATACAAGGGTTTGGCTTCGTATTCGAAAATATCATGATTTTTAGCACTTCAATTCCTAAAGCATAAATGCAATAGAACTTCTTCAATATTTTAATATTTATTTTATTAAAACTGCTTTGAAGATATTTACATAATCAATAAAAATGTTATTCTACAATAATGCTTATACTCTTTTAAATATCTTTTATATTCTCTTTTATTTTAATTTACTATGAACTAATTTTTTACATTTTTTATTGTTTTTTACATACTTTAGCCAAATTATCACACAAGAAACGAAAGTGCTGTTTAACATCTAAGTTATCGTGTAATTATTCGAATTTTAACAAAAAGTTGGGAAAAAAGTGTTGTTTTTATAAATTGTAAAAAATGTGTGTTATATTTTACTCGATCACTCTGCTAATCACATTTTAATTCTAATATTTTTGAATAAAAACACAAGTTTTCCATCCTCATTACACCCCTTAAATTTAAATTACCTTATTTATAGCACATTTGAAAGTAGTTGTCTTTTTAATTATGTTTACTCTGCAAAAACGTGCATATTGTTTATTTAAGATTATACATTATATACATCACTTAGTATTCCTTATAATTTAAATGTATTAAACCTGAGCATTTTAACATCATTTGGTTTAATGATTGTTCCTTATTAAAACAATATTTTCTTCAGTAATCATGGAAAAATATAAGGGGTAAAACATTACTGAAACATTGTCATGTTGTCTTATAATGGATTAGAACACGCAATGCGGAGAATCAGGTTAAATACACGCAATTAGCATCCTGCAATGAAATTAAAGTGCATAGATATTATAAGTAAGAAACACATAATTTATCTTCAAAAATGCTTTTTATTTCTTTAACTGAAAGACATTCTATAATGCAAATTGCTGACAAAGTAAGCTATGAAACTCTTTTCTTAATTGATTTTTTGATTTTTCTATTTAAATTAACAGTTTTCCATACTTTTATTGAAGACATTATAGTTCATTTTGAGCAAAGTTTCAAATTATACTTAAATTATTTGATTTAACAAGACCTTTTTCTTGTATCTGAAGATTCTTTTTTTTTTTTTTTTTTTTTTTTTTTTTGTGGATATATTGCAGATTTATTTTCTTTGAAGATTATTGCAAATTTATCTTCCTATTGGTCAGTATCATATGTGTCGCAAAATAGGAAATCTTAAATAATGAAGAGCTTCTTTTTCTAAAAAAACTTCTGTGTAATCACAATCCAAATGTGCAATGTGTGTGTCCTTTTATTAAACAATGATTTCGTGGAAATGAATTTAAAGCATTCACCTTAGTAAGTAATGGTTGATTATGAGATATGATACCTGCACCACTAAATAGTAAAATATATTGCTTTGTAAAGTTGCTAATAAGTAACTTTAAACTATAGAATAACATTGTACTGATTGAATGAAAATATCAGCAGCTTTATTGGTCTTCAGAAAATTGTTTCCGTATTATGTAAAATGTATCATCACAAATTATCAGATACATATACTGATTATTATATACATAAGCTTGTAAAAGCTATTTTTTTAATTGTTGCATAAAACATTTTTAAATATACTTCGTTAAGTAAAATTTCAGTTAAAGTTTTCAGAAATACAAGTTAGTTATTTTTAGAGCTTTTTTAGATTATTCAGGACCACTTAACTTTATAATTGAAATAATGAAGTCTAACATTTTATTTTCACAGTCAAATATAACAAAGGTAACAACTTATAAAAAAATTCCAAATTGTTATGGAATATTATAGATACTAGCATATTTAACAATATCGTGAGAATATATGTATAAGTTTCTAAATTTATAGTTTATACTTGTATTGTTATTATATACTGTATAATTTTCATAATCTATCAATAGTGATTTATTGGAAAATATTATCAATTAATAAATCACACACCTTTCATTATGAGTTCATCTCAGTATTTGAACTCATAATGTACGTCGATTGATTTATTATATGAAATTATATTGATTAACTATATGAATTATATACTCTTGAATTTGAATCACTGAAATTCTTTTCAGCAGTAATCTGCATAAAAAAATAAAAACTGAATTATGTGACAAAAATCCATTTTTGAATAAAATCCCTAGCTTAAAAATGATTTTAAAATTGATTTAAATTTGTAAAAGTTAATTAAGTAGTAAAAATATTTAAAAGCATTCTATTTATGTGTTTCAATCATTTTTAAATGGTGTTTATTTACAAGTAAAGTTTTAAAACCCCAAATAATACTTCACGGATAACATTTCTACAAGAGCTCAGAGTTAGAGAATAAACACAAAATTATTCAAATACAATTTCATCAACAGAATCCTACACATTATTAATGTACTAAATAACTTATTTGATTATTTTGATTTATAAAATTCTTTTAATTACAAATTTTAATCCATAATAAATAAAGCAGCTTGTTGCGAACTACAGGTTAATATCAACAATACTGCAAGGACTATAAACAAGCTGTCTCTCGATGTGTTTTTTAAAATATTGCTTAGATTCCTATCAATAACTCGACTATTAGAGAAAAAGTGTAAAAAATCTGTTAATTAGTAAGATATTTAATTGGTATTTTTTTCTATAAATAGAATAATGAATTCACAGAAACTTTTTAGAGAGTATTTTTGTAATGTTTGCATTGTTGTCCACAATGGCAATATAAGCTACAACCAAATTTAATATTAAAATATTTGCTTAGTTTTTGATACATAGATTCCTTTTTAATAACTATTAATGGCGGATCCATTTATAGCATTCGCATTTATTTTGCAAAATTATTTGTCGATTTATTCTCTATATTCAAATTGCAATTTTACTTAATATAATTACAATATTTATTCTTAAGAAATATGCAGACTTGAATAATTTATCTCATTTAACATTCTTCCATTAAATTGATCTATTTTACTCTGAAATTAATGCTGCCTTCAATTTCTTGCTCAAGCTGATTCCTTTCCAAGTCACTTTCTTTACTCAAGTAACTCTTGTAGGAGCTGGTAAGATAAGTACCATTTAACAAGTTCGCAGGTAATTAGAGATTCCCATCATTTATAAAAGTCAAGCATTTTAATGATTCGCATCTGGCAACGGAACTTCACGAATCATAATCAGAGGTGTTTCACTGCTAATTAAATTGTAACTGAAGCTGATTAATCGATGTAAATTGATACCATCAGTGAAATACGGAACTTGTTTTTACTTCAGATAATAAATCTACATCAATATCAGACAGATTAGTTCTTTTACCAAAGAAATCGCCTCATATTGTACATTCTCTGAATGTTTTTATTTGTATCATAAATTGAGAAATTAATAATTCGAGAGAATCTTCCGTTCGAAGAAAATGATCTATAAATCAACTTCTGCCTATTTCCAAACTGTTTCATAAAGTAAAGGAGTAATTGCTTAAATTCATAAGCAATTTCTGCAAAAGTACGTTGAAACACATCTAAAATTTCCTACATGGTAAATCGAACAAAAATTCCAAATTATTTACAATGAATCTTGTATTTTTAAGACCTTAGTATATAATTTGAATTTTTTCATAATAAAAATTGATATTTAGACCAGGATTTACTCAAACTTGTCATGATATGTCTCTAATGCAGCATTTCTACATGGTATTTTCTTTAAAAAATATATTGCATTTATTTGCTGATCCACGAATGGGTTAATAAACTTGACGTCAGTTCCCACTTGAACAAATTCTCAATAATATTGTTGAGTGAAGATACTTTACAAATTGGAATTCCCTTTCTCTTATACTCATCGCATTTGAAGAAGCTGAAGCCTGGTTACAAAAAATCAATCTCATTTAATGTTCGCTGTCTAATCCATATAAGCATTTTTCAAATCAGTATTCACTTTCTGTGAGTATCTAATTTTTGGTTATGCTATTTTCAAAGATGAGATGCTAGCTAAGTATTAATACAATCATTTGTGAAGGCGATTCATGCATTAAGTTGATTTGCTCGAGGATGCCAGAAATCGATTTCCTTTTGGCAAAAAAATGACATCAATGGGACAAATTAATTAATCATTCAAGAATCATTACGCACATAATGCTTGTATACGTTTAAGGTGTAGTTTAATCAATCTTAAGATTTGGGTATTAGTTCAACTATCGACATTAAAATTTAAATTTAATTCTAAACTACTAAATATTTTATATGTTTATAGGAATTTAACTGTTAACCAATTGCTGTTGTCAATTATTTCAATAGCAATATTTGCAAGGGAAATTCTGTTGCGACATTATTTAATAAATGAAATCCAATAAGCACAAAATGTTATGTATTGTATGTTGTATGATTCTATATTATATATAGTACTTCTATAAAATGCCTCATTATTTTATTTGGATCCATTGTTTTTGTTCTTATATTTACATTTATTACACTGAATACAGGAAATAACAAATGCTTTGTATGTAAATTACAGCTTAATTCAATATTTTCTATAAAAGAAAAGATAATCTTTGATTGATGAATAACATTATATATTGTCATAAGTTTAAGCTATTTTATCTGTTAAAGATATAGGGAAGGGGAATAAAATAATGTAATTAAAATCAGCAATGGTAACATTAAAGGTGAATATTTGACTGATTTCAATACTAATGTTTGGTACAGTGACTGTAGGTATGACCTAAATATATGAATGCAGATGGATCAGAGTTAGAATCAGAACACCTGCCACTGTTTCTAAAAGCTATATAAATACATAAATTGAAAATCGTACAAAGAAAATTACTTAGATGCATTTTATTTAAAAGAGTTATTTTAATACAATAATAATTTGCGGCATCTATCAAATTATTGTCAATTTGATTGAACTAAGATAGGCCAAATATATTTTATCTCTTCGTAAACAAAATGAATAATTTACATTGGCCTCCAAAAATTAACAAAAAACTGTTTTTTTAAAACTTAATTTTGAGATGAATGAATGCAGAAACACCAAATTTGAAGGACATGCATACAAAACAGGTACATATTAATTACAACATGGAAAATTTTACATGAGTAAAAAACACAATTGATTTACAACAAAATAAACAATCCTGCATGAACTGTCAATTCTTAGAAAGAAAGAATGATCATAGTTTAAAATATAGAATATTATAGAAAAATGACAAACAGGAGCTATAATAATGGATATGCTCTTCTTAGCTTAAATCCAGTGTTGGTATCAACTCTCAATGCTGTAAATTGATTTGCCGGAGACTAAAACTTGAAGCAAAGACCAGACATGGAGTTAGCTGTTTTCCAATTCTCCTACAGACCTTGGAGGAGGAATTAATGCTGCAACCTATCAACTAAGATAGTCCCACAGATAGTTCCTGTCCACAGATAGTTTCAACTAAGATAGTTCCTGTCCACAGATAGTTCCAACTAAGATAGTTCCTGTCCACAGATAGTTCCAACTAAGATAGTTCCTGTCCCCAGATAGTTCCAACTAAGATAGTTCCTGTCCACAGATAGTTCCAACTAAGATAGTTCCTGTCCACAGATAGTTCCATCTAAGATAGTTCCTGTCTGCAGAACAAGCTGTGCATTCTATTAACTCCAAACAAAAATCCTCAAAATACTCCTCAACAACTACTGATTGATAAGGTCTGCATTATCATCCATTAGAGTGAAATCATTGTGAATCGTATCGGAATAGGGATCAAGTTTTCATCCCGATATCTCAAAGCAATCACAGTTTTCCCTCGAACGCATACATACATAAAGGTGTAGGCGAGTCCAGGACTATACTTTGTGGTTAACGCGTTTAGAATACTCGCCCATCACCGAGAACCTATTAATTTTGAACCACGATAAGGTGACGAAGTCACACCTGAGCTGACAACTTCCTCTCCACATCAGCGCCACACCAGAGGAAGGACTTATTAACATGAACACATATTAACATGAACACTTGCCCAACTCATGGATCTCCAGAAACTACGTGATCACCCTCCCAATTACTGCCCGTGGAAAATTATGCTTCACTTTGCTGATCTTAACGGGAAGTAGTATGAAGTATAGAGCAATTGGAGCTCTCACTGGAATATAACAAGTCAGTGTGACCGAATGAGATCCCTGTTCAAGCCATTATTCTATCGCTAAGATCACTGTGTTTTTCTACAATGTTGGACAGATGGTATCTAATGTTTTATTCCCTTCACGCAGATCTGCTCACGTCCTGAATCACTCTCCAGAATGAATACGGACTAGTCTGTAAAAAATATAGAAGCCCTTCGTTGTGTTATCCAGGAAACATTTTTTCTTGCCCAAGATAGGTGGATCATCTCTGTCGTTTAATGAGATACACCCATAAAAGTACACAGGAAGTTGCCTGGCAAAGAGATTTGCATCAAGAAGACGTCTTTGTACCGTACCAGCGGATATTTTTTTTCTCGGATACTACAGAATAGTCTGCAACAAATCGCGGCACAGAAATGCTTCTTCCTTTTGTGTCGAAGGAGCTATAAAACGGTCTTTTGCAGGTGTTATAGTTTATGGTTTGGCATGGAAAATTTCTTCTGGACAAAGAGGCCTCAGTTTCATATTGGTAGACAGTACAATACACAGAGAAACACATTAATCGCTTAGTAGAGAGCATCAGGTTGTCACATCTCCATTTCTATCCGTCCGACCGATCTTCATATCGAATCAAATAAATGTTTTCTCTCAGATATTGCAAGAATTTACTGACTATTTTCAACATAATGGTTAACAAAAGTTGAAAATCAACAAGTTACTCGCATAACTACACAAGACTGATATTTCCATTTTATTCTTTCATTTTTATATATCTGTTCTGTTTTGTCAAAAAAGTGATAACTAGCGTTTTTGCATAAATTCATTAAAGCTCGTTTTTATCATTTATACTAAGTATAAATTTTATTGTTAGTGTTTTGTTTTTATAGTGAACTTTAAAAACATGATCCTGCATTTTTTGAAGCCAGTATATAATTTTCTTTTTAATATTTAATCTAATTATTTCTACAATAAATGTTACAGAAAGATAATCTTCCCATATGTGATATTCTTCTATACATTTTCAAATGAGTCTTGTAAACTACTTGCCGCACAAGAAAGAAAGACCAGAACCAAGAGAGACCAGATATCATTGCAAAACTTATTTGATAGACACCACATTAAACAACAACCAAATGATTGAACTTACAGTCTCTAGTCAAGTATGGATGGTTAAAAAATCATTTTTTTATATAAAAGAATTTTTAGTATTTAAAAAATCAGTTGTACTATATATTTGAATATAATCACTCTTACACGCCTTGATATAGAATCAAACATGCTTTGAATATATTTTTAGGATATTACAGTCCACGCAGCATCCATATATTAAGTTGATCTGGTGTAAAAGCGAGTGATGTATCCCGAGTCAGTTTTATGCAAGCATTTATCATAGATTTTTAACTTCCAATAGATGGAGAGAACAAAAAAAAAAAAAAAAAAAAAAAAAAAAGTAAAAGTGGCATTTTAATCTGATGGGCAAAGCGGAAATTGGGAAAACTAGGTGTGATATGTAGCCATAGATTAACCTGTTAAAATAGGGCTCATGGAAGCGTTGAAAATATGAAAGGATCCTAGTTTTCATATCTCTGAGATTTAGTCAGAAAGTTCAGTGTATTTACAAAGAACACTAGAGGGATGCAATACCAACCTCAAATCTGATACCAGTTTCAGTGGTGATGCATAATGTTAAAGTTCAGCAGTCTTACAACAAGGTGTTTACAGACCTGATTCCGACTATAATGGTGTTGCAGGCAAAAGCGGTATTCATCAATGTCAATCCATTCCATCATCCTTTTCTGCTATTAATCGCACCATTGAGGGCACAAAAGACTGTGGCTTTGAATCAGAGATAAACGACGCAATGGAAGCCTTGAGGACATTATATTTAACTGTAAGTTATAACTGAATTATATGAACAGACACCGAATAAGGGAATCACCACAGATCAGTAGATTCAAATTGTAGCTGAGAGATCCACAACAGTCATGCGCACGATATGTCTGTCAACACGTTCAGTAACGCTTCGTTCCACCAATCGTTTTTTTTAAATCAAGAATTACAGATCCGCATCACAGTTGCTTAGTTTCTTCTAGCACGAATTTCGATTCCTCTGAAGGATAATGCTAAGGTTATTATTGGCTCTCGGCCGACCTCACAAATTTGTTTGAATCATGCTTATCGAGGTAATCTTTCTAAGAGGTAAAATAAAAATTACTCAAAAAAAAAGGAAAAAACGCAGGCAAATGCAATTGTAGTAAAATATTTTAAATGCACATTATCCAGGATTACTACTGGCGGCGGCATTCCCGTGTGTTCTCTATCCTGAAGAAAATTGCGACCTCTTCTGAATTCTCTAAACCATCTGAATACAGTAGCACCAGCTGGAGATTCATCACCAAATGGTAATTGCAACCAATGATCACATTCTTCTTGATTTAAACCTGCTTTAAAATCGTTGAAAATCATAGCACAAAAATGTTCTCGCGTCAACTCCATTTTTTCATTTGTTTAAAATTTATTCTACGCTAAACAAGTTGAAGTAAGTCAGTAAAAAATCGTCTTCTGATTTAAAATACTTTGTATTTTAAAATTAAACCATTATTTTTATTTTGTAAATTCTCGTCTGCGCATATCTCAAAAGTTTCAGAGTAACCCTCGTATGTGCATTCAAAACAAGTTATGAATCTTGATAAAAAATTGCATTGGGTTTCCATCATGTAAGATCAACATGCACAGGGAGTGAAACAGGCTGTAATAAATTGGGAAGAATTTGTTCCAATAAGATGCGGTATGTATCACTGATTAAACAGTTTAGCATTATGTAAGGAGTTACCAGATAATCACCAACACTACATGCACAAATATTCACGTGAAATTTCGGCTGATCTTTGTAAGAAATTGTGCAGTGGGATTGGTGTGATACTACAAACTTGTTGATTGCGCATGTTGAAAATGCCTTCTATTCTGAATTTTGACTCATCACTAAATAATGTTAATGCGGGTTATCTAGATCATTATTCTTCCTCTCTAATATTCCCTAAATGCCTATCTGGATGGGATAACCATATTTCCAAATAATGCAATTTTGGCCCTTTGTAGGAGTGCATGCGTTTCTTGAGTAAAATATTCTCCACCACTGAGTGAGAAATAGCCATTTCGTTTGCCACCACTAGCGTGCTTGTGAAAGCCGCTGTTTCAAATCTAATCAAAATTCGCTCTTTCATTTTGGAGTTGGTATATTTCGGGAACGTTTGGAACTGCTGTTTGACATGGCAAACTGTTGTCTTGAATTCATTTTGAACTGATTCCTTGCAGCCGTCAATTCACTCTAGAAAGGTAGGAGGACTTCGATTTAAAGATTTGGAAACCATGCTGTTAATACATTTATTTGCTTCAACGTTCATTCCCTTTTGTTTCAAGGAGTATGAGCTGCATGTCACCTGTATATTTTGCAGCTTGCCCATAGTTGGACTACACCAGTTAGGTGGAAGTAACCCAAAATCTTCGTAGTAGAGTAGGAAGTAAACAGAAGTTTCCACATATTTAATATTCCAATCCCAGAAGTAATATTTAACATTGCGATACCATGATGAGAACAGCCACCTTTAATGAACATGAGGAATCTTCAATTAAGTTGGGATTCTAACTCACTGATTTCCGTGATTATGAGAACAATTCCTTAACCAAACAGGCTACTGAAGCATTAGAGGATGACGAATATTATTTAATAACGCAAAATATGTTTGCAATCTCGGACAACTCTGTGAAAACATTGACAAGCATAAAGAATATCATCCATCTAGTTTGCTCAATACAAATCTAAAACATCACCGCGTAGATGGCATGCCGGTGGTTGTGGAGAGCCCTTGTTCGCAAACATTGTTCTTTATTGAGGCCCTTTGTTTTTGCTTGATATTTTACTTTTCTGCCCCTCAGAATGAAACCCAATGTGTAAATTGATCTATAATAATTATGTTTGATCTATAATAATTATTACTCATCTGAATAAATACTCAAGTCTGTTTTAATTTGCGAAACCAACTTAGAACCATTACAAAATGTGTAAATTGATACAGCAATAAACACAATTATGTATTAGAGAGAAAGTAATTACTTTTTGTAAAAAAAAAGCATAAATATTTTTATTACCTCAGATACTATTTTACCCCTATTTTTCATTTTTCTGAATACTTTGAGGTTTAAAAGAGTCAGTGATTTGTCTCCAACTTGATTGTTAAACAAAAACTTAAGTTAGAAATATGTTTGATATTTTAAAATAAAACCAATGTTGTTATTATATTGTATATTTTAGATTTAATATATATATTTGGTAAATATTATCATATTATTTTCATTTAAATTTGATGCAATGTATTTTAAAATTTATATATATATATATATATATATATATATATATATATATATATATATATATATATATATATATAATATATATATATATATATATATATATATATATATATATATATATATATATATATATATATATATATATATATATATATATATATATATATATATATATATATATATATATATATATATATAATTATTATTATTATTATTGAGTAAAATGGGATTACACATACACACATATCTTTTCTATGATCAACTTAAGCACATAGTTTCTTGTCTATGTCTATGGCCAACTTAAAACATTAGCTTTTTTATCACGAAATTTTGATTACAATGCTTGTAATTATTTAAACTGTAATTATAAAACTGATTTTAACTCTCTGTAATGTTGCTTACGCCACAATGCATACTGTTGTGCACCTCCCTCAATGTATAAACCGAGGGAAGCATGTAGTTCTTTTTTTTTTAATATAGTCATCAATGCGTTACAGTTGGAGGTAGAGGGAAAATTACAGTCGATTTTGAATATTCTATACTTTCTACATTCCTGTATTACAATTTTTTTTAAAAAAAGAATAACTATATTAACTCTTTCTTAATCACTTATATTTGCTGCAACGAACGTGCTTTCTATTTTAACTTATGAAGAAAGTTAGAGATGCAAAGAAATGTTGATAAAAACTGTCCCAATTTTAATATTTACTAGATTTATTCCTAAAAAGACTTTTCAACCGCTTCAATACTTATTCGCTTAAATTTTAAGTGATTTGTGAGACACCATTTCTAGGTGCAAAATGCTATTTTTAATAAAAACTAAGTGTTGTTATGAAAATATTTTATATTTCTGAATAGAAATTTTCAACCGAAAGCGTTGGAAGGACTTAATGTTACAGCCGACACACACAGTTTTAGCGTATTATTATGTATATAAGTGGAAATTTTAATATATATATATATATATATATACATACATACATATATATATATATATATATATATATATATATATATATATATATATATATATATATATATATATATTGCATTATATTTGTGTGTTGCAAACAATCATATTTCTTAACAATGATTTTCGAAAAGCGTGAAGAAAATTATTTTATTATGTGCTTACATCAGAATATATCAGAAATAAATAATTTTCAAGAAGTTTGTGCTAATCTCCATTCGATATATACGAGGGCTACTCTGAAATTTTTGAGGTAAGCGCAGACGAGAATTTACGAAATAAAAATAACAACTTCAATTTAAAATACAGAGTATTTTAACACAGAAGATGATTTTTTACTGATTTACTACAACTTGTTTAGCGTAGAATAAATTTTAAACAGAAGAGAAAATGGAGTTGACGCGAGAACATTTTCGTGCTATGATTTTCTACGATTTTAAAGCAGGATTAAATCAAGAAGAATGCATTCAACGATTGCAATTAGCATTTCGTGATGTATCTCCAGTTCGTGCTACTGTATTCAGATGGTTTAGAAAATTTAGAAGAGGTCGCAATTTTCTTCAAAATGAAGAATACAAGGGAAAGGCCACCACCGGTAGTAATCCCGGATAATGTTTCTGCCTTACGAAAAATTTTAATGGATGATAATCGCTATACCTATCAAATGATACAGAAGGAACTCATCATTGGATCCGCAAGCCATACACAAAATCATTCATGAAAAATTACATATGAAAAAAGTAGTTTGCCATTGGGTTTCCCATAATCTAATTGAGCACCAAAAAGAGGAGCGTGTCAGAATCAGTAAAGAAACTCTTAAACTGCAAAATGATGGTGGCCACCGCATCATTTCTAAAATTGTAACAGATGATGAAACGTACATACCGTTTTTTGACGTTCCAACACGTCAAGAAAGCAAAGTATGGGTCTTTGAAGATGATCCCACGCCGACAATGGTGAAAAAACAACACGCACTGAAAAGAGTGATATATGCTCTTTTCTTTTCTTCAGAAGAACGGGATTGGTCAAAGCCATCAAGTTGGAAGGACAGAGAACAGTAACAGCAAACTGGTATACCACTAAATGTCTTCCAGAAATTCTACAAGAACTGAATGTTAGGGGACTAATGCTTCGCAATGACAATGCATCTTCACATACAGCCGGATTAACAGTTGAGTTTCTTAAACAAAAACAAATTAAAGTGATCGAACATCCGCCGTATTCACCTGATCTAGCTATGTGCGACTTTGGGTTATTCTTTAATCTAAAAAAAGAACTTATGTGGATGTCGTTTTCATTCAGAAGAGATTGATATGGCTATAAATGCATTTTTTCGTCTATTCCAAGAAATTTTTTTATATACAACTATTATCTACATTTATTAATTTTAATATGCCTTAAAATAATACTCTAGTTCTCTATTTTATTTTTGGCGCAGCCTGTCCTTATCTGGACCTTGCGCCATAAAAAAGAATCAACCAACCAACCAACTCTATTTTTTTTTTTAATTTTTTAGAAAAAATTCTCGTTTTTTAGAAAAAAATGAATTATAATCCTATGAAAGTTATAATAGAATGAAATGAATAAAGTAAATTATAATCAAACAAAACTTTTATATAACTCGATGAAGAAACATTTTTGTCATTTTTGCAATTTGTTATTAATTTGTGCTTAATGTCTGTAATTAAAGAGCATTCCATAAATGTAAAATGGAAACTTTTAAGATTATTTATATTAAGGAAATTTATAAAGATTTTTCTTTATATATATGTATATATAACTTTATATAAATTTTTCTAACAAAGTTATTTTTTCATATAAATTAGTTAATTACCAAAGACAAACATCAAAGTGTATCGGAATGCTTATCAAATTAAAAAAATTCTAAAGCTGTTAAGGCAGAATAAAATCATACTGAAATACGGATATTAATGTTAATATCTTTCTAAAAGTAAATTACATCGTTTAATTTAAAAAAAAAGTTAATCATTACACGATGAACTATTACTGCGTGATAAATTTTATATCTATAGAATAATAAACTTTTAGACATTTACTCCAAATTGATAGAATAAAATTTTCTTAGGTAGTTGACTGCATTCTTATCTATCAAAGGAGGAAACGGAATTTGTATACATATGTAATAAGATATATTCATATGCGTAGTTATTTGACCAGTCTATTTTCAATAGTATGTAAGAAACATCTTTTATTTGTGCATTCTTTTTATTATATACTTTCTTTCCAACTGCGGGTACTTGAGTGCCGAACCCTATGACACAACAAGGCCAGTAATTGCTACTCATTTGTCGTCACCCAGAGGGCACCTGAGATCCAAGTCACGGAGGAGAGTAGCGTTGCCAGCGTTACCACATACTAGTTTATAGGGTGGGCCACATTTATACATCATCACAAAGGAAAAGACAAAGAAACACTGAGAGAAGAGAAAATGAAAACAACATCCATACCTGAACCTGGATTCGAACCCGAGATCCACAGCTCAGAAATCAAGAACACTAACCACTCAGCCATCGGTGGACCCTTTTATAATATTAGTGATCTTGATTTTTAAATTAGTATTTTTCCGCTAATAAAGCTCACATATGTCATAAATTTAATTATTTCTTAATTTAAAAGTAAATTTCAAAACTATATTTTCAAGTTCGTTCATAAAATTATAATTTTTATTTCAGATGAAATGATTCAAAGTGTCTTAATCTTATACTTCCAATGGGCTTTGTAAATTCTATGAATACTATACCCATAAATTTCATTATAACGCAAACCACCACCTGCATTTCCAATGCAATTCTTCCTTTTTGATCGATAAATTCCTTTAAATTAAAAAAGCAATTTATTGGTGACCAATTCAATTAAAACTAATTCACAAACAGACCAACAAAAACAAATAACCTATATACTGAACCAGTTAGGGATTTCAAGTCACGATGCAACATTTACAGAGGACAAGGCATCCTTCTGTAAACACACTTGTTATCGACACCCCAAATTAAGAGAGACTCATTTGTCATTCCTGCAGCAGGGAACAATCCGATTCCTGTCATTCCACAGAAACAATCCAAAGTGATATTTTTTTTTTTTTTTAAATCGAAAGCGTCTACCTGAGTGCTGAACTGATAGGCCATCGAGGAATCGGCAGTAGCAGATGTCGGTACCAATTATAGACTTTAAAGAGTTCTTTTACCGGATTACGAAGCCGGTAGTCGCTGGTTCATCCATCATGTTTTTGGGCAGCTGTAAGACGGATATGCACGCTAATTTTCCGCCTCTCCAGCCGATAAAGGGTATTCAATGGATTTATTAGGCAATTTTTCCATTTGACCATTTTTCAGAGACTCGCCCACCGTGTATAAGTGACGTGAAATTGTCACGGAACTACTTCAACTGAACCTGTAAGCAGGAAGGCTAAAGTTTGATAAGCTCTTTATAAAATATTTAATAGTTTTACAGTTGGCAGATATAAATTAAAAATGGTTTATTTATCATTTAATATTACACATACACGCAAACGCGCATATACATAATAAATATGCGTAACTACACGTATTTTATAATAAATTTAAAATAAAGAATGAGAATGTGTATATTTCTTAATTAAAATACACCATTGTGCTGCGATTTAAAATTTATTAAAATGGTTGCGTATATTTTGTTGGCAATTTTCACTATTTAGTCTATCAAATGTAACTCGGTTGATTAGGGAATTCATGTCAACAGTAAATGTCTAAAAAGCTTTCTTTGATAGACAACTACAATTTATGTTTGAATTTTTTTCTTTAGAATTTATTTTAAATGTAAATGCTGGTACTATGAATTATATATAAAACAACTTTATATATAAATGCCGACCAATGGCTGAGTGGTTACTATTCCTGACTCCTGAGCTGTGGGTTCCGGGTTCGAATCCCGGTTCAAGCATGGATGTTACTTTCCTTCTCAGTTCTCTCTGTGTTTCTTTGTTCTTTCTTCTGTAATAATGTATGAATACTCACCCTATAAAGAGGGTTTGTGGTGGTATGGCGCGGGCAACGCTACTTGCCACCGTGACTAGGTTCACGGGTGTCCTGGTGGGTAACAACAAATGGGTAGCAGTTTCTGGCCTTGTTGTGGCATAGTGTTCGTGATTCAAGTGTCCTTTATTGGAATATATATATATATATATATATATATATATATATATATATATATATATATATGTATGTATGTATGTATGTATATATATATATATGTATATATATATATATATATATATATATATATATATATATATATATATATATATATATTGTTGGAGCAAGATATTTTCCTGTGAAAACAGAGATCGCAGAAAGCGTAATTCAAACGAGCCGTTCTTGAACCGGATGTTAACTAAGGATGAAAATTAGATTACCAACGAAAACATCATACGGAAAACGGTATATTATGCGAAGAAAAACCTAGCTCTTCCAATTCGACAACAAATTTGGCTAGGGATAAGAGAATGTTGTGCATATGGTGAGACATTTAAGGACTGATACATTATGAGTATTAAAAATTAAAAGAAAAGCTCAATTCTGAATAGGATTGTTAGCAATAGGATGATTTAAAGGTATCGATCGAAAAGAGGCCGATAATTTTCCAAGACAACTGTTTGTTAAAAAATTGTAAAACTAATTGTAGAAGAATTATTCCATACATCATATTCTCCGGACTTATCGCCCCTCAAGTATCATTTGTTTCTATCATCGCAAATTATTTTGCTGGGCAAAAAATTCAAGAACGAAGAAGATATTGGACAAACTGATTCACATTTTGGCCCCTAGAAATAAGACATTTTTTATAAATGGAATATACAAATTGTATGATATTTTAATGATGTCAATGCATATTTTATTCAAGGTATGAAAAATTTATTGTACACACACACACACACACACACACACACACACATATATATATATATATATATATATATATATATATATATAATTGAAATGTGTGCACTTTAAGCAAGGAAGAAACGCAGAGTTATGCATTTTTGGCTGCAATGGTTTGGTTGGTTAGGGAGTTGTTTTCACTATCTAAAGGTAATGAATTCGAATCCCAACTTAACCTAAAATTCGTAGTATTCACTAAAGAGCCAGGGCACGTTCAACAGGTCGTGATCTAAATGTCCTTCAAGTGAAATCTGCTTATGCTTAGGGTCAAAGTATAATAGACCTTATTGTAGATCTTCATCCTTCTACTTGGTCAGCGTTTCTAAATTATGATTATTACTACTCAACCTACTCAACATAGCTTATACCTAACAATTAAAGTTCATCTTTAAGGTATGTAGAGGGAAGTTCTTTATTGTTCAAAGTTGTCCATTCAGAGAATATATATATATATATATATATATATATATATATATATATATATATATATATATATATATATATATATATATATATATATATATATATATATATATATATAGAAATTTTATGTTTAGCTGCTAATTCTAATGTTTGTAATAGAACAGTATAACTGATTCCGCTGAAAAAGGTTGTATCATTAAACAAGCGTGAGTCTATACGAGAAGCATCTACTAAGTTATGAAATATTTCATTTTTGTATTTGAGTACTTTCGGTATATTATGCCAGCTAAATTGTAAGATCCATTATTAAATTTTAAAAATCTTACATTTTTTTTTACTTCATTTTATATTTTAATTGCCTTTATAAGCATTTTTTATATGTTCCCGCATAAAAGGGTGAAACCGCACTCTTAGATACAAAAGGTCTTTGATGTAACACTAACCCCTGATAACTTGCCGGAACTAACCATTGATAAAATTGTTATTAATTTTCTGGTTTCTGCATCTGTCGAGATAAATACTTGGGAATTTTCTGAAATTTTTCTTTTCCAACACATGAGTATGACTCCACTAAATATGGAATGTTCTGACCGAATACAATATGCTGTAGATATACAAATGTTTTATTACAGTATAGTTTTGTTACAGTATAGTATCACTGGAGTGGTACTTCAATGACTTTGGTGTATCATAAATAAATATAAAATTAATATTTTTCATTGCAATTTTTAACACTGTAAAAGCAAATATATTTTCTGCGAAATATTTCTGCATGACTTTTTTGCATAAAATATCCCTTTCTTAGTTAAAAATGTGATACAACAATTAAACAATTATTGGTTTTACATTATAATACTTAAATGAATTTCCTAGAATATCTTTATTGGAATTTTGCAATTTGGAGCTTGTGAGGTTATTTAGTATATATTTGTATAGAAAAAAGTATTCATTAAATTTAATAACTTTTAAAATTATTTAATTTACTGTCTTACAAGAGAGGCAAAAATATATCTTTAAAAATACAACCATTTAATGAAAATATTTTTGCATGTATGTCTTGAAAGATACAACTATGTTATGAAAATATTTTTTCTGTTAAATAAAATAATTTTGAACATCTAAAAATGGATGATGATATTTTATTCAGGATTTTAAGATATTTTAATACATTGGAAACTATTGTATTAGTTTCTAATTAATGCACATATACTCGTATAATTAGTGATGGTTAAATGTTTGATTTTGTTTGTAAATTTAAAAAAAAAATCATTTAAATTTCTTCTTTTATTATAATATATATTTAATATTTCTATATGACACATAATTGTTAAAGTCAATTAAATGAAAACTCGATTTTTAGTTCATTCTTCAGAATAATTGAAATTATGGTATAACTTAAAATGAATCATCTTGCAAATTGTAATCAATATAATATAACTATTTAATTGTCACTGTACTAGCTTAACTATCAATTGAATTTTATAATTTTTTAAATACTTGTAAGTAGTATACCTATGCACATGTAAGTAGTATACCTAATAATCAAAATCAATAATTTGAAGCATTCTTATTAAATAATGCTGAGTGAGATCCCGAATTTCAAAGTTTTTAACAAGCCATTTTAAAATAACGTTAAGAGTTTTTTAGTATTCAAGACAAGTTAGAAAACTGAAATTTACTTATGAGTTCTGGTACTCTCTTCTTCTCCTCAAACAGAACTGGTAGAGGCCTACTTAGTGACTTCAAATATTTTATGGCAGGTGTACTCTTAGTACTCCAGTCACTGATTGGGGCAAGGAAAGATTCATACATTTTTTTAAAAGTTTATTGCAATGGTAACCTATTAAGGAAAGATGTCACATGCAGTCACATACATTTTCTCAATTTCTGCAGCTTGAATCTTCATGTACCAGAATGAGAGGATACAAAACACTTACAAACGTTAACCACCATCAATATTGTATTTAGGCTTTGATAGAAGCAAGATTCTGTCATTAAATCCTCATGATACTGATTTTACCAGCTTCTATCTTGATAAGATTAAGCCTCTCATTGCTCAAAGTCGTAATTAATTCAATTGAACAACTTTATTTTTTTATCAAAGGTATTTTACCTTTTTTTTTCACTGTATTAAGAGTTAGATACTGATAATAATAAGTATTTAAATATTAAATATACTTTCTTGAATGATTACGTTAAAGAAGACTAATTATTTTTTAAAACTGTGACTTCTCTATATTACAATGACTTAGAATAGCAAAAAGTGAGTGTGTGTGTTCTTAAATACGATATGCAATCTCTAATGCTAAATATTTTGACCAATTCATCCAATTTTTTTAGTGTCCTACGTGAAATTTATGGTTGGATATATCAATGTAATTAAATAATGTGTACTTTTTTTATCATAGAATTCATTGACACAACAGTCATTATTTAAAGGACATTTAGTGTAGGGATGAAGAAATGAAATTATTTCTATTAACATGCTTCGCAAATATATTTTCTAGTATAAAAATTGTTTATTTATTAAATTTGGAAGTAAATCTTCATTTGATGACACCATATTACAATTAATAACAACATATAAAATATTTGTTTATAATATAACTATGCATATTTTATCCATCTTTACGATTTTAGTTAATGTTGTTTATTACCAAAAATGTTTTATTCTGTTTGATAATAATAACTATTCAAAAACAAGGTAACAGAAAACTAATTATATAATTTGATATTCCTCAGTTAATATTCGTAAATCATTTGCTATTGAAATGAAATGTATACGTAAGTAGAATCTGACCTGTAATCTAATTCTACATGAAAGTATATCTTCTAGCTTTGCTTGGCATAATTAATTAATTATGGAATCATTTATTACGCTTGTGTGTTAGAGGAAATTACACCTTACTTTTAATCGTCAAATTAGGCTTTCTTTCCGTGTGATATTAAATGATTTTTCTTCTCTATACTGACAAATGAAAAATTGCTTTCTTTTTCTTTTGGAATCCTTAATGTCTCCACAACTATCATATAAGATTTTCCTATATTATTTGGTAGTAATAAACAATATTTATCATAACTTGACATTTTCAGCTTTATCTCTGACAAATAAAACAGTTATATATTTTTACCGTTTCAGTTTTTATAAAATTATCTTATATTACAAAATATTCTTAGTAAATAAAAAATTATTCTCATTAATTACTGAATTTTTATATTTGGTAAAATAATATTCAATTCTTTAAACTACTGTTAATCACAAAATAATTCATTGCCCTTAGTACTTCTTATTATTTTTTTAATTTAAAAATTTATTATTTCATGATAAACTTTGGTCACTGAAAATGGCATCATATTCAGGAATGAAACGTAACTCATGAACTTTACAAGAAAGTGTTGCTTATTTTTTAAAGTAGAAATTGTTAAGCCAGACAAAATGCAATGCAAAATATTTTGTTTAAAAATTTGACGAGAAAACAAAGTTAAAACGTATTATTTAGAACAATTGTCGAATTTTAAATTATTAATGCGATTACAACTACTGATAAGGTAAGAAAATTAGTCATTAAAAATATTAATTGGAAAATTCGCTCAAAGATTTTGTAATGATATAAATAAAAATATTAAAAATAAGTTGCCAAATCAAAATTTTCAACGTAATATTTATCAGAATATCTAGAATAAGATATTTAAATATGCTTTCATATTTGCAAAATTATTATTGGAAATTTATTTCTTATTAAAAAGATATGATTAAAATTGACTTTTATATTGATTACCTCAAAACTATGACGTGCTTTTATTAAGGAGAATATCACTAAATTTCTTCTAATAGAATCATAAAAATGTTAAAAACATTCATCATTCGGAATTTTAAATTTAACATTTACTAACCATTTAATGAAATAAAATGTATATGCAGCATGAAATCCTTTTAAATGTTTACTGACAAAAATACTTGAAAACTATAAATCAACTGAAAATTGCTTTTCGCTTTCTCAATTTCATAAATAAGCGTTTTGTATGGAAAAAACACTTATTTACACAAACGACAAAAAATTACCTTTTTGTATTAATAATCAAAATGTTTGGATATAAATCTAATTTAATGTTTATAAAATAAGAATAAGGCTGTCAATTGATGCAAAGTTAAAATCTAACTTTTACAAAAATTTTAAAAAAAATTAAAAAAAGAAAAGAAGGAAACTAATATTTTATGAAAATAAGCTGTAAACTTTACAGAAAATGTTATAAATTTTTATATTAAAAACACGTTTTTAAAATGTATATTACTCAATTTTGAGTTCTAATAATTTTACTATCAAGAAATTAGTTCTCAGGATGTAATTGTTTAATAATTAAGTTTTATCGGAAAACTTTTACTTTGAAAAGGGATGAAATTTAAGAACTAAATGAATGATTTGATATATTATTGAATAATTAGAACCATAAATGATAACATTGTCATTAAATGGTGATTTCCTTCACAAAAAATCGATAGATTTTTAAATTACAACTGAATGCCAATTTGATGATCCGATTTAGAAGAGATAAATGTAGAAATATTAATTTGTATGTTACTGCATTTATAGTCATACATTTTTAAATAAATATTTTTTGAAGATTTATTTTTATATGTTTAAGGACATTGTAGAAACATACTTAGAATAAAGTCAGCCACATATTCTTTAAGCATTTTTCGTTTTAACTAAAAACTTTTTATAGGTAACTTTAATACATCATTATAGAGAACTCACTCTATTTTTAAATTTTTGAAATAAAATTCTCAACAATTAGATAAAAAAAATTTGGAAATTTAAAAAAAATTCATAGTTTCTTTTACTTAAGTGAGGAACAAGGTCTTAAACAAAATGTTAATATGCAGAAAGTCCCTTGAAAGAACTGCCTTCAAAGAGTAGCTTCTCCGTGAAATAAATACACTACCGTATTCGATATCGGGATAACCTGAAAGCTTCAGAGGCACAGTGAATATCTGAGTTTCTCAAACTGTTTGACCTTACCCCAGCAAGTGTCAGCGTAATTAGTTACACACCGGTAGACAGCTCCTTATCATCTTGGCAGCTTTCTTAACATTGCGATACATTACCTGAGCAGAGGTTTGTGTGCAGTAAATCCATCATTGAATTTCTAATTCGAACAACTTTTGAATTTTAAATTCCCCTTGTAAATAATGTAAATAGCTCGAGCTAATTGCTGAAATTTCTTTGTTACGCCATGATTAATAAACGATTATAGATAGCCAAATGTACCCTGTGGCTTGTTTCAAACAAAGCAAAGATCACTTTTTGAAATGTTAAATACATTCAATATATATAAGTTAAAGGATAATTATGCTGCATGAATGAGAATGCAAATAATCAACAGAAAATTCTATGTTATGCATTGAAATATTTTAAATATACATTCATAAATATTTCCTGTTCTTTTTAGCCTTTTAAAAATGCCCTGTGTAAGAAAGATATAAAGCGATTTTATCAAGTATTCATTTTTTGATATCGAATTTATTATAAATGTTCTTTATTCATATTTCTTTAAAATTTCTTAACCTTGATGAAGATTTCGTTTAATATCTAATTCTAATATTAGGAATTTTGATGATCTATTTTGATATCGTTTGAAAGTATTATGAATTTCCATTTTAAATATATACAACTTTTATTTAAATAAAATTAAAGTTCTATTCTAACAACACTATAAATAATCAGTGTTTGTTTTCTTAATAGTATTCTACAGGAAATTTAATTAGATATTTTTACGATAAGATAGAGTGCAATTTTTAGGTCTTATTTTCTTTTCTTTAACTATATTAGAATTTTTAAATTTTATAAATCTAACAACATTTGTTCGCATTTTCAAAATCTCATCCCAACAAAATGAAATGTGTAATAGAAATTGCTTAAATATTCAATTTTCATTGATCAATTGCTGGTTCATACTAATAATTATATATATATATATATATATATATATATATATATATACACTAATGGCCATTAAAATTGCTATACCAGGAAGAAGTACAGATAACAAAATGATATTTATTGGACAAATATATTATACTAGAAATAACAAGTGATTAAATTTTCAAACAATTTGGCTGGATAGATCCTGAGAAATCAGAACCCAGAACAACCACCTCTGGCAGTAATAACAGCAGTTATACGCCTGGGCATTGAGTCAAACAGAGATTGGATTGCATGTACAGGTACAGATGCCCATGCAGCTTCAACACAATGCCACAGCTCATCAACCGTAGTGAATGGCGTTTGGTGACGAGCCAGTCGCTCGGCAACCATTGTTCAGACGTTTTCTATTGGTGAAAGATCTGGAGAACGTCCTGGCCAGGGCAACAGCCAAACACGTTCCGTATCAAGGAAGGTCCGTACAATACCGGCAACATGAGGTCGGGCATTATCCTGCTGAAACGTAGGGTTTAACAGGGCTCGAATAAAGGGTAGAGCCACGGGTCGTAACACACCAGAAATGTAACGTGCACTGTTCAAAGCACCGTCAGTGCGAACAAGGATGACCGAGACATGTATCCAATAGCACTCCATACCATCATGCCAGGTGATGGGCCAGTATGACGATGACGAATGCACATTGCCAGAGTGCGTTCACCACGATGAAGCCAAACACGGATGCGACCATCATGATGCTGTACACAGAACCTGGATTCATCTGAAAAGATGACGTCTCGCCATTCGTGCGCCCAGGTTCGTCGTTGATCACACCATTGAAGGCGCTCTTGTCTATGACGCAACGTCAAGGGAAGCCGCAGCCATGGTCTGCGAGCTGAGAATCCATCTTGCTGCAAACGTCGTCGAACTGTTCGTTCAGGCACTTGTTGTCTTCCAAACGAAATACTGCGATAAGATAAACCGCATTCCCGTTACGCTACAATTCGACCTTTATCAAAGTCAGAAACGTGCTGGTACGCATTTCTCCTTCTTACACGAGGCATCACAACAATTTTTCACCGGGCAACAACTTTCAAATGCAATTTGTGTATGAGGAACTGGCTAAACAATTTCCTCATTTAAACACAATGTAGGTTTCGCTACAGGTGCCTGCTTTGTCTGAATGTTCTTAAAAGCTAATCATTTGCATATCACATCACCTTCTTCCTTCCGTATAAATTTTACGTTTCTAACATGTCGCCTTCTTGGTGTAGCAATTTTAATGGCCAGTAGTGTGTGTGTTTATATATATATATATATATATATATATATATATATATATATATATATATATATATATATAATAAGATTAGTTCGACAAATCTTGAATGTCTTCATATTAATTTGTGCTATGCACACATTTTCTTGTGATTTTCTTTTGCCTTTAATTCCAGAAACGTTTTGATTTAATATTTAATTTTAATCATTAAATGAGTTGTTTTAAGTTTATCTGTATAAGTATTTTATAATTATACACAATTCTTTTAAAACTGTTATAAATAAAATGGAAAATCTTTTTACAAATATTTAGTTTCTGATAATGGTTTGGATTTGAATCAATTTCTCTTCAATTTCTTAGGCATGCTTAAAAGAAAATTTAATTTAGGAAGCAACATATTCTGTCTCTCCACTTTCCATATTATACTGTATTTCTGCGACTAATTTCATTTTATTCTTGAAGAGTGTATAATGATTTATTGTTATTTAATTGTTTGGTTATTATTATTTAATTAAACTTAATTAATGTTAAGTTTATAAATGATTAATATTAAGTTATTAAAAATCCATTTTCATCGAACTACGAAAAAGAATTATAGATTTTCTGAAAATTCAAGCACTTTAACACGAGGAACTTGCAAAATGGGAACAGAGAGAGCATCTCTCTCTTTAAGAGTATAATATTCTGTTTTGGCTTCCTAGGCAATATTTTTAAAGATTATTATGATATTAGAGACATCAGTCTCATCATGAACAATTAAAATAATTATGTAAGCTTCTTAAGCCATCTTTTCATTAAGCGTAGTACTGGAGATTGGAGACACCAGACTTAAAATTTATTATTAAATAACTTTTTGTGTGGGATTCTTCAACCAATTTTGAATGTAAACTGCGGATGTTAGAGACGCCAGTTTAATAAATAAAAATATCTAATGGAGATTATCAAGCCATATTTGATATTGATTATTTGTTTTGTTTTATGATATTTAGAAAAATAAATTAAGACCAGTATCTTAATAAATTGTAATTATTCTGTTTCACAAAAGTGGATTATTATCTCGAAAAGAAGGAGGAAATTTACTATTTTATTTTAAATGACATTTCTATAAAATTTATTTTAGAACGTATTAAAATCTAAGCAAAAAAGTACTTTGCATAATTTTATTAAAAATTTTGGTGTAAGAACTCTCTCATATGTAGAAAAAATATTTTAGAATAAGCATTGTTCTTTTCGTGTGATTTTCCAATAAATGTTTGCGAGAAAAATAAAAATAAAATTTTGCCAATGTAAATAAAATTTTTTCTTGGGTAACTGATAAAAGGAGGATTTCTATTATTATAATGAATATGTAAACATAGAATGCTTAATTTAGTGTTGACTTATTTTCTATCTTGGTTATTACATTTCTTTACATAAACCAGATTATATTAGCTATCGAGATATATATATATACATATAATATATATATATATATATAATAGTAATTTAAAATAAAATATTAAGAAAATTACAATGGAAAAGGGATTACGAAATCAAAATTAATATAAGTTCTTTTCAATATGTATTTTGACTTTCTAATACATTTTTGAGTATAAATTAATGAAATGAAAAATGTCTTTAAAAATTAGTATTACAAACTAATGAACAGAAAATCTACCATCTGCAATTAGTCGAGATATTTTTCAAGGTTTTCTGTATATTTGGTGAGATGAGGGTCAACTTCATTTCATTAAAATTTTGTAAGATTCTAATTAAATATATAATTCCAAAATGTAATGATTTTTTGAAATACAATTTCATTTTTTTTACAAATAAAATTTACATATTTTTATGATAAAGTTATGATTTGTCTGTGTTGTGTCAATGAAGAATAATTATATCTGACGTTATTTTATTTCATTACCTCCTTATTTGTACCCATAAATGGTTACTGAAACAGATTTCTTCCAGGAAAATTTCTAAAAATATTTCTTCAGACTTCAGAATGGATTGAACAATTCATGATTTATAATGCAGTTGTCAATGTCGAAACGGATTCTCTGGGAAACTCTCATTTCCTGGAGATCGATTGCTGTGATCGAAAACTAGTTATAAAGGATTGCACTCAGCATGTGTAGGATGAGAATGAATTAGAGGCTGAAGCATGCGTTCTGACCGACCCTTAGTACTTTGAAGTATCGAAGGGTTGGTCTGAGGAAATTAGAAAACAGTATTTTTCGATGAACAAAAAGGAAAGGTGTTCTTATTATATATTTTGGAACTTATCCATCAAAAACTCTGGCAACCAGAAGTTTCTGAATAGATAAATGATACTTACGAATCATTCGCGGCATTTGAGGTAAAGAAATGACAAATGGAATTTCAGGCGTCAAACAGTGAGTGAGGAACACCCGCGTTGAAGAAGTTTATAATTCCGAAGAAAAGTATTTAAAATCTCTTTCTCAACCAATTGTTGCAATTGAATTCCGAGAGGATGATCTGATAAAATCATAACGGAAGAGTTGATTCTATCAGATCATATGATAAATCGAAAGAGGTAGACTTACCTCTACAAAAAATATCTCAACTTAAAAATATGTTCATAATTTAGAAATAAAATTTTTGTTAAACTATAAGATTTTATTTTCTTACAATCAGCAAATATTTAATACGAATATTCTTCTGGTTTTGTGGGAATATATTAACAATATATTTGAAAGAAAATAAATTATGCATTGAAGTGGAATCAATAGTCGTTAATGTAATATTTAACTATACTTATAACCGATGATTAAGATTATTAATTCGATAAAATAATTGGTTCATCTTTTATTTGACTTTTAATTCATTGATAAGATTTTATTCAAAATTTTACAAATTATTTTTTTATCAGTATTTATAAATTTTGTTTTCATTCTATAATTTTTAATTAATTGATTCTGATACTTTGATTTCATTGAACTAATTAACAAATATTTATTAAAATATATGATTTGAATATATATATATATATATATATAGATAGATAGATAGATAGATAGATAGATAAAACAGTCTTTTATACATGTTTAATAAAAGTTTCGCTGTGAAACATTTTTTTTTCTGCCATTGTTTTCAACTTTTCTTGAAAGCATGTCGTATTTTTAATAGGAAAATTCTTCCAAATACAAAATATAATAACGTTTGATATTTCTTAACGTTAAACCGAATTTTTTTTTTTTTAATTGAAGATATTTAAGAACATAATTATATGTTTGTTTAAGGGACCTAGTAGCTTAAAATAAATATTTTTTTACCTTATCTATTTATATAAAACTCTTGTTGATCAATAGTTTATGCATTTAATGAGGGGGTTGAACATTATGATATGTGTCAATATAAATATCAAGAATTCATCCTCAACTTTAGTTGCTTAGTAATGGCTGGATACTAACTTGAAGATTTTCACACTTGAGATCTCTGTCCCACTGGTTGATTGCAGAGAATCTCATTGAAGAGAATACAAAGCGTTGCTTGAATTTGTATTCCATCCTCATAGAAATCTGCCTCCTCATTTATCAATTACTAAACAATATGTATTTTGTTATTGTCATTAGCAAATACAAAAGATATTCATTTAAACACGGGGATGAATCATAATTATTGATTGTTTGAGGTAGAGTTCCTAAAAGACGATAATTTATTTGCTTAATTAATGACAAAGCAAAATTTTTGATAATTATTTTTTTTTCATGACCATGCTTATCGCTAGGAATTTTTCTTTAGAATGTATTTGTTGGTGAGGCAACCAGCATAATTGCTTTTAGCTTATCAATTTTAAAATCTAATTTAGGTTTTATGTTGATTTAAATATAGAAATTTTAGTAAAATAAACCTATTTTTTATTTTTGAACATGTTATTATTATTACTATTAAATAAAAATAATTTAGTTACTAAAGAATTTTTCAAGAGAAAATTTTTAAAGCTTTTTACTCAGTTTCTAGCATTAAAATGATGTTTTCTTGTGAGTGTAGTTAAAACAACCTGCCTATTAATTATTATTTCTCACAGAAAAGATCGAAATGTATACACAAGCTTAAAAATTTTATTTCCAATCATGTTGCTATAATCCAGACTTACTCTTCGTTATTTTGGGGCATAATTTTTATAAGTTTAAAATAAATAATTATGTGAAAATTACATTAATAATAATGTTTATTGGGAAATATTTCTCTGTACTTGTACTTCATGTCTGAGATATTTAATACATCAACTAAAACATTTATTTATAAATAAATGGTGGAAAATATTCGCATTTTTATATCACCAAGAGCAAAATATTTTGTATTCATTAATAGCACCACTTTTGATTAAAATTACAAGATTAAAATTTGAAATATACTCATTTTTTAAGATAATTTTAAACTGCTAATCAGTATTGGAACAAATATGCACAATAATAAGACCATCGCCTATGAATTGAAAGACCACAGTTTTGATACTAAGCACTTTTATGTAACTGTGAATTTGTTATTTATCCTTTTAACATGTGAATATATATAGATAATTATCAACAAATCTCACCAACATCTACAATATTGCGTATGTATAAAAATATCTCTCTACACAGTTAGTTATTCATTTATTAACATTAAGGACTACAAACCAGCAATATAGAATCTAAGAAATTTTATCTTAAAATTAAAATTTAAGAAGATGATGCATGATTTCTTAATACCATTTGTGTATTTGTTAAAAAATATACTCTCCCCAATATTTCACGCGTTTATTGATGTGAGTATATGTATATACGAAGGTTTGATATCATTTAAAAACTTTTTTTATGATAATATATGATATCACTTTAAATTACTACAGAAAAACATTCATGATCTTAAAAGGCAAAAAAGCAATGTTAATTCTTTGTTTTTCAACTGTATTTAAATATCATTGTTTAAAATTTAATGATAATATGTTTGATTACTCAACATTGCATTTGCCTTAATTTTTACACCTATTCTTCTTAAGATAGATTTAATAATTTATTTATTATTGGCTTTTAATATTTACCTTCTTTGGAGTCAAACACTAATAATTACTAAATTTTTTCCGTATATTCCTTTAACAATTAAATTTATAATTGAAGTTCATTAATTGAACTTCAATTATAAATTTAATTGTTAAAGAAATATACGGAAAAAAATTTAGTATGCCTTAAACATATTACATCATTACTTAATTATAATTATAGTATTAATTTAAATTACAGTATTAATAATTAAAAATAATTTAAATTGTATTTAGAATTTGATTAAATTGTTATATAAATGAAGCTTATTTAATATAATCAACAAAAATGAAAACACATAAACATGCCCAAAAACCTAATATAAATTAAACAAAAAATTAAAATGTTAATCTAAAAATTTTCAAGATTAAAAAATTAGTTTTATACCAAAGAGGAATATTATAAATTTTAATATTTATGATTACTATATATTAAAAATATTTTATCACAAATTTACACTTAACAATTTTTTATATTTTTATGTAAGTAT
Organism: Latrodectus elegans; assembly: GCA_030067965.1. NCBI lineage: Eukaryota > Metazoa > Arthropoda > Arachnida > Araneae > Theridiidae > Latrodectus > Latrodectus elegans. The sequence goes on from CM057822.1 coordinate 45,245,294, forward strand.
TATAATAATTGAAATTATGCAATTTCAAAAATTATTATTTACTTAATACATAAAAAAAAGTTACGCTTAAAATATGAAAATTTTCTAAGAAATTTATTTAATATACGGAAATTTATAATTTTAATTCTCGTCTCCATTGGAAAATCAACAGCTATTATTTTAAAAAAATACTAGCTATATATTTTTAAAGCGTATATTTATGGACCTAAACAAGAGCAATTTAAACTATTAATAATGTTTAATTCAATAAAATTATTGATAATTAAGCTCTTGTTTAATGTTTAACTGTGTGTATTCTTATAATTTCAGATAACTTATGATTCAATAATCGTGGGTTCATGTCCCACATTGAGCATGGACATTTGTAAAGGTTCGGACCCCGCTTTAAACTATAAGGCCGACCGATGTCTGAGTGGTTAGTGTTCCTGACACCTGAGCTGTGGGTCCGTGTTCGAATCTTTTTTCGGGCATGTATGTTATTTTCTCTCCGTGTTTCTCTGTCTTTTCTTGTGTGATGATGTATGAATGTGTCCGCCCTATAAACGGGTTTGTGGAGGTATGACGTAGAAGAATGCTACTCGCCTCTGTGGTTCTCATTTGGTTCACAAGTGCTCGCTGAGTAACGACAAATAAGTAGAATTTTGGGACTTGTTGTGACCAAGAATATAGATTTCGGTTTAAATAGCGCACGTGTGCAAAACATGACCATTGAACCGCAAACTGAGAATTTAATATGAATAATTCCCTTTACAAATATAAATTTTACTCTTAGAATTTTTTTAAAATTTTGTAAAGTTTCAAAAATAAAGAATTTAATATTTTTATAAACAAAATTCAATTAATTTATTTATGAAATAAAAAATACATTATCTGCGATTTAATTACGTTTTTTAATCAATATTTTCAGAGTTTTTAGAATTGGTTTTGCAATTTTTTTTCACTTTTGAAAGAAATAAGAATTTTTTATATTGAAATTATTAATTGTAAATAAATAATTTTTTTGAAATGTTTCAATACACAACAATTTGTTGCCATTTTTTGGCTTTTAAAATTAAGTTTTTTTTAAATTAAGAAAATAATTTAATAAAATTTTTTAAACGATTCTCCTAAAAAATTTTACAATTACTCTAATTTTATTTTAATATACGGTTTGTTTTTATTAAGTGTTTTTGTTACAAAATTCATGGTAAAGACAACTGCTATAAATAAAATGTTGAACGATGAAAAATATGCTTTTAAGTGTTTTTCTACATCGTACACAGAATTAATGTTAAAGTGTTTAATATAATTACTTAAATTCTATAAATTTCAAATTTTTATTTAAAATTTGAAAATGTTAATTTTTTTTGCAATGGCAAGAAAAAATTATTTTAGAAATATTTATTCTTAAATTCCGAAAGTGCTAAGGTATTTAAGTTTTCCCATTGCTTTAAAGAATCTTTTTCCTGTTGCTGTAAGAATGTGGTACGCATTTTAGAAATTTAAAAAATATTTAAGAACATAAAAATAATTTCAAAAGAAGAACGAAATATAATTTCACATATTCATAAGTATAATTTCACAAATTGATTATTTATTGAGAAATAAAATTTTTGTCATAAATAATTAATAAAAAAAATACTAGTTTAAAGTAAAGCCTAATTTAAATTATTTTAAGTCCGTAAATGCATAAATACGAGATCCTAAAATTTGAAATGCTAAGTATAAATCTTCAGTTCGATTAATTATGTATTCCTATGGAATTCAATACACAAAAACGGAAATGATTACATGAAGCATAAACATGAAATAATGATGATTAATTATGTGTTATGAAACTCGAAGCGATAACATGTATCGTATCTCCTTTCGCTCCTTAATCAAAACAGCAAACATTACTACCACATGAATGCATGGTTACAACAATACGATCTGAGTGATCACTATTCACCGCACACTTTTTATTGCACAATCACCGAAAGATATTAATCCGGACAAAGCTCCACCGCATAAACCAAAGACATTTATAAATCTCATTTTTCCGGATGCTGCATCATCAGTCAAAAGCCGTTTCTAAATGAGTGACAGAAGACGATCGGGCATTTTTAGAACTCACACCACGTTCCCTTCCCCCGAAAGAACAAGCGGAAGGAACTTTTCTAATCGTTCCTGACCCCTGTTTTGATATAATAAGAGGATAGAAGAGTCGATGCAGTATACACACAGAAACCTTCCCTGGTCAGTACAACAATGTAACTGCACGCTCCATTGAGTCTTATTCGCTTCCATAAATCATACCCATTACTATTCTGAACCTCTTCGGTGGTGAGGGGGTGTTTGGATTTGGCGATACTTCTCTCTCTCTCTTACCATGTAACCGGTACATGGTCAAGGATTAATTTTAAATGATTATCTTGATTCGTGACTCTCATCTATTCTTTGGTTATCTGATCTGAAGGTTTACATGATCTGCGGAGTAAAAGGGGTTTTTTCTGCTAACATCCTGCCTCTATCAGTTGCCATTGTCCACGGTCCGCTGCATACTTGCCAACCTTACATGTTTCCAAGCTTCCAGTGTCGGATGGTTGAACTGAATCCACGTGTTGTGAGACACCAAAAACGCGGTTGTTATGCGAGTCGATAACTACCACTCATTAATCAAAAACGTTTGGTCGGAATGGTTGCCTTTTCCGAATAAAAAATATAAAAAAACCTCAAATATGTTGGAAAAGACGCCTTTTTGATGTTGCTTGAAGATTGCTTAGTGATTTTGGAATTTCGTAATTTTGCTAGATTACATTTCGTTGGAGTCAGTCAACTTTGAAAGATTATCATTTATTTTAAGGCGAGACAGAGTGACACTTATACCGCGTAATTAATTTCCTATTTTTTCACCCCTTATATTTGACAGTCTTCTAAGTATGAAAAATCTGTGAGTGAGAAGAGAGAAAAAAATCGGAAATGAATATAAGGAAATCCTTAACACATCTGTTAGTTTAACAGAACTTATATGAATTAATTCAAGAAATGTGTGCTAAATTCAAAATATAATGTTCTTCAAATATAGTCAAAATAAAGTTAACTTCAAAAGAATATGTAAATGATAAAAAAAATAATTTTCCTCTGCTAATTACATCATGACATGTTATTTTCTTTGCTTATTAAATTCATTTAAATTTGGTTATATATATATATATTTCCCAAAATTAGAACTTTAGCTGGCTTTAATATTTATGAATTATTTCAAGATATGTGAACTTTGCGCAAAAAAAATCTAAAGATAGCAATTTATATTTGCATTGCAAAGGTTTTTTAAAATATATTAAATAGCTTATTAATGAATCAAGAAGCACTATAATAATTAAATAATATCTGTGATATAGAAAAATATAGGAACACCAATGAATTAAGATCTTTTGAAATATTGAAATTCTTAAATAACCACGTCATTAAATAACATGTAATTATTAAAATCATAATTTATTTCTTTAAAAATGTTTTAAAATCCAATAAAAAAATTATTGATTTTTTTAGGCAGAGTGTAAGAGACAGTCCAAAGGGGTTCTAAGACATATCTTGCATATATTGGCTTCCGGGAGGCCATTTCCTAGAAAGTGGATCGCAAAGGAGAAAACTAAGAAGCAGTTGCCCCAAAGGACATGCATGCAGAAAGCAAAAACATAAAACCTCTGCTGCTTATATATCTCCCCCTATAAACAGTTAGGTTAACGCATTGCTCTTATTATCTGAAGGTAGGGAGTTTGAATCCTGGAGTAAATGAAGATTAGCGATGGGGCTCGTAAAATAGTCGTGGTCGCAATGTCCTCCAAGTGGAATGATAACTCTGGGGAAAGCAAGTTAGATATTAGGGTGTATTCTGGTTGATCCGAGCTTTTGAGTTACCCTGTACCTAGCCCAAAGTTGGGGAATTCTAACTGCTTCCAATAACTAGTAGAACCCAAAACAGGACAATTTACAGGGAAGTATGCTGGTAAAATTAACTCTCCCGATATCTAAAAGCTTCTGAGATCGAATCTAGGATCTTATGTTCTAGAGAGCGATATCCTAAAATTAGGTCATGATCATGCCCAGTTGTCAGTTTTGCCCCGTTGTTAGTTGCTAATTTTTAGAATCTTTGTGGGTGTTGAGCATACCTTTTGACATTAGTAGGCAACATGATAAAATTACGTGGCTAAAATGTTGAACATTATTTTTGACGAATACGCAACAAAATTCAGAATTTTGACTTATATTATTAAATCTCCTAGTTTTATTAAGAAGTTAGTGATGGACACCTAGAATAATAAAAAATGTATTTCTCAACATTGGTAGATGTATCAATGATTCCTATTTAATTCATACAAAAGTAGGCTGGATGCTAAAGAAGTATGCTTGATGTATGTAACAAAAATAAAGACTATTAAATACTCTTAATTTGCTCTTTTTTGCTTAGAGTTAATTCTATAATAAAACATACGAGCGGAATAATCGTTTTAGTAAAGGAATTGTTTCATAAAGTAATTTATTCACACATGAGTAGTTAATTAACTAATATATTAATATTTTCCATTAATAAGCAAAATGTAATTAAAATTTAGTCTGAACTGTAAAAAAGAATTATTTTTCTTAAGAAGTTTTATCAGACTTTGATTAAAAATTTAGATTACACATTTTATATTTAAAAAAATAATAAAAGTTGTACAACTTTTAATATTTTCTCAACACTTTCAATTATAATGTAAAATAAGATTAAAATTTTATTTGGATAATTAAAATAATTATTAATTATTTAACTTCAATATATAATTATTTAATTAAAAAAATAATTTAGGAATATGTTTCGTAAAAGGGGAAAAGGTTAATATGTAGATAAACTAAAAAACTAAAACTCGATAGCACTGCAGCCAATAGGGTGGTCAAGGCTTACAGTCATATAACTCTTTTCATGGCAGAGGGCACTGAGGTAAGAAGCATATGTGCCGGTTAGGAAGTTAGTCCAAAGCAAACACTCAGTGTTTAGTTACCAAGCATGCTTGATACTCAGTTTTATCACCTTACTGAAGCTATGAAAAGCTGATTCGACATTGTCTAACCCGAAGATGGAACCTCTGACCAATACCTAAGGAATGCGAAGTGCTATTACTATACCACGGGCTTCATTATATCTGGATATAGTGGATAAATACTTTCATTAACTTTATAAATGTCTTTCTATCAATAATTATTTTATTTTATACTTAAGTTTTAGTTCAATTCGAGGAACTATTTCAATTAAAAAGTTTAATCAAATTTAAAAGCCAAATTACAAATTTATATTCATATTTAGTCTTAGCGTAATATTTTAATCCGCAGATGGCCTAATAACTAATCATATTGACCATGTGGTTGTAGACAGGAGACACCGAAACAACATACTAGATGTAAAAAGCCATAGAGGTGTAAATGTCAACACCGTCCTCATACTTGTTAACTATAAGAACTTATTTCAACAGAAGGAGAAGAACAACTTCAAACCTGATACTTCTAAGTTGAAGGAGCAAAATATTTTCAATGAATATAAACTGAAACTGTCTAATAAGCATTAACCTAGAAATGACGACACCAAACAATGACTTCAATTGGAAATCGATACGAGAAACCATTCTGAAATCTGCTGCTGAAGCTGTTCCTAGTTTGGGAGGTCTTACCAGAAATGAACGGTTTGACAACGATTTCGGAAATGTCACAGAAGAAAAAAATAAGGCCTACAAGTTGATGTTACAAAAGCACCGCGCAAGAATGCAAAGAAAAATATAAAGAGTTGAGAAAGGTGGAAAAGAAACTACATATAGAGAAACCACCTTCCCTTGACGAAGTTATTCTGGCCATTAAAAAACTAAAAAATAATTGATCATCTGGCTCTGATAATGTACCAACTGAACTCTTAAAGGTTGATGAATAAGAGCTTGTTAATATTCTGCACAAGATTATGGTCAAAACTTGGAAAAAGGAGAAACTATCCATTGAATGGCTCCATTTGTCCTATATTTAAAAAAGGAAACCAGCTCGAATGTCGTAATTATAGAGGCATCACACTCCTCAATACGGCATATAAAATCTTCTTCAACTTACTCTTTGTAAGATTTCAACCTTACACTGACAAAGTAGTAGGAAATTTAACAATCTGGATTTATACCATAAAGATCTACTATTGATCAAATCCACACCCTGAGACAAATCTTAGAAAAAAACCAAAGAGTACAACATTAAGACCCCTCATTTATTTATAGACTTCAAAGCTGCTTATGACAGCATTAAGAGAGACAAGCTGCTTGAAGCAAAGATGGAATTTATTATACTCGTAAAACATATTAACCTCACTAAAGCCACCTTACTCAATGTATGATGCAGGGTTAAAATTCAAGAAAATCTATCTGCATTCTTTACAAGTGAACGAGGCCTGCTCAAGGTGACTCGTTTCATGTCTGCTCTTCAATCTAGCATCGGAGAAATGCAGCCGATATAGTGGTTTAGACCGAAAAGCCACTCTTTGGAATAGAGCAACACTATTTTTGGCATATGCAGATGATATAAACATCATTGGAATATCTGAAAGGGCAATGAAAGAGGCCTTTCAAGCTTTAGAAATAGCTGCCACAAATACCATTACTTACCATGAACGAAGATAAAGTTTATGGAGAGCTCATCTTCAAAACTAAGAGCTACAACACTCCCTTTTACATAGACGGTCATACCTTTGGAAAGGTATGCCAGTTCAAATACCTCAGAATAATTATGAATGATAAAAACAAGCTGAAAGCCGAAACCACCAACAGAATCAAATTAGCTAATAAAATCTTTTTTGGACTGAAAAAGTAACAAAGATCTAAACTTATCAAGAGAAAATCAAAACTGAGAATTTACAATGCACTCATATTATCCGTGCTGCTATATGAAAGCGAAACTTAAACATTAAATGTTGATATACAGTGAACCCTGGAACACTTTGAAAGGAAGGTATTAAGAACTATCTATTGGTCTGTACAGGAACAGGGTTGCTGGCGAACCAGACATAATTTTGAATTGTATAGGCTGTATAACCTGTCGCAGATTACCCAGGTTATCAGAAGAAACCGTCTATGATGGCTTGACCAAGTCTGGGGAAGCCGGGGAAAAAACTCCACTAGAATATCAACGTTTAAGAACCCGGAAGGATCCCATGCCCGAGCAAGACCACCAACAAGATGGCTCGTTGACACTGAAAATTACCTCAAGATACTAAAAGATAGGAACTGGCAAAGTGTCGCTCTGGGCAGACTGGATTGAAAAAGGCGTGAGGTATAGGCAGCTAAAACTTGTAATATGTTGTTACGCTATTAAAGTGAGAAGAAGGAGTAATATTTTATATTTTTATCTTTGGTAATGTTTTAAAATTTAAAGGTTATTTTTTATTAACTAAAGCTTTGAAATTATATAAAAACGTAGCAAATGTTCAAATGACATCACAGAGAGCATCACGTTTGTTAAATTTTGATATATCTGGTAAGAAAAATGTGTGCAGAAAAAATATAGTTTGAAAATAAATTATTAATTAGTAAATATTAATGTGTATTTAAACTCCGGAGAGAGTGATTTTATAGATGCTTTATAAGGGAAACCCATCCTATATTGTTCATAATACTTCCTCAAAATATATTTGTATGAAAATAAAATATTAAATTGAAAGGAATAATCAAAAATTGTTTTATTTTTGTTATAAATATTTAAAACAAACTTTACATCAAATAAAACCTTCAAAATTATATTCTTCACTACCTGAACATTCTGGTTTTATGGCATTAAAATGCTTTAACATATTCGGGTCGAAATTAGAATTTGAAGATATTTAATTTATCAGGTCATAGCATGTATCTTCTTTTGATGTACAGTCGCTTTATCTTAGTATATAGTCTCAATACCTTTTGAATAATAGTAACCACATTTTCACTCATTCATATACACTTTCAATCCATTTTACAAATGAGAGTAAAATAGTTTTAAAGTGCATTTAAATTCTGCGACTGCAGAAACGGTGAACAGCTAAAAAATTAAACACGTAATTCAGTGGGACTTTACTAGAAATTGTGGTAATAAATTTTAAATTAATTTATATTTCTCCCATTAGTAACAATAAATATAATAAAAAATACTAATATGTTTGATTTTAAAACCATCTGAAAATAATGAATGTCATTCCTAGAACACTTTTAACTTTTCAAAATGAATTTGAACAAAAGAAAAATTGCTTAAAATTAATCTTAATCATATAGGAAATCAAAATATTAATCTATGTTATATTTGCACACACACACACACAAATTACTAAGTCAAATATTTTTCCATATATTCAGTTACAGTTAAGTTCATATATTCAGTTACTTTGAGAACTTTCATAAATTTATACTTATATAATTTGGTAGTTTTAAAATACCTTGTACATTTTTGTACTTTATACTATTTATATTTTTACTAAAATTCTTGATGGTCCAAATCTAAATTTTTTAACATTTTCTCTCAAGAAAAAAATTCCTTCTTATGATCTACTGCGAGTTTCTCCACCGATAATTATTCACATTCCTCATTATCTTTTTTCTAAAAATATGTAAAATAAATTTTACGTCAATTTTAGTCAAAATTTCAAGGTCACTTAAACATATGAGGGATTTAACAAACTGAAAGCAGTTACGGTCCGAGTCAATAATCACAGGATGTCAAATACAGATTAAAGTTAAGCCTACTTTGACTTATGTTAAGTAATAAATAATGAATTATAACTATTTCCATTAGTTTAAAAAAAAAAAGAAAAGCGTGAAATCTTGTGAAGAATAACAAACCTGAGAAAAACGAGCAATGAAATTGGCTCTTACGAATTCAAAACGGCTACCGACAATTTTTATTATACTTTTACGTGCGCATCATTTCCTTGATTTCAGTCAAAATGCTCCAAAAGAAAAACTTTTGTTATTTTTTCTTTTAAGCAGCTAATGCCGTGAAGCATAACCAATTCATATCCATCACCATAAGTCAAAATCATACAATTGCCCGGCTATCAGACCGATTAAGCTGGCAAAGAACTGCCCAGGTTGTTTGTATAAGAGGATTTCGTCGTCTATTTCATGTCACGGTTTTGTTGTTTTAATAATTTCATACCTACGTGTCTGTGTGAATACAACTTCTGCTTTTTTAGGAAGTAATGGTAGGGGTGAAAGTAAATGTTTAAGAAAGTATCAATTTAATAAATCGATTATAAATTAAATTATTTTATTATTTTTTTCTATGTGTTTAAAATGCATTTATCAAATATGTTGAACCTTTCGAAATGATTTAATTTACTATCAACTTTCTCTGAAAAACCTGATTTTGTAAGAAGGATTATATTCATGATCAAATGTTATTCATTTTTTTATAATTAATTTTATTGTGTTATTTAAGGTACCCGAACATGTGTAGGAAGGATTATATTCATAATTAAAAGTTATTCACATTTATAATTAATTTTATTGTGTTCTTTTTTTTTTTTTTTTTTTTTTTTTTTAAGGAACACGTTCAGAGCACTTTTTTTTAAATACACTGCATATATACATTGTAATGATTTTTCTTATTTCACTTTAGAAAATATTAATATTGATACATTCCAATATTATTCTTCAGAAATGTTAAATATGTATACAATTTTAAGCATTTTTAAAAAAATTTAAAAAATGCTACATCAAAAACTGTTATACATATTTGACAAAAATTAATACCAAATAATCTGTATGTTGTTATCTAGAATATATACTAAAATTTTAAGTTTTTGTTTAAAAATAAAAATATTACGGCTAGTTAAATATTTATACTGAAATTTTAGTCAAAATTTCTATGACATTATTCCAATAACAGACCATAATTTGGGACATATTTTAGTGATTAAAATTCTTTTAGTACATTCGGTAGAAAACAATATACAGATCACGCTCATGAAATTCCATAGTGATATTACAAAAGCATTTTGAGTTATCGTTTTTGAAGTGTGAAATTATAAGTAAAAGCCAGTTCTGAGAGAAAATCACATTTAAAGATTAAAGTGTTGTATCTTTATAAGAAGTTCTAATATTTGCTGGTTAATTTTTTTTATTTGATTTTCTGATTGATTTCCGGAACAGTAATTATTTTATGTATCTTTTAAAAGCTTACTAAATTTATATTTCAAAATTAAACACTGTTTACACTAATTTTTAACATCATTCTGTCGCTTTAAACACCCACTTCCGGTCCTTTAAATATGTTCACTTTTGGTTTCCTTTAAGAAATCCTTTATATCTCGGAATCTAATTAACGTAGAGACAAAAACAAACATGATTTAGAAAGCTATTTAAATTCCTTATTTAACGAAAGAATAAAATAAATCTATCATTTTTGTTCGAAATTTAACGTGTACGGGTCTTAAGATAGAACAATAGAATCCTAAAACTTACAATTACAGATTTTAATTTTATATCTACATTTTTTTTTCATATTTCATTTAAAATCTATTATATCATCAGTTATTTTAATATTTTAAAAGATAATCAACGTTAGAGAGACTAGTTTTACTGGTTATCAAGATTATATTGAATTCATCTCAAAAGCTAAACAATTTTACGTGTATAAAATAAAACATGTTTTTTCACATTCAAATATTACTAAAAGAACAAAATGAAGTTATTCTGTGATCAAAGTTAATTGATTAATTTAATTCATAGTGAATGATTAGAGAACATTGTAGAAATTAAAAAGATATAGTTCTATTTACAGAATCCCCTTTTTTGGAGTAGGTAAATTACGAGAACATTAAAAAAATTGCATGTATTACCTTTTTAATTATATTTTACAAATTAGGTTATTCAGAATAAATATAAATTAAATATATATATATATATATATATATATATATATATATATTTATGTATATATATATATATATATATATATATATATATATATATATATATATATATATATATATATATATATATATATATAAATTTAACCCAAATAAAAGGAAGTTAAATATAGAATTTTTTGCAGTTTAGTTATTATTAATTCTATTACTTAAATGAATATCAAAATATGAAAATATATCCAAATATAAACTATTTTGAAGCGATTTCAAAGAATTAGAAAAGATGGAAGAATATGTATGTTTGACATATAAAAACTGTGAACAAACTCCCTTTTAAAAGTATTTTTTAATACTTACGGCTATGAATAGTTAAAGCTTTTATCGTTACGTTAATCGACAGAAAGTATAATTTTTAATCATTAAATAAAAAAAATCTGCCTCATTTTCGAATAGAAAATATTAAAATGTTGATTGAAAATGTCAAAATTTTAAGTAACTAAAATTAAAATTTTCTAGAAAAATAAATGAAAATATTTGAAAAAAAAATATTGTTTAGCACAGAACATTTAATGATGGCTGAATAATTGACTTTAAATGTGATTTATCATAATTTGTTATAATGAAGTTCCTTATTTAGAAATCAATTGACTCAAAATAAGAGATTTTAAGATAAAGTGTGTATTTTATATCATTTATTATATTTTTAACGATCTACCAATCAGCCTTTTAACGTTAAAAAATAAATAAGAAAAAACAACTTGAGAAGATAGTTTGAAAATTTTTAAATATAGTTTATCTTTTTGTAAATGTATTTTGTTGCTATTTTATCAGCGTTACATACTGAGGAATCATGTAAATCTGTTTCTTAATCCCCTATTTACCAAATAGTCTTCCAACCGCTGCTGCATTTGTAATTTCCGCTTATTTTGCTCGGCTAATAGAGTAGGAAAGATAAATGTTAATCGGACCTCTGATTTTGCTCCGCTTGCTTGACTTGAACAACTTTGGAATAATTTCTTATTTTGCAGGTGATAGTACAGCTCTTATTATGTGCTCCATGCCATGGTCGATCGAGACACAGAATCCAAAATTGCTTTCTCAAGACGGCGACAAGTTCATATGCATCAGATTATGTAAATCATTGCATTTTGGCGGCGGTCTTTAAAATTGGCTTGAGTTTTCTTATCGCCAATAACATCTCAATTACACAACAGGATACATCTTGGTAATGTAAATTGATACCAAGGTTGTTTTCACGCGCTATTTGATACGGATATTTGTAAAATGATTTAAGACTACTCACTTGTTTGTGAGGGATTTTCTCGATGTAGCTATTAATGAATTCACTTGTGTGCATGTTTCATTTCACAAAAATTGAATTGCTATCTATTTAACTTATAGAGTAAATTCCGATTTGATATAAGCTTTGAAAAGTTCTTTGATAAAAAATTTTTTATCAAATGAGAACATCGCATTTTAAAATGTTGCTAAGGGAGAATAAGCATTGCTTAAACATGAAGAATAGATTTGCAATTGACTAATGAAACAAGACATTTGGCTTTTCTTACAACTACAATTTAATTTCTTTTGAACTATTAAAATGATTGATGTGACTGCTTCCCTTATGCCCATTTCTTCCAATAAAGGTTTAGTAGCTGTTTCTAATCCGATAAGTTAGTTTATTAAGGTTTTCATCACTTACTTGTAAATAATGATTTGATAGATGAAAAAATTAATCTGGACTAAATTTATCTGATATTGGTGATAATAAATCACCAATAAATGTTTTAATTAGTTGGTTTTCTTCGATTAATTTTAACATGAAGAGTAGATGCGATGAGCTCAAAAATTTCTGCAATAAAAATCAAACTAATCTGGACTATTTTATGACTTGGAAAAAAATGAATTAATTAATTACTTAAAGTTTGCAAAATTTCGAAATTTAAAGTCTGTGGACTCTGTAAATTTTGGATATTAAAGGCTTACATGATAACATGATATGCCAAAATATTTCGGTTTATCATCGGATATGCTTGATAACCCGAAAGAATATTTGAACGAAAAACTTTTTATTACATTTCAAACAATTAAAATTGCTAAATACCATTGATATAAAGTGACAGTGCTTTGGAAAGTTGGACATCTTTCTCTAAAAATTAATGATACTGCTGTGGGAGGAGTTCGAGCAAATACAAAACGTTCAATGACAGAAAATATCTTTAAGCGACTATTTCTCGATTATGAAAGTGAATTCATAATCGAATAAATAGATTGTTGATTCATCACATAGATCAACAATCATGTCAACTATTATTTACCTCATAGATCTCTTGATGCTCACACGTCGTCTGCAAAACTTAACTTTGAAAGCCTATGAAATCTTTCAAAACAATATAACCGTAACAAGATGCGTGTAATACTATCTTAGAAGATTGTATTACACTCATCTTGTTCACTCTTCTCACTCTTAAAGATGAGATGTGTTGTATGTAACAAATATCTTAAAATGTAATGATTTCACAATCAGTCCTCCAGACACCCCTTTGATTAGATCTATTTTGGAATATGGATCTGAAATCTTTTTCCGCGCATTTTCTAGTAATTTAGCAAAATTGGAGTTGCAAAATCAGTTGAGCGCTTTTTGAATCATAACTGGTATGAGACATAGCTGTTCGACTGATTTGATTTTATATGAAAGTGATATCCAACCCTTAAAAACTAAGAAGATTAATGTTATTTACGAAGTACTTCATTAGGTTTTACTGTAATGGTAATTTTAATCACACATCAGCATATATTAGAAATTGAACGAACAGACAGAGATTAAAAAGAAATACTCCTCTCAAATTCATTTGATTAATCTCAAGGTTTAGGAAGTTGAAGAGCATTCTATTTGATCAATTTTTAATCCTTTGAAGGGCTTAACTGGAGTCCATTTTAGAACTGAGCTTAGAGCTCCTATTAACAAAAATCAAGAATTGCTCAATTTATATCTACGTCAACTTGCTGTGGAGATCAGTAACCAGATTCCCGCAACAATATTCAAATTTATACCGACAGCAGTAAAAATGAACATAACTCTTGTGGCAGCGGTTTCTTTATAAAAACTCCAGACTACTTTCATAAATCCATCATTAGAAATCCAGATTCCTGTTCTGTTTTTAGATCAGATCTAATAGCCATCAATGAAACCCTCAAAACCATTAACTCTGTAACATCATCCGTAGATATTTGGATCTTAACTGTTAATCGTAGTTCCATTCAGCACATAAATAATTGGACTAATGCTACTGATAAAACTACAATATCCATTATTAATGTTTTTAAAGATTTTTTCTAACAGCATGGGATCTAGTTCCTAGTAGATCCCGTCCTACAATGGACTTTATGGCAATGAGACTGTCGATATTTTGGCTAAGAAAGGAGCATGATAATTACCAGTGTCAAGTAATACTCTGACTTGAAGAATATTTCAAAATAGGCCACAAATTTTATTACTAAGAAACTAAATAGGGAAATATGAGTTGGCAATATAGTATGAGAGGGAACAGAAAATGTTACAAGATGGTTATTAGGAAAAGTCTTAAAACTACATAAATAACGGCGGAAAAAAGTAAAAAAAAAAAACAACTAAAATTAGTTAACTAAGAACTCACAAATCAAGTTCAAAAATATATAGCTACAGGAAAATATCTTTAAAAATAATGTCTTTTCTTCTGAATTTAAAATTGGTGGTGATTTTACTGATGAAATCAAAAATATGAAAATCCCTGTAGTTTTACCAAATAAGGAGCTCACTATTGAAAAAGAAATAATGTTCATAAGGAAGAAGAGAATAACAGTAATTTTATGTTTTGTTTTTTTAAAAATAGTATGTGTGTTGTAAACAGATACTTTTATATATTTTTCTACTGTACAAACCATGCTTAATATAGATGAGAGATCAACAATTTCTTTTGACTATTTATGTATAATATAACTCCAACCCCTTTCCAGTCTCACCCGAATCCAGTTCGAGCAACTACTTCGTGCAGTATTTGTGGTGCCCGAATTGGAACCGGGCAGAAGAAAAATAAACGTTTCTATTTTGTGAAGTCCGAGCTGAGTTCGTTTCTACTTTAGGATACTTAATTCCATATTTTCCTTATAAATGACACAAGTGGTCCTAGTTTTTTACCAATTCTGACTTCAGTTGGGGGAGGGGAAATGTGGGTGTTGTCAGCTACTCAGATGAAAAAGGGTTGCTTGAGTTGATAAACAACGACAGAATTTCGTTTTCTCATTTAGTTTCGGCTGCTTTTTGTTTTTTTTTTTCTTTTATAATGTCCGATTCAGATAACAATGAGGAGTATAGTTAAAGTTCCTCGAGACCGAATACCCATTTTTCATAAAAAAAAAAAGGTTAGTTTTTTACTTTTCAATGTGGAAAAGTTACTGCTATAAAATGGACTGATAAAAAAAGGATGTCTGTTTTCTTTCTTCGGTCCATACCGCCGAAATGATTGAGTTTGAAGATAACAAAAAAGAAAAATTCAAACTGAAGATAATCCATCACTACAACAACATTATGGGATGTGATGATAAAGTCAATCAACATCTTACAGACTTCCCAGTTGCTAGAAAAGGAGGTAAAAAATATTACTAGAAAATATTTTTCCATCTCCTACACTAGGCGTTATATAAATAACTTCTTTATTTTATATACTTCAGCAGGAGGTGTGAAAAATAATATGAACTTTAGAAAATCAATTATTGAACTATATAAACCAAATATTCAGCTACCAGGAGAAGGTCGCCCCTAGTGTAAGCTTACTGCACCACCTGTCGACACTTTCCAGAACACATACCATCAATGGGGAAACAATCAATGCAAACAAGGCAGTGTTTTATATGCCGTCGTAAAACCGGTGAACAAGGGAAGAGAATAAGGCATGAGACAAGAGTTTATTGTAAAGAGTGCAATATATAGACTTGTGCGCAGTACTGTGTTTTGGGATATTCCATACTTTACATTAGCCAACGCCCGTTCTTGGTCTTTCGGCCATTTAACGCCGAGCCTCCCAATAATGGTGATGTAACAGATGGATGTAGGGCAAGTGAAAAGCACTGCTTTAGATGATCGGCATCCAT
The DNA here is from genome assembly GCA_030067965.1 of Latrodectus elegans. Classification (NCBI taxonomy): domain Eukaryota; kingdom Metazoa; phylum Arthropoda; class Arachnida; order Araneae; family Theridiidae; genus Latrodectus; species Latrodectus elegans. Next base: position 45,261,285 of record CM057822.1, read on the forward strand.
CATAGCATGGCCACAGAGCGGGCAGGCTTCATCAGCAGCCAGGCCAAACCGGTGTAAGTGGACGCCCAGAAAGTCATGTCCAGTGATAAGGCCAAAACGGACAACAGACTCGGCTCCCTTCAGGTGACTTGGTATCGGGACAGTGGCGAGGGTTTTCCATCGCTTCCCCATATTCTCCTCTCTTAGAGCCGCATTAGCGGACTAGTTGATGTAGGTATTGATATTTGTCCTAGCTCTACTAAGGGTCAGAGGAACTTATGTGTGAGCATTATCTGCCCCAAATTTGGCCTTTTTGTCTGCCTTTTCATTTCCAGGGATTCCGACGTGGCTTGGAATCCACTGGAGAGTTACAATCCAGCTTAGCAAGATAAGCTTCCCCAGTTTTAAACGGCACTGGATATTTCAAAGGCAGTTAGTTGGATTATTTTTACTTAGAGCCAAAATTGCTGCCTGGGAGTCGACGAGGAAGGCAACTTTTTCAGGGGCCAGGCCAAATGCAAGTAGTTGATTTGTAGCCTCGTGGACTGCAGTGACTTCTCCATCGTAGTTTTCGGCATATTTTCCCACAGCCAATGAGTCTTCGAATATCCGGGAGTACCGACCCGCGCCTGCTCCGTTCGATTCAGGGAAGTACGAACCGTCGGTGTAAATGTGAAGCCACTCATTAGGGGGATATCTTTTCTTGATAGTGTCCAAGCCGCAAACTTTGAGCTCTTCGGGGATGGCTTCTGTCTTGTTGGATGACAGATTAATCAAGTCAAGTCGGTAGATAGGAAGTGCAGGCGCAACTGTAGTAAAACACTGAAGTAGAGCCTAGAGAGATACAGGCAATGGCAACTTGTATTTCTGCATGAGTCAGAGGCGATGTTATGGTCTTAAGTCTCTGGGATGCACATTTGAATCCGTTCCAGTGCTTCCAATCTACTCTTCTTGCTCTCTCCCAAAATTTCAGAGTGAATTTGTCTCACCGAACGTTAAAGGGTTCAATGCCAGTCTGGAGCATTGAACCCTTAACATTCGACGGGATATACTATACTGTAAAAGATTTGTAAAATTTATGTATTGAAAATCATGTAGTGTTTTTATATTATACTAGTTTATACTATTTATAATATAAAAACACTACATGATTTTCAAAATACATCGCTTCACTACATCATCAATACATCATGCACTACATCGCTTCAAAATTTCGTTTAATTTGCTCAATCTGAATAACATGTATGTGTAATCAATGTTTCATGTGTATGTAAAAATTATAAATATAGTAGTAATATAGTAAGTATAAATATAGTAATATAGATTTTACATTGAATATTTATCTGCTCATATTGGTCTTGTAAATAAATATTTTCTACTTTTATAAGCGAATACGTTTTTATGTAGTCTAATGTCCAACACATGGCAAGATAATAAAGTAGAGCTTTTTGTTATAGAAAGAAAATAAATACTATATTTTCCTCTTCATTATAACAAAAGAAATAAAAATAACAAAAATATGCAATTTTTAACAAATTGGCTGGAAAGGAAAATTGTCAATAATAAAATATTGACATAAGATTAATTTACTTACGTATTAATTAACTAACTTATTTATAAGAATATTCTAAATTTTCTAGAAATAATTACCATTTACTTACATTTGAAAAAATAATAACATTTAAACAAAATAGTTAAATTAATTTTGACATTGCTTTCGTTAAGTTTACAGAAAATAGCCAAAAATATTTTAAGGATAAACAATAATCAACCGATAAGAGCTGTTTAGTATTTCAACCATTATTTTGAGGAAATTTATGAAACCCAAATATTAAATTTGCTGAAAGGAAACATAACTTTTACTTCTTTGTGGCTTTTTATATAAAAATTTACGATGTTCCGTTAAATGAAAAATAAATTGCCATTTCCTTAAAGTTATACGCGCTTGCAGTAACCTCAATTCACACAAATGAATTAAAATGTCATCTCAAAGTGTCATCATTTAGTTACAGTCAAACCTACGTAGTATAGTTCACCACATTCAAGTAAATGGACATAAACGCCCGTCCTTTCGTTTTTTCCTTAACTCACAGGGAGGTTCACTCGAAAAGGATTGATATACATTTCCCACCGATTTTCACTTGTCATTCTATCGTTCAATCTTTTAACATCGGAGCACGTGGGTGATGTCCACTGTCCGAATCACTTTAGATTGTTGGGACGTTTCATGTACCGACCGCCCATGAGCTTAGTTTCAGTTCCATTGCTATTGAAAAAAGGGTGGGGAAGCAATTGTGGGAAATAAAGAAGGAAAAAAGAGAAAAAAAATGGAAGGGAAAGAAAGTCATAATTCAGTGAAGGCTCGAATGGAAATCTCCTTTTAAAAGGACAGGATTTTCTGCGTTGAGATGGTTAAGATTCTCAATAGACATCGCGAAATTGTGAATTACATTGGTTCAAAAAGACCACACCTTCGAAAGAGGGGAAGTGTATTGAATGTACTTTAAATATTTGTAGTTCCATCACCTAACAAATTTAAGTGTTGTTTAAAATTCTTGGAAAAATACTATTGAATGTAATTTATTTCATTTTAAAAAATACGATTTTTGTTAACATGATTTTTTGTCGCAGATATATCCATAAATCTTCATGAAATACTATGTTTGTAACAAATAGAAAAGCATCAGTAAATTTGTAATTTAAATAATTTATTGTATTGATCATAGAAAAATTATTTCTTCAGTTTGATTTCCAAAAAGGAAAAAATTATTCAAGCATTTAATATTGTAACAAATTTGAAAATAGAATGACCTTAAAAATATTTATGCATTTTTTGCAAACTTATTAAATTATTTGAATTTAGAAAAAAAGCCGAAATCCCTTATTTTTAAAACTGAAACAAAGTATAAATTTTTAAGCTAAAAATGAGGAGAAAATGTAGGTTTCTTGTGAGTTTATATTTTAACTTGAATAAATACAATTGCAAAGCACAGTTATTTATACATATATGAATTCAAATTTTACAGAATTTCGATTACACTTTTAGACTATAATTTTTTTCTATTAATTTGAATTTCTAGTTTTGGTGTTACAATGGATGCCTTTCTTACTTGCTGTTTTAATATTAATTTTAAAAAATGAGTAAAAACTATGAATTAACAGTTGGTTTTAGTTTTTTAATTTCAATACTCTCTCTCTACTTTCTGCATTCAACATTGTTGGAAAATCAAAATATTTTTAAAATTTAAACTAGACATTAATTCAATAGCAATAATATAATTTAAATTTTTTTAATCTCAAAAATTAAGAGCATTTTGTAGAAGTATTTTAAATTTATAAATATTGCTTAAAAGCAAACATGCAAAATTTTCGAAACCTAAGCAGGAATTAGTCCCATTTAAGGGACTTTTAAATTTTTAATTTCACAGAAATAAAATCATAATGATATTCAATGAAAATATTTTTTATTCATGCTAGTAGTTTTAAAAATTTATATTTCATTTTTGCTTGAAAAAAAAAAACGGAAAATTTTTGTAAATAAAAGTTTAAGAAAAGCATATTTTGTTCACAAAAAGGGAGAGTAACAAAATAAAAAATATAAAATTCACCAGTTGCTTTTGTGTATCTGAAAATTTGCAGCAATCTCATTAGTTAGAAATGTATACTTTAGTCATGAATTAATAAAAGATACTCTTAGAAGTAAAAATTCATAGAAAGGTAGAAAAAATATTGTAAAATATAATTGATTGATAAATTATTACTTTTAATTTATCAAAATTGTTTTAATAATTTTATAGTAATTTTTAAAAATATATAATAAAATTTAGTTAAAAAATTATTTTTGTTTTGATTTCAAACATTCGTGTAAATATATACACACACACACACACACACACACACACACACACACACACATATATATATATATATATATATATATATATATATATATATATATATATATATATATATATATATATATATATATATATATATATATAAAAGATATTTTAGTATATTTTCTTCATACTTTATCTATCCTTATCAGTTATGATCAAGAATGATCAAGAAACAATTTATAATAAGACTTGATAAGAAAATGTTTGGTTCTAACAACGATGCATGGGAATTTAAATCTTGCACTTCAATGTTCTCCATTTCTTCGTTTCTGTTGCTTGTCTGCTCCTGAATAGTTACTTGCGAATTTTTCGTTTTACTTTCATGTTTATTTTTTAATTTAGGAATAGAACACATTACCATGGAAAGTTCTTCCGAATGCAATAGACAATAAGTCTTGCAATTCAATCTTCTCCATTTCTTCGTTTCTGTTGCTTGTCTGCTTCTGGATAGTTACTTGCAAATTTTTCGTTTTACTTTCATGTTTATTTTTAAATAGAGGAATAAAACACATTACCATGAAAAGTTCTTTCAAATGCAATAGGCAATGAATATTCAATAAATACATTGAATTCTATCCATTGCGCTCTGTTATACAACGCTGATACCTAAGTCTGACGTCTGCTACATAAAATTAAACCAGTCAAAAGAAAATTATAGTACTTAATTCTGCATATCTGTAGCTATAAAACAAATAGTAATTCAAATTTCAAACCAATATGATAATTTAATAGCTCTGAACAGATTTTAGCAATTAATTTTTTATAACGAATGAAAGCTGTATTAAATAATTTGATTTGCTTTTTTTTAATAATATTAAAAAAATCCATCGCATGTATTTCTCCAAAAGGGATTAGAATTGATTAATTAACAAAAGTTGATGCTATTGCAATTGAGAAATTATGTATATTAATTTATAATAAAATTATACACACATTAATGTTATATTAATGTAATTTTATTATTAATTATGCTTTATAATTGATTATATATATAACAAATTGAAAAATAATCAATAATTTCAATTTCATGCTTTTAATTTATAAGTTTATTGATGATAAAAGATTTTGGTTTCAAAAATATACTATACGTTTAGAATATTTTTAAAATTTTTCATTTTAAAACGAAGTAAAAAAAAAATAGAAATAACCAATCAATAAGCAGTATAATTTATTATGTAATTTTGAAGAAGCAATCAAAACATTATTGACATACTCACGAATTTCCTGTTCTTAACCATATTAGAAAATGCATTTTTGAGTTTTAATTAAGACAAGAGATAATTCAGCGTTCATAAAGTAATCGCTATAAAATAAAAATGGCTAATGATTGTTTAAATTGAATTTTTTTAGAATTTGACGAGATTAAATTCTGTTGCGAAATTATTATTAAGAATGTCTTACCCTAGCTAAATTTATATGTGAAAATTAAAATTTAAAATTTTCAAGCAGTTTTTTATTATTTTTTATAAGTATTATTTGTATGTTCTATTAAAAATTATTTGTACTTTAATTTCAAGGTGAGTTTTTTTTTTATTTTTTTTTTTTTTTAAATTTTGAAAATGTTTAAAGTCAAATTTATATACATATAACTGACTTCACATTTTTTTTCAGTGAAATGATGACCCCAAGCAAAATTCAAGTTTCCTGCCGGACTCATGAAATTTTCGGTAAGTGAAATGCTTAAACACATCTGTGTTTAAACACTCCTCTCCCTAGACGTCAGCCATCATTCTTGTAAAATCTATTGTTGTCACCTGTTGCGCTTTTAATCCCGCTGATCGCAAGCCACAGAATGGAGCGGGAAATGTCAGGAGATGTTGAAAATACCATTTTCTATGCAAAACACTTACAGTGCATGAATTATTATTTCAAGAATTATACATTTTCAACAACAAAAATGCAAGTGTAAAAAAACAATAAATGATGGTGTAGTCTCAAAAAATTATTCCACAAATAAAGCGTTGTAACTTGTTGAGCCTTTAATTTAAAAAAAAATCATATTGAATATTTTTCACAAACATTTATAAGTTAGAAATTATAAAAAGCTATTTGGCATATAATAGGGCTTGTATTTGGTAATCTCTGAGATCATTTCAGTTTCTAGAGTAGTACTGGATTTTGATTAAACTAGTGACTCATAACCTAACGATAAGATCATAAATAATCTTATCGTTATGTTATGAGTCACTGTTGTTCTTGAAAATACTACTGTTATCAGTTTATGTTAACTTAATGATTATAGTTGATCAGCAATGATTGACAATCTATGTACCATTATTCATTGATACTTACTCATTTAAAACAAATATTTACCCTAGTATTCACGTCTTGATTAGAAAGCTACAAGTTCCCGCCAACACTTATTTCTTTCTGATCATGCTATTTAATATGAAAATCTTTGCTTAATTAATAGTCATGCATATTGATATCTGTTTAATATAGTTTCTTATCAAGTATAAAGTTCAAAACTATATGATACGATGATATATAATATAACATCAAATGGTGATCTACTGCAATAGTATAAAACACTACCACTTCAGAAGACTCCTGAAACCCTTAGAGTCAATATATGTATGGAATGCATATCTTACTAGTTTCTGCCATTTGTCCATATCACATCTAATTGATTCTTATCAGACCAAGTTATATTTTTGATTGATTCGCTTTTAGATCCTAAAAAGAAATAATTGCTCATGATTCAAGCTAGCAATGTTATTCTAGAGCTTTTGCTGCTTTGTTATGTCTTACTGAAATTAAATATTGCACCTGTATTCATACTAAAACACTTACACCAAATTATTACTAAAATTTAGAAAGTGTTTTAAGTAAATTAACTGTGAATCAATGGAGAATATTCATTGAGAAAGCATGGTTGCCTATTTATTGTAGAAGGTTAGAAATTTAATATTAGAAGTGGTTATTGTATAATCACTTCTAATTTATTAAATAAAGAATATTTTTGCTGGTGTTAAGAGTCAAGGTTGACATTCTACTAATTTAGGCTATACATTTTTAAAACTATTAAGATTGAAAAACTGAAATTTATACTAGAGGCTGTATCATTTTGAAGGTTTTCTAAGTAAGATAGCACTACGAAAATATTTATCGGCAAGTTTTCTATGGTTTGATAGACATTTTGTATGCCTTCTTGCATTACGATATTTAGTATAAGTTATAGGGAACGTATGAATTCCACTCTTTATAAAAATAGGAAATGCATCATTTAATTTCTTAATAAATCAGTAGCATTTTGGTTGTTTCACCAGCATGCTTCCCTGTACATCGCCTTGTGAGTTGGGCTCTACTAATCAGATAGAAGCAGCCGGGTGGAGTTTTCATGATTTTGAAGTAAGGGACCAAGCAGAAGACTTGCCACTTCCAGAGGTATCATTACACTTGCTGAACATTGCGACCACAACCAGTTTTAAGGTGCCCCAGCCAACTTTAGGGAACACGATGGATCTTCGGTCGGCCGGGATTCAAGCTCACTACCTTTCGATAATGAGCATAACATCCTAACCAACCAGGACACCATGTCCATTAGTAGCTTCCTGGAAAAAGACATTAATCCATAGAACAAAAAATGATGGGTTCAGTATTTTGACTAGATGAATATATTCATGCTGAGAAAAAAAAGGATTTGTGCACATAAATTATTCATAATCATTAGCACGGTTTAGAAATTTTAAGAATTGAATTATAGTTCAAGAGATCACTTTTCCATTTGGCTATTATTCATAATTATGTGGAAATTAGTTGTGTTCAAAATTTTGGTAAACAGAAATAGAGAATCGAGAGCGTAATGTGATTCTTTAAATCCATAAATGTCACTAATTTATAATATGCTGATCTTTCTCTGAAATGCTAATTTTTTTATCTCAAATGATTAAGGTATAAGAAATAAGTAGATAGTATATTGCTTTTTTATATTTTTAAATTTACGATTCTTTAAATTTATGATAAACATGAAGCTATTAGGTCAAAAAGAAAAAAAATGTTTTGAAAGAAATAAAAAAAATTATAAAAATAAATACTCTTTTCCTCATATTTCCGATAAAAATCCTCTTTATATTCTTTTCTGGTTCAGAATCTAGTATTAATGCGATTATTAAAATTAGAGAGAATCTATATTTTGAAGTTTTTTAGAAGTAAATAATAAAACATTTGAATCCATGTGTTCTTTCAGTTTATCAATCAAATACTATTAGATCATTTTGAAATATTTTTGAAATATCTGTTTTCATGTTCAATACCAAAAAGTAAGCAATTACTGATAGGTTTCTGACACACATTCGCACATGTAATTGCTATACGTAAATGAAATAGAAACGTTTTCCTATTCTCAGTGAGTTGTATATTAAAGGAATAATTCTGTGTGCTAGTTCTTATTCAAACCTTAATACCCAGTATAAAATATGTGATTCATTGCTAATTGCTTGTATGGATCATGGAATTTCTCTATTTTCTTCAAAAATCATTTAATCGGAAAGAATGAAATGTCATTTCAAATCCAAGGTAACAAAAATAAATCTGTAGATAATACGAGTGACATTTTGTTTTCCTTGTGATAACAGAATAAAATTACTGAAGTTACCAAATCCAGGATGATAATATTCAAATTAGGTAATTAATGTCATTTCTCACTAAATATATAAGCAACGGAAAATTTTTAATCTAATATATGTTACTACTTAAAAATCAGCACTTTTTTTTTAAAAAAAAAAAAAAAGGTTTCTCTTCTTTTATATAATAGTAACCTGATTATATTATGTTAGGAGATTTGTGAAGAGTCACCTGATCCATAAGAGTTTCCTTTGAATTATGCATCAAATCCGTAATAGGATAATTAAAATACAAATTTGTACTCTCTCACATGCGCTAACATCGAAAACGTCATTACTCAGAGGATTATTTTTTTTTAATTTCTTTTAAAAATAGAATTTATTTTATTTTTATTTCTTACTTTCTACTTGTTTTGTCTTCTGTCTCACGAATTCAACTCTTTGTTAATCAATTTAAGTCTGAAATCACGTACTGTTACAAAGATAGATAAAATGGAAAAAACGTTATTTTTTCATCTTTTTTTTTTTTTTTTTTTTTTTTTTAAACTAAGAAGTTTTTTCGAAGCAAGGAACACAACCAGAGATAGCACACAGAATGGGTAGAAATATTAAATCCAAACTCAATGGTAAATAAAGATAGTGTTAATTGACTCAGAGATTGAAATTTAAGCGGCAGTTAAAGAGACACTTCCCATCACCAAACGGTGTTATCAAATGGTGAATCTACAGCTCAAACTGCTACATTTTCTTGGATTGGTCATTGAGAAGATCCACAAATAAAGTACCATAGATAAAGGATTAACGTTTCGATTCGTATCTGACATCTGGGAAAAATCTATGAGTTTTAAGGAGAAAAGTTCTTCCAAACATCTGATACAATCTAGATACCAAATGTTACAACTTCTAATTTTCGAAGCAGGTACACTCATTTTAACAGGAAAAAAATGGCTTATGAATAAAAGAAAAATTATAAAATGGAAAATTTAGCAGGTTTTCTCAGAGACGATTTACAATTTCGGTGCCTAAGATAAACATCTTTTCATTTAACGACAGTATTTTCAGCACCCTTTGACAATACATAATGAGATCATAAAGTAGAATCTTTTATGAATATAAATGCTATATGATGATTTTATTTTCTTGTGGATATAAAAAATATTTTTTTAACATTGCAAAGGAGCTTTCTTGGATTATTCAAAAAGAGAGAGAATGCATTGTCAGATTAATGGAAAATATGTAATAATAAAATGTTGTTAGCTCTGATTTAGTTTGATTGTAACGTAAATTGCTTTATTTAAGGCTGATTTATTTCTAATATGTGTTTGACTTCATTAAGAAGATTCAGCTTTAAAAACTGTCTTGTTTGTATATATCTACACAGTAAATTTTTCTTTTTGAGCATCACTATTAAAGTATTTTTTAGTGATGCTTCATAATAAAGATAAAGAAAGGAATCATTATCTTTATTATGAATAAAATAATTATTCATAATAAAGATAATGATTCCTACATGAAGTTCAAAACCAATAAGTTTTTTGAAAGACAAAACTCAACATAATAGCTTGATAAAATAATATATCACATTCCTTAATTAGTAGGTTTTATAATAAACAGAATAAATTGTTTGTAGTTAAATTATTCACACACATTTGAGGCATCGAAGCACAATATATAGTTTAACGTATATATTTTTAACTCATATATATTTATGGACGAAATTTATCAACATCTCTTGTTTTATTCTTATGTTACCAAAAATTTAATATGCTAGCGAGATAGCATTGTCAAAAAAGTAGGGCCAAGATTTTGATCTCAGTCAATGCGTGTAACTTAGACAGTGTCGTTGCTAATGCGCTTTTGCAGTTTCATCCATAAAGTGACTTTGGTAAATAATAAGGATTATTCGCTTACGGAAGATAAATAAAAATCACTAATATGAAATATTTTCTTATCAATTATTAAATTGTAAATGAATAAAATTCTTAAGCAGATACATAACAAATTACACTTTGATGTCAAAAAAATCGAAAAATAACTTTTATTTTTCAAATTTTCTAATTACTCCTGATTAATATCTTTAGAAAATAGTATTTCTTATTTAATCGTCAGTAAAATTTTTTATTAAATTAATGGAAACGATGTGGTGCAGAAGTATCTCAAATAAGAAATCTCAAATCAGTATCTAAAAAAAAACTATCTCAAATCAGTATCTAAAAAAAAAGTATCTCAAATCAGTTTTTGATAGAACAGCAGTAATCCGGAGAAGATATCCTTTTCTTATTTAGAAAGAGAAGATATCTTAATATTTAATGTAATCTTAGAACCATTACTTTGACAACAATTGTCCTTTTTAATACTTAGAATTTAGACTTTCACTGGTAGTTTGATATGAAATTTTAGTCAGTTAGCTACTAATTAAATAAACGATTAAGTTGTTTGATTACAGATTAAAACAATTATTTTGGTTACTTTATCAATCTGCTTCGGTAAGGAAAAATAAAAACTGGAAACAAATTCAATAATAAAAAAAAATATTTTTGATACGATAATAAATTGTGCTATATTAAATAACATAATTACAATAATAAACATAATTATTAATAATAATATTTCACATAATAATAAATATAATTACTATAATAAACCCAATAATAAATACAATGAAATCTAGATTTATAACTGAAAGGAATATGCAAAACTGCAACTATTGTATGTAAATTTTTACTCTAAAATTAATTATCAAAAAATAATTTTAAAAATTAAATAAATAAATCATATTATTTTATCCATTTAATCTTAGCTCTTTTTGTTAAGATACAGAATTTTGAAACCCAAATAAAATGTTTCAAATTCTGCTGAAAATAAAACCTGAAAATGAAAATGTATATAAGAAATTACATAACTCATATAAAAATATACAACTTAACAATTATTTTAGGTACCTTGGATCGTATGTATTAATATCAATTAGAACCACAGCAGCAAAAATGTTTAGTTAGTTTGAACCATAGTCCAAAGATAAATTCACACACACAACTTAACAAATACCTTCCTCTTCTCATAAAAATTGTTTTAATTTGAGTCGTGCGAATCTTTTGAGAATCCAATCTTAGAAGTTATCAAGAATATCAGTTATGATGAATTTCATGACAAATAAATCTTTTCCTTGCCTTAAATAAAGTAAAAGACCTATATGAATTACAAAACATTCGCTTTGGAGTAAATAAAATAACACACACAAACACATAACGCTATCAAAATTGGCCATGAAATTAGAAAATTCTCAACACAGTATACCCCTCAAACATATAAATCTCCCACTCTTCAATATTGGAGCATTTATTTTCTCCCAACTTCCTGGATTCCAATATGTCTTGAAATTCCGATGTGGCAATGCGATTCCAACTTAAGTTGTCCCTGGAAATGGACCAAAGAGTTAGGATTTCTTTGAAGAAAAATGTTGTTGACAATACATATCCTCTTGTCCGAAAAACCTCTTCAAGTGGTGTGCTTTCTGCTACTAGTATACTAGTCCTGTGACAACTGAAAGCACCTCACCCATGCGTTTTTATTCTAACTGGGGACAATACTACATGTCCCCCTTTTTCACATTCTTTTTTTGTAACTATTTGAATGAGGTAAGTGTGGCCGGGTGATTCTGCGTGGGCTTCGGTTGTATTTTTGCAGGTGGGCTTCATTCATAAACTCCATGCGTGTGGGCATGCAATGTTTCCTACTTTCATTTTTGCCCTCTGTTCGCATACCACTCAGAAAAACTATCTAAGAAATTCAGTCAATGATTTATTAGATTAGGAAATGCTTACAGTTTGATTTATAAATGTTTGAATGGTTTTATTTTCTGTTATAGAAAAACTAGAAATATGTGACTATAAGAACATTCATGAATTTATTAGCATGGCTTATATTTACTGGAGTTTCAGAAATGATTTTCGATAGGAAAATTTTTTTTAGGTTTAACTATGACTACTTTGGTATCTAAATATTATTATTATATGAATAACTGAGACCGAAAACTTGCAACTCACAAGTGACTCCAAAATTTGAATTTTTTTTTTTGAATTTTATTTCAGTGTGCAATAGTTAAAACAAATTAGTGTACTTTACTAAAATAATTTAATAAAATGGTTTCCGATACATTTAGATTTCTTGCTTTAAAATAAATTTTTATTCATGAATTTTTATTTGAAAGGATTTTATGGCTGAAAGTGAATGCCAAATCAATACAAGAATACAGATAAGAAATAAATTCATGAATAGATCAATAGAAATACAGTTTTTGCCTAAATCATAACAGAAAATAAAAAAACATTTTATCATTTAACTACCAAATAAACTGTATATATATAAAGGGATATTCACAGAAAATACTCTCTTACAAGCTTTTATTTTTTCAGTTTTTTTTTTCCTAAACTTAAGAAATCTTATTTTAATTCTTCTAATATTTACTTTTGAATATATTTTCGAAATAGTTTCAATCATTTTGAAATTGTGTTCTGTTAAAATATATTATTTACTTCATAAATCTATTTACATTTTTAGAGTTTTTCAATTTTTAAATTCAATTAAAAAATTACATAAATATAAACCATTGTAAGTACAAGGGTTATTTCTTAAAGTATATGATTTAGTACAAATTCCTGTAATTTGGAGAAAGCAGTAAAAAATTCTGTTAATAAAATCTTTCAAAAATTACTATTAAAACAAATTTTCTAATATTGCAAATGGCAAAATTGTACGAATATATACCTGGAAAAATGTTGTAGTAAATATAAATATAATATCTATAATGGTTCACACAACTTATTAAGAAAAGCTTCTCAAATGTTATATATGATGTGTTACATTCTTTAAAACTAAACTAAAAAAACTTTTATAGAATTTTTTATTTTCATTAATCGTATATTAAATAATTTCTTAAGAGAACTTTCTGTATAATATGTATTTTTACCAGTGAAAATTATAAAACATATTTTTTTTAAATAAAATTTACATCCCAATAGTACATTTATTTAAAATAATATCTTACTGATTTCCTTGATCGGATAACTTACCAGCGATTACCAGTATTTATTTTTTGACATCCATTTTCTGGTAATCTGAACACCACACATCATTCTGCAGGCCATTATTTTTGTGAGAGGCAATATTTATCACTCTCCGTAAAACATAGAATTGACTATGAAACATTTTTATTGTTAGAATTTTTGCTGTTAATTAAATCATTATTATCGAAAATTCTTGAAAAATTTCGAAACTTTATTTGAAGTATTTATATAAAGCATTGAACAATGCTTTATTTTGCGTAATACTTTCAAAACATGAAAGATGGAAATCAAAAGACAAATATTTTTCAATCAAAACTCAAAACATAACGCAGAAATCCAATAGATTAGAGAAATTGTTTTAGAGTTTTGATTTAAACACGATGTCATTACATGCATCGACTAAAACCAGATAATTTGCTTAAAGCTTTAAAAAATGCAATTTTTTTTTATTTCAAAAGAGTTTTTATTTGGCTCAACCTCTTTGAAATTAACATCCTTTTCTATATTTCTAAGTGAGATGGCCGGTGAGTAGGTTATTTCACGTGTTTCACTTCCTCCTTTACAAACAACAATTTATTAGCATAAATATATCATTAAATTATATTTAATTCATTTACATGCTTATCTATTGTTTTTTCATGCGTCCAGATTGAATCAACAATTGACAATAGGACTTTTTATCATAAAAAATATGATAAATTGTCTCAAAAAGCACACTAAATAAAACTCTGAAAAGGTAGAAACGTTAATGATAGCAACAATAATTACTTTGTATTTTTCCTAGAAATATCATAGTAAATATTGCATAATTAAGGAAAAAAATTAATTCCTCCTAGCAATAATTTTGCTGAATTACATTTTAATGAAATTGTCTTTTTTATTACAGTCCTTTTGTTGAAAATGTTATCATTTAATGAGTTATTTATTTTAATATATTCTAATAAACATATGATAATCATGCTTTAAATAAAGATAATTTTTGGATTATATAAAATTAAGCCATATCAATATCAGATTTCATATTAATGTTATATTTATACTAAGTGTACATAACTTTAATTGGTATATTTATTTTCTAAAATTATATAAAAAAATCAAAACTTTTAAAAGAGTGATAAAGACTCATATATTAATAGTCAGCAAAAAAAAAGGGAATTAAGAATTTTTACACAACTACCAAATATTTTTAAATATCCATCTTATTTCAGAAACATTATACTGAAGCGAACTTAATAATTATTCCGCTGATTATTAAATCAATTTTTGACAGCTGTTTTCTGATCAAAAAAGAGAATCTCGTTTTAACCAAATTCACATAAATGAAAGGAAATCATAAAAATATAAATCTCTCTCTCATTTCTGTTAAGTAATTTTTTGCTGATTTTCATTAAAAATGTTTGCCGAAAATTTTGAGTTTGTCAATCAATAGCTATCCTGCCCAGGACTGACATTTCCACTAAATAAGACAAAAATTTAATTGCGAATTTGACTTAATTAATTAAATTGGGAATTTGATGAGCACATACATTTTTACCCATAAGAAATGTATTATAGATTGTGATCCTCAAAAGTAAATGTTGTAAAACACTAGCAATCCATAGCACTATAGTATTATAGCAATAGTACCACTTTACTTAACATCTTACCATTCCATTCTCATAATTGTATCAGACAAATTTCAGATACTTACTCGTAGACTTGCTTTTTAGCAACCAGAACGCAACATTAAATTCACAGTTTTGATGAAGGGTAGTTTCGAAAGTAAGACCTTCCATTGCAAAGAACATGCTTTTTCCACTGATCCAATATAAGAGCTATTTGATTCCTCTATGACATTTAACAACATTCTATTAATAAATTATCCTGATATAAATTTAATGAATTTCTCCCATCTCGATTGAAACATTTTAATTCATAGTTACAAACACCCACAATTATGTAATATTTAAAAAAAAAAATGCTATTTACAAAAATATAATTAAATATCAAATAAAACCCAGAAACATTCGCTTAAAAAGAAGGTAGGAATTAAAATTTTTATATGTAAATATTTTCAAATGACTTAATGCAGTGGCTATTTTGTATATAAATTTCAGTTCATATAATATTGCTATTTTTCTTGTATCTAAGAATTTTTAAATTGAAAGTTTTATATAAAGATTTCAAACTCAGTGCCCATTCATGATGATTTGTTCGTATTTTTTTTAACGTCATTGACGCATATCATTTTTATGATATTGTCAAAACACACCCAAGGATGCAGTAATCCTCATTTTTGACATGTCTCTCCTACCATCTATATTCACATCATCTTACTTCTAATCCTTCTCTTTTATACTATTACCTGAGGATCCTTTCCTCCATTCAAGTCTCTATTCGAGACTCTCCAAAAGAGAAAAAAAAATTTTTTCAAATGTAAATAACTCATAACATTTTGGAATTTAGAAATTTCTTTATGTAAACCTCCCCTTGGCATGGAATGTCCTTCGAGGTCATTGTAGCGGATGTTAGGGGTCATTGTAGATTGTGCCACACATGTTGCCAGAACCACTGAGTTTGATCCCCTGTCTTTGCAGTGACTTGGGTGCACAAAGACGACGACTTCTTCAGCTTGCTCAATACGCATAAGGAAGAGGTATCAATGTTAAAAAATATGAGGGACTAGGTAAAAATTATTTGAACCACACCTAAATCTTTACTTTTAATTCGATACTAAAAAGAAGCTAAAGAAAACAGAGTGACTCATTGCCGTACCTAAAAATTCATTCAAAGCGGCATTGTTCACTTTAACATTTACCTTTAACTTATATGGTTTTGTTTTTGGTAAAAATACTTAATTGCCAACCAATTTTTAATATTTTAATTTAACTCAACTATGGAAAGTACTCATAATTTTTTATTAGCAGTTAAATTAATAGCTTAGTTTACCATTAATTATATAGTTTTCTATATTTATTCATACATATTATATATAATATACAATAAAAAATATGTATGATAAAAGAATTAAGTTTTTATTTCGGTATCTCTGTAGACAGAAACTTAGGATAACGAGTAAGGATTTTTATCATTCATATGTAACTACTGTGAATATGGGATTAATTTTCACTTACATAAACGGAGCTGACGAAAACTTTCATAAATTGAAAAATATGGTCTTAGTACTGTATAAATGTATATATATTTTTTTCATTTATCCTTCTATCAGTCAATAAAGCAATATTCATTTTTATCAAAATTATATTCATTTGCCAAAATAAAAAAAAAAGTAATATCTTAAAAATGAAGTATAAAGAGGAATACAAAACTTTTGTACGTTTTCTGCTTTCACTATTTAATTCCGATTTTTTCTCCTGATTGACTAACTAAGCAATTTTTAACATGTATATTTAATTGATTAATTTATATGCTATACTTTCAAAAAGCACATATCTTTATATTAAACATATAACGTAATATATTTTAATTATAGACATCATAGAGATATTTACAATTCTTGAAAATTTCCTAAGTACTTAATAATGGTGATGACCATGATTTCGACTGTCATTTTTATTAGGATCATAAATTAAATAAATGTTAAAAATAAATTTTAATATGAATTATTCTATATTAAAATTTAAATAAATATTAAATAAATTTTAATATGAATTATTCTATATTAAAAGTATGTCTATAAAGAAACTGATAATAAATTTAACCTTAATTTCATTCTAAATGACTTATAGATGTTAATGAATAATTATAACTTTTTTATATTGTTCTCAATATAAATAATTCAAGTATATTAAAACTTAGTTTTTTTCTTAAAAATAATTTTTAATAATCAATTCCTGCAGTGAAAAGTAAGGTTAAATATTTCAGTAAATTTAGAAAATTATTAAATATAAATTACCTTAAGTCAAATACTTTTGATATTTTGTAAAAGTACAATCATGTATTTATAAATTATGTAAAGAACATACTACACACCATATGGTAAAATTCTAACATATATTTATAAAAAATTCTAAGTAAATCTGCATATTTTAAGCAATTAAAAAAATATTTTTCGAAACAATTTTTTTTAAATAATCCATTAATTTGATAATACATATAATATTTCAATTATAACATTAACTATTATTTATGAATTATCTTTATGAATTCCATTTAAAATATCAAATTAGTAATAGGTTCTAAAAATAGTTTAGAAATACTTAGATATTCTTCTCTGAATTGTCTTAAGTTTACATTGTCACCTAGGTAAGTGATATTTGCTTGACTGTAAGCTTTTAAATAAAGCCATGGCTTATCAAAAAAAAAAAAAAAAAATAGCTTATAACAATTTATTTTGAGAATAAAATTTAAGTGGTTACAAAAATATTCTATTTTTATCTAATAACCTCTGTAAAATAATCGTCAAGATTGTGAGCTTCAAAATTACAAACCAAAATTGTTTTACAAAGAATAAAAGAATAATGTAGTACTTGTTTTAGCTCCTATATTTATAGTCCATTTGCAAAATGTGATGGCGTTCAATTTAATTCAGTTGATAAAATAACATTAGCAATGACAGATTCAAAAAAATTGGAACTATAAAATATACATATCTCCCAATTAGTGTACTTGAACTCTTAAAGTAAATTGCGAAAGCTCCAAGATATTTCGGGTTCATTAATTTTACATTACAGGTAGACAACTATGGAATAACCATTATTGCATATCAGTACCCTCATGGACTAAATGTTAATTATTTAACTGAGTGTGTTGACAGAATAACACCAAAGACATTGAAAAACAAGTCTAATTAGCAGGTATAACTGATTCAAATCTGCGAAAGAAACACCAAATGACAAGAATTCTTAAGCAGAGTTGGCGAGATTATGGCGCGAAATATGTCTCGAATCATCCGTCTCCATTTGTGTCAGAATTCATTCGACGGATGATTAGAAAATTGGATGAAAAATTGCTAATGAGTTTTCTTAGAATCATTCGTCAAACTAACTGTCCAAGCAAAGGGGGAAAACAGGGCGAAAAATTATTTAATATTAGATTCAGACTTCCGATGTGTAATTGGATTGTAAGAACTCCCAGTTCGAAATATTTTCGACTAAACGTGTTTCATTCTTAATGGTATGAACAGAATCTTTGCTGGCAATCGAAAATGTGCTGTAAATATTGATTTAGTCTGAAGTAAGTAATGATGCACACTTTTCAAACTTTAATAATGTTTATTAACCATTTTGTAAATTAAATTAAAACATTTATATTAATTTGCTTTTTGATTACCATCAGAAGAACATGATATTTTTTATGATAATTTGGCAAGCAGATTGAAAAAAGAATTACCTTTCGTTATATGTTTTTTTCATTCTTGAAACAAAGAAACTTAGTATTTTATTTATTTATTTCTATAAAATGCTTTCCATAAAATATTTTATTATTAGAGATAAATATAATATTTGTTTTAATTTGTTATAGATTCGATAAAATATTTTGCTTTTTATCACGTTAAAAAAATGTTACTAATAAAGGGCACATCTGTTTTAAGCCATCAAGAACATAAAGTTGTGTATAAAGTTTTTATCATGTGTTTTTATCTCCCAGAAAATATTGATATTATTATAATGTAATTATAGCTATATGAATGAAGGAAAAATTTTACTTTACAAATTTTTTCTTGATTGTACAAAATTGATTGGCGAGATTTTAATTGGTAGAAGAATTCAGCTTAAATCGTAAAACAATGAACTTCTCTAAGCTTGACAATAGCACTCTGCTGTTTAAACTTTTGTGTTTAAATACCAATCACAGTTAAATGCATAACATTAAAACTTGTATTCATTTTAAACAAATATTGTTGTTAGAGTTATGATTTATAATTGATTTACTCATCGTTTCACGGTCATTTCAATTTCAAAAAAGCAAGTTAAACTCGAGTATTTTGCTTAAAGAGGGTTTTGAATCATTACAGCAATCTTATATCCAAAGTATGACAACAAAAATTTCAAACAATAAAAGTTAATCTATTATTCCTAGAATTATCATTTTATATATTTTGAAATGAAAAAGGAAAGAAATATTTCATATTGTAAACACTAAGAATCATTAAAAAAATTGTTTAACAATAAAAATGAATATTAATGAAAGTAAATTCCAATGTGACTTGCTAATACATGTTTTGATGTTTCAGATTTCAATAACATTTTTAGTGAATCACCTGATTAAAAAACTTAATGACAACATAATATTTTGATAACATCTCAATTATAGGAAAAAGATTTAGGAAAGATTGTTCGACATAACATAATATCTCTTAAAGGATATATATGTTGACAGATAAGTAGAAAACAACTGCTTAAACGACATTGTTTAAAATTCTCATAACAATATTTGGATGATTCAGGAAGTGGTTTCTCCAAGTAGGAGTGCCACAGCAAATGTATTTCTAAGACGGCTTTTTGTCAAAAGCATTGAAGTGGTAAGACCAGATTGACTCATTAGGTCGTAAATTTTATTCCTATCTGATTCTGTCAGACAAAAAGGAAAATCGGCATACAACTGTGATAAGACATGTCTGTAATAATGAGCATATATTCTGATGATTATACGCTATACGTGAATAGCCAAAATATATCAGATGCTGAATTTGTCATCGCATCCATCATTCTCTCAGCGAAGAATACTTTGGATTTTACAATGTACCAAAATAATCTTTGATTTCTCCTGACATTTTTATGCAGTTGCTATTTTTTATCATATTCACTTAAGATTTATAATAAAAATCATCAAATACCGATGTTTATTTCTAAGTGCCTTTTCCAATTTATAATTTTTGAAATTTAAATTGAAACTGATATGTCATCGTGTCACCTGTTACCATGGCACATCCTAAGGATGCAAGAATCTGACATAATAATTTAAGGAAAGTCACGTGTGATTTGTGGAGAGAAAGTGTTTGGTATTGAAAATTATATGTTTAGAAATTTTTTCTCTTAAATTTCTTTATTTATTCTTTCATTTTCATTCAACTTTGATGTTATTAGCTTTGATAGTTAAAAGTTTCTCTACACTCAAAACTTTGATTGCTCTATTAAAAAATATTTAAATATTTTAAAATTAATTAAAATATATTTGATTCTGGTAATTTTCGAAAATGTCTTCGCAGTTTAAAAAAGTGAAATAACATAATATCATAAAAATATATAAGTGGTTACCCTCTATATCTTAAGTGAATCACTTGTTATCTTATATAAATGCTTACTTTCTATATTAAGAGAACTACTATCACATAAACTACAGATACTGGCACGCAAACAAATTAAAAGTCTTCCATACGTAAGATTATGCTTTGAATTAATTTTTATTTATAACTAAAACAGAAATATTTTAGTTCACTTTGTATTAAAAAAAAACTAATTCTTCTGCTGTCTTTTAAAATTAAAATAATAACAGACACATTTTATTTAATCTTATTTTAAAGATAATTTCTCTACATTGAAACATTAAGGACATACTTATTTTTGGTCATTTTGCCTTAACTAATAATTAAAATTATAAATTCCACACCTCTTCCTTCAGTTTGCTTAGATGAAAATAATTTAATATATTAAAGATTGCTTTGAGTCTTTTATTCATTGAAAGGAATGCAAGATTAAAGCACACGAGGCCACGCCCAACTATCGTTCTGTTTATTCTAAAGCAAAACCGCCAGTTTTTTTTTTCTTTCCTTCCAATGACCGATCTCTGGTAAACTCTGTCAAGCAAAGGGGAGAAGAATCTTACGTGCAACAGCGACGTGATCGATCAACATTGTAGAAACACGTCACTAATTGTAAAAACAGGCATCCGACCGCCGGTCATTAATCATAGTGTTTTAATGGCAATTACTCAGCAGTAATCATACCTTTAATTTTCAGAAATACTTTCGAAAAAGCCACCGGAGTGCATGTTCTGTTGCGTAAAACCAAGAACCCACTCTGCATTTGGAAGGAGCTGCCCAAGTTTTGAGAACTGATTCTCCAACACTGATTTTATTAATAAATGCTAAGCCTAGTCAGTCAGATGCAATCGCTTTGACCACTTGGAAAGTCATCACAAGTTGTTATTGAATATGGATGGATCTTGAATACCACTTTAGACAGATATACATCTCCCTTTATTGTTGCAATTAAACCCGGTACTTATACAATGTCTTAAAAGATAAATGATGTCCAGTCAGAAGGACAGATACAGGATGCTGATGATTGGTTGATCCGCGAAAATAATCATTAAAGTGTTTTTGCTATCTTCTCTAAAGATGAACATGAGTTTTTAATTTTTTAATCGATGCTGATATATCTTGTCAGAAAGAAGTTAACGAGTTCTTGCAGGTGATTCCAAGTGAAACGCGTATCATCATAATGGGTGTGTGTGTTATCGCATTGCGTTAATAAGCATACTATGTATTCAACGCGTATTCATATTTACAATTTGGCTCTGTGCAGTATGCCAGATATGTATGTGAATGATATTTCTTTTCGGTTGCATTTACACACGTCTTATTTTAAGATAATGTACAATAAAGCCCATTTATTATTCAGAAACCTTCTTCCATTTAAATGGTCTCATTTACTTTGAATTTATCTTCAAGTTAGAAATGGTGAGAAAAATAAAACACAATATAGCTTCAGACTTCAAATTTGTAGAGTAATTTTGCACAAAATACTTTATAATCATAAAAAATAATTTTTTTCACAAAATATGATTTCCTTAGAAAGTAAATTCTAAGTTTTTTATTCACTCAATGAAAAATTCATTTCTAATGATATGTGATACGCTAATGTATGGAGAATATTTTATCAGATTTTCTTTTTTAATTTTTAAAGCCAATTTTTAACCAAATCTCCATGTTTCAAAAGCATTTTCGCTAAACATTTTTCTGGAATCCAACTTTTCTTAACTGAAAGCATTAATGATGTTTGTTTTATTTTTTGGATCAAATATTATAATCAAACTTTAAATTACTAAAAATTTAAAAATATTCCTTTAAATTGATATAAAGGAAAAGTGATCATTAATTTTTTAAAAGCATTTAGTGATTAATATATTTGATGCCATTCAGCACGCAGAAAAAATAAATAACAAAATGTGATACTTTTAAATAATAAAACTTTTTCTCATTCCTCAATGTTCCTTTTTAAGAAATAAAAGCGCTTTTTAAGCAATTTTATTATTTCTGTAAAATTGTCATATGTGCATTTTAATGAAATTTTTTCATATAATTTATTTTTCTGGATATTTAGTGATGCAATTATTTAAAAAGCATTTGTCATAAAAATTCTTTATTTTAAAAAATCTGCATATATTAATTTAAAATGTGTAAAATATTTTGCAAAAAAATCTTTATATCCTAATGATTTAAGTCACTAAATATATGCCTGCATATTACAGAATAGATATTATCATTTTGCAACGAAATAACCATTCTACCAAAATTGAATTTTTTGCAGTTTATGTACTTTTTTTATATTTTATATCATCATTCATTTTTTATAAATTCTTAGAAACGCTCTTAAGAAAAACAGACATAAACTTAACATGGAAAACTATTCTAAAATAATATCTCCTTTTAAATATCAGAATAGATTTAATTTATATGTTTGTTGAAATAAAATCAAAATTTCTTTTAATAAATATCATTTTCAATAAATCTTTTAATAAATACCCTTTCTTTTAATATATACCATAGGCACTTTCTGCCTATTATATCAAACTATGTACCTTATAAAGTACATGGTGTCTTAAGGTATACAAGAAACCCAAGAAATTAGCTAAAATTGCTCAAATTGTAGTTTTAAGCCAGCAATTGATTTCAGTGTAAACGTAAAATGAAATATTATTAATTAATTTAATAATAGAATGGTATTCATTAAAAAATATTATAAAAAATATCGTTATTTTTCCAAGTCATAATTCATTGACTCGCTTGGTGCTATATATTTTTTAAGAGAAACAATTTTGCAGATAATAAACCATATCACATAAACTCTAAGGCTTACACCCTACTATTCCTGAAAAATTTTATAAATATATTTATATGCTTTGCAAAGCTATACATTCTTTACTATATAGCTATACATTCTAAAGGGTACTCTCTTTACAGCATTCAGGCATTCGTTGATAGAGCTAAATCAACAGTACTCTAATATTGTAATCTAATATTTTTAACATAGTTTACTAAATGGAAAATTGTAGATTCGATCTCCGCCACTAATAAAGAATGCGAGATCGTTGTAATACTTCTGTTTTTTACATGCACACCCATCTAGTACTTTTCTACAAATTTACTTCCTTGTATATGTTATAGGTGTGGGTAACTGTATACATACATTTCTTGCTTATTTCAATTATATTATTAAAATCAGCATTAATTGCTTATAGGTAATTTTAAGTAAACGTTAATCTCATAAAAAAATTTGAAATCTGTTATTTAAGAAAATAAAAATGAAATTAAATAATTTCGCCTATTTGCATATGTTAACTATTACAGAATATAT
This sequence comes from Latrodectus elegans, assembly GCA_030067965.1. Classification (NCBI taxonomy): domain Eukaryota; kingdom Metazoa; phylum Arthropoda; class Arachnida; order Araneae; family Theridiidae; genus Latrodectus; species Latrodectus elegans. Next base: position 45,285,314 of record CM057822.1, read on the forward strand.
TTGCTTATAACACATTTTCTTAACATTTTTAATGAATTTTGAGTTTGATGTAAGTCTTGTGACACACTGAAGAACAAAAAGGCTCAGAAACATTTTTTTTTTAAATATAATTACTTGATTTAATTTTGCATTCACTTTTTGTGCAAAAGAATTATTTATTAGAAGCCATATGATTCTTTAAAAAATATTGATATGATATGATAGCAATAATAGTAAAAAAAAAACATTTAAGAAATTGTAAAGCAAAAATGAACACTTTTTTGAGGAACATTTTTATCGTAAAGAAAGCAAATCAAAATGATTTTATCTAAATTCTAAAATTATAAATCATCTTTTAGATGTAAAAATTAGATATGAATTCAAAATATTCAAAACAGTTCTTTCCAATTTTATATATATATATATATATATATATATATATATATATATATATATATATATATATATATATATATATATATATATATATATATATATATATATATATATATATATATATATAATTTACTTCCAAATCGAGAATAAAATTATTTAAAATAATATGGAAAACGTAACAATTACTTTTAATCAATTATTTAAAATAAGATGTTTTGCATATCAAATATCTTAATTTCATATCAGAAATGAACACTTTTTTGTCCTTAAACAAAAATTATATTATCATCATCAAAGGAACGAATAAGTTAACGAACTATTTTTTAAAATGGAGAAGTCATAATGTTAATGTTAAATTTTGTTCATTCTCTGGTTTTACTGCAGTGGATAACTAAAAGTTATGTTAACTCACAGAAATTTTTTCAACAATTTAAATCATTATCATTTATATTTATTAAATCTTGTTTAGGATTAATGTTAGATATTCTATTTAATAGTCGGAAAGGTGGGAAGACATAGTTATAAATCCAAAAAATTTAAATCATTGTATTGAAATTATCATTACATAATACTAGTAGTCAATTTAATAATTTTCATTTATCATTTTTCATCATAATCATTTATATCATCTATTTAACTATTAATATAAATAATTATAATTAAATGAACTGTGAAATAATAGTTAAATTTGTAAGACATCATTAACTGAACAAAATCTCGTTAATGCGGCAGATTTCAGAGATTTAATAACTTTGAATAAAGCATATTTTGTTACAAAATTTCCCGAAGACTTTAACGACATCAAAAATTATCCTCTTTCAAAGCCCTTTGAATTATTCAAAAATTGTAGATGATGATGTGATTTAAAATGATTTATTGATATTTCTTTTTAAGTATATTGTTTATGCCTACTTAGATACACATCAAATCAAGTGAAAAAAAATTGTAACGAATCAAACTGCTCAACCAACTTTTATCTAAGAAGTTGAAACGTAAATTTTGATAAATGGATTTACTATTTAATGAATTTGAGAATTTTGTCATTATTATAAAGGAAAGGAATTCATGCATGTCTAAGGATGCTCTAGCAATTTCCAGCCTTGAATAATATTTATGTAAATTTTCTGATTCATAGTAAGTTTCTTTTAATAAGTATATAGTTATCAATAATTGTATTTACATATATATTTTAAACTTTTTGATTTTAAAATTGTGTTTAATGAAATAGACTAAAAAAATAAAGCCTTATTAATTCAAAATAATGCCCTTTGAAATCAATATTATAAACTAATTGTACTACTCATAGTTGCAACCTCCAATTATAATTTGTATTTGTATAAGAAAAAAACTAGGAAAACCTAAATATGACTATACCACTATTTAAAATTTATTTTTTTTGTCAGAAGAAAGAGCATATTTAATATTTAAAATTGTTTTATTACAGGTTGAAACAATCTTCTAAAACACCATTATAAGAAAAACACACTATTATGCATTCGTACAGATATATATATATATATATATATATATATATATATATATATATATATATAGAGAGAGAGAGAGAGAGAGATAGATATATATATATATATATATAGATATATATATATATATATATATATATATATATATATATATATATAGAGAGAGAGAGAGAGAGAGAGAGAGATTACAAGACTATTTGAATAAACTATTTAAAAATTTTAATTTTCAAAGAAATTGGAAAAAATACATTGTTGAGTTAATACCATTTAGTTATCTATTCAATAATATGGTCTAACACTCAATTCATGTGAAATTTTCTATCTTAACATATGAACATTAACACAGCCATTGGTTATTTTTCATATTTACTTTACGATATTAAATGATTTTGTATTAAATTATACTGAAATCCATGATGGAAAGAAATTATTATGCCTTTATTTTTCTAAGCAAACATAAGTCAAATCCGAATACAAGAAATTATTTATTTATTACTTGAATAAAATTTCTCATTTCTTATTGAATCGAAGAAATTTTCGGATCATTTTTATGGACATAATTTTCTTCTGATACAAAATGTTTCATTATCATAATATTTAAGTATGATGGAAAATTAAATTTGGGAAATCTTTGTCGTCTCATATTTTCAGTCTAGAAGTGTATTATTTCAAATGTAATTTACATTTGTTCACCTTTGAAATTCTTCAAGATTTTGAAAAGTAATATTTTTATCCAACATCTATATAAAAAAAAGTTTTTGACTACGGCTCTAATTAATATGCGTTTCTTCTTAAAGTTGTAAATCTATCTTTACCTAAATGCTTGTGAAATAACTTAGATGTCAATTTGAAATGAAGAAGTTGTAATATGTGTTTACTACACCAAAAAAAATTGTTAACAGATTTCAATGAAATTGAGTAAAATTTTTACAGGCTGTAAAATATAAACATCAATGCAAGCAAGCATTGATTCTTTGTAACTCTGAACTTCAACTTAATTTAATGAAATAAGTAATTTACTCAATTTATTAATCTCGCAAGAATACATACAAAAAATTAATTTTACTGATTGAAGTCTTTTTAGTAATGTGTTTAAACAAGAACAAGATTTAAGAATAAACCTTAACGTTTCTGTTTCTACAGATGGTCAAATTTTAAATGAGCAATAAATATATTTGATGTCAGATAGAGCATAGCCTAACAGCTTAATATCACTGAAAGATTAATTTAAACCTCACTTGGCATTTTCTATTAATGTGCAAACAAAAATATTGCTCAAAAATAGATTTTTCTCACTAATATTACAAGAATGGAAGCTTTGAAAACTACCACGCAGTCACTCTCACCAATAGTGATGAATAAAACAGATATGCAGGATTCACTCTTTCACCAAAGTGAATTTAATGGAGCTAGAATCTAACTACTCTGAAAAGGGTGATGTTTTACATTGGGCTTTGGTAAGCTTGTATTTAATAATAATCAGTTTTATTTAAAAAAAAAATAAGTAATTCAAAATTTATCGTACTGAGAGTGTAAATTAAATATTTATATTGGATTGTTATATATTCAATACTTTTAAATTTACAATTCATTTCTTCATTTTGTGCTAGTTTTAATTTTGTATCTCATTTTATTCCTTTTTGTAACGCTGATATTTTATATTCCTTTTATTCACTAACATATTTAAAGATAGCATTTTGAGTCTAAGCAATGTCCATTGCATTCATATATTTTTTGAGAACGACCAAGAAATATGAAAGCATGTGAATATTTTCTTTTTATTTCTAAAGAATATATGTATATATATATATATATATATATATATATATATATATATATATATATATATATATATATATATATATATATATATATATATATATGTATATATATATATATATATTAAAGAAGACTCTAATTTTAATTTATTGACTATAATTTTCAATAAAAACCATTTCCAAATTTGCAAATGGAAACTATCATTCCCTATCAATTTATAAAAGGAAATTTCTTAGTTATTTTTAACTTTATTATTGATTTGCTTATAAAATTAGGATTTGATTATTTAGTAAAAGCTTTTATTATGATATGAGTCAAAGATATGAGTCACAAGATATTTTTCTCATCTAAAAAATATTTTTAATTTATAAAAATAAATATTTTTCTTTTTTGAATCATAAAAGATAAATAACTATTTTTATATAAGTAATATCAACTAACAAACAATATAAAATCATCCGCACAACGCAAATGTAGCTGTTAGGTCTAAATTTCATTATATATATATATATATATTAAATATTTGCAACTCGTAATATATATATATAATATATATATATATATATATATATATATATATATATTAAATATTTGCAACTAGCAATATATATATATATATATATATTGCAAGTTGCAAATATTTAATTTTGATACTGATATTGTTTACATAGATTCCCAATCCACATTGAGATATCAATTTAATTAGCCTTCATAATAAGGATTCCATACTGTATTTTTAATAAAAACCAATTATTGAAATAATGAAAAATTAATCTCTGACATCATATTAAAACTCTGCTTCATTTAAAAGTATCTGGAGAGAAAAAAAATTTGTTTTGACATTCTATTTTTTTTTATTTATTTATTTTTTTTGATAATGATATCTATCTTGGTTTTGTGTATTATTTATTTTTTTCTTCTCTTTTCACAAATTTTCTTTCTTGTTTTTCTTTTAAAAATTACCAAAAAGTAAAATATCTATTGAAAAAAAATAATTATCAGTTAAAGGTGATATAAAATTCGAAGTAGTTGCACCATACCATAGTTCCCTACTCTTATTAAGATGAGGAATGTGAATAACTATTACCCAGCAAGCAATATATAATGAGAATCAGAAATTATACTGTATTACAAAGGGATACATCAATTTTTCCTCAAATATATTTTTAAATTTTGAAAAAATATTATTAGAAATGCTTATGTTCTTAGAAAATATTTATTTAAATTTCTAAAAATCAATGCAATGTTTTAAATTGTTTCATTTCACTACTGTTTTAATGTTTTCGCATTCAAACTTTTGTATTAGATACATAAATTAATATTAGCTTTTTAATTTTTAGGCATTCAGTCAAACTATTTATAAGGAATACAATGAATCTACCATTTCAAGGAATAACTGTTTAAATTTGAATACATATTTTAAACATTTAATATCAAGTAATTAGTTAATTTTAATATCAACTAATGGATTTTAAAATTTTATGGCACATAATTTACTTTGAAAAATAAATTATTTGTCTTCTTCTTTCAAATAACTTATTGACAAATTGATGGTAATATAAAGCTTGGAATTGAAGTTTTGTTGCATAATAAAACAGATAATTAGACTGATTCATTAATCATTATTCAAAAAATGATTTAAGATGTCATTTATTAAATAAATGTGAACACTAAACGAGATACAGGAGAACAATTAATTTTGATTTAATTAGTGGACTTAATGTAATTGCCCTAATTCTACTTAATAATTTACTCATTCCATACCTACAAAATTTCAAAGAAATATTTTCGATGAAAATGCTAATCATTTTGATTAAGAATGACTGCAAATCATTATATCCAATAAAGCAGTCATCTCTCAATAATGAAGTCATGTGTAAAAACCGATGCAAAATTCCCTCGTAGACAATTAGCTCAGATTCTACCTGTTTATCCAAGTATCGAAAATGATGAGACTTTCCTATATTGTTCCTTGATAATGAGAATCAGGGAGTGGTAAAATCGATGGAATGATTTCACTGAATAATTCATAGAACTATTTGCACTTTCGTTACCATTCAAATGACGGCGGTTTTCATTTTTATGTCCTCCTGTCGGCTTTTGTCTGGTCCTAAGCTTGTTGCTTATTTGAGTTAGACATCGAAATAAGTAGCTCATAAAAATTCTAAATAGCTTTCTGTTATTGTTCGTCTGAAGGTAAATGCCCAATCGATATGCTTATATGTAATTTATTGCGTTAGTTTTTAGCATAGGATGTATGAGAACGCATTTCCATCATTGCCTTTTACGTGTCAGCCCTTGACTTATAATTTTGAAAGAGCAAGACAGTCAATAACCTTTAAGGACACCAGCAAATGTAGCAAGACACAAAATAACTGCTTAAATAATGTTATGTACACAAAGGTAATAGAGACATCAAAAATAATTGTTCAGATATTCATTTTGAGAAAATGTTTGTAGGTACTTTAGTGTTATGAGTCTACGTGATCTGATAATATTATATTTGAAGTTTATTAAACCTATAACTACAAAAACATCATATTTTTACAATAAATTTTTGTCTTTTGTTAATGTTAGTACAATTTTAATTATATGATAATGAGTTATGTAGATTATCAAGCTTCTAAAATAATTCATAATTCTTTTTAAATATTTTTTAACTTTACTTTTAAGGAGTGTTGATTTATTTGTGTGAGGAATTAGCATAGCCGCAAACGTTAACATTACTTTTTACTGATAACGAATATTATATCAAATTTTATGGTCTCATATCGGAAGCATTTTTAAACAAGATTTTTTTCTGAAGAGGATATTTTAAAGCTACATATGTTCATTATATGATATAGACAATATCTCATCACAAATATCAATTCCAAAGATTTCAAAAGATTTAATTTCTAAGGAAGGCATAAATATATTTATTTTCATTCGCAGACCAATGCAACAACAAATGCTCAATAAATGTAAAAATGATATTTTCCCTTTCACTCTTTTATCTAACATAAAATAAACAGCAAATATTGAATAAAGATTATATTTTCTTCATCTTCTTTCTATAAATATTTTTTCAAAAAATAATACCCAATTATACAACAATACTCTATATTTAGGTATATGAAACATTATATACTTATTTATATAAGTAAATAAAAATCTCAATTCGAGAAAAAGGAGTTAAATTAATTTCTTCCAGCACGAAAGTAAATAATCTCCAGTTTGTGAGATAAATAAATTTCACTGTCAAATAATTTAAAAATCAATATAATTAAACTGTAATTATTAAATAAAGACTCATTTGAAAGAAGTTTTACAACTTATTAAAATACGTGATATAAGATTAATGCAACTTAATTTACCAACTAAATTACTGAATTATTTTTTATCTTTTATATTATTTTAAGTAAATTACTCGGAATTTTTTTGTAAATCTTGATTATAATTTTAGAGAATTAATAAAGAACAATCGTAAAAATATTTGTTTTTTAAATAATACATATAAAACGTTCATACATATTCTAGTATTAAAAACAAGAGAATTATTCTGAATTGGAAAATATAACTTATTCTAAAATTAATGTGGTATGAATAAATATTCATTTTAAAGATCAATAAAATATTATAAATTAAAATTTGAAAATTTGTGTAAACACACACAACTACAATAAAAAATAATAATTTAAATTCTTCAGTTTATTTTTTAAAAATGAACCAGCTATATATCTTCAAATTCAATTAAAAAGCATAGAAACTAGGTATATTTGCCTTTACTGGAAGTCACTATTTTACTGATAAAAATATTTTTTATCAGTAAAATAGTGACTTCCAGTAAAGGCAAATATACCCAATTTTAATGCTTTTTAATTGAATTTGAAGATATATAGCTGGTTCATTTTATTTACTTCTATATGATCATTTTATGTTCACAAATATAAATTCTTAATTATACTACTCTAATTAGAAGAGTTTATATATATATATATATATATATATATATATATATATATATATATATATATATAGAATACCATGGGTGTTGCCATGTAGCGCTGAATTTGATTAAATTCGTAAAGGTAGCTGGGTAATGCAGCTAGCTTGAATACTGTTTTGAATAGTATCCTACCATCCTTCGAAGTAAAAGTTCCGTGACGGATAGTGTTGGACATTTTGGTTCATAATTAAACTCTCCAAAAGAGACAGTAACTGTTCCATTATATCAAAGTACAAAGGCTATGAAGCTCAAAGCTAATGTTTTTCTTCAACCTCGTGTTCATCAAATCATGATATGACAAATTAGCAATTTAAGTAAAGTAATTATCCTAAAAATTCTATTCTTCTACAGAAAAATTATTGATTGGATGTTGTCTGCATAATTCTTCATAATGATTCTTCTTTTCAGAGTTATGATTGGACGAATTCTGTTCATAATTAATAAAATCAGGACACGGTTGTGATATATCCATCTCCATGCTTTCCAGTCGAAAAGAAATAAACATTATCATATTCTTTTGTATCCTTAAATGCTGTGTGGTAAAAGTTTGAAAGATGATAGTCTGACTATAAATTTTTTTTCCACTTATGAATCAACAAATTTTTCTAGTTACATAATTAATATAGAAGTAGAGTTTGGTATTAACTGCATCAAATGGTTGGGAGCGATAACTTTGTCATGCGTGTCTTGCTAATAAAAAAGTCCTCATATTATAATCATTGTCAAGGAAGAATCTTGTTGCTGTATGAGCTCTGCGTTTGCAAATAATTTAGCTGTAGTTGCTTATATATTTTAGATATTATAAATAGCTAAATAGCATATGTGAATATTACGTTTTTTCGATAAAAATTTACCAAAAATTCAAGAAATATATATAGTCCAAAAAAAATAGAAAAAAAAACTCATGATATTTAAATATTTGATTTTCGATTAAAAAGTATCACCTAACAGTTTTAATTTCAGCAACTAAAAACTATTTAAAACTTGATCCATTTCCCATCATTTGCTGCATTTCTGTATGATTTATTGCGTGAATTTATTGCTTGATTATTGCTTGAATCAGAGTCCTATATTTGACAGTACTTAGAAATTTATTACAAAACGTTTTTATTAAAAGCATCTATATGAAGAGTAAACTTTTTGCATCGTTTGAAGAAATAACGAATGAATGCATAAACCAATACCAGTATAATTCAGCCTTAAAGTTTCTTTTTAAAAATTCTCAATATATTTTAGAATAAAAAATTTTTATCATCAAGTGCAAAATTTCTCCATGAAAAATGTTTTTTTCTTTCAATAATTAAGATAAATGATTCTGAAAATAATGATTAAGAAGTAGTTTACTCAGAGAAAGAGTACTTGAGACAAATAAATATTTTCGAGAATAATTTATTTTGCCATCAGTTTTACAATTTTACTGTAAGAAATATCAGCTGTAAATAGATTAAATTTTAGTATTACCTGTGGAAAACAATTCCATCATCTAATTTTAAGAATAAATAAATATCTTTATGAATCATCAGCAAAAATAGTTTATTTTAGATACAAAAAACATGTATAAGCGGCAAAAAATTATATGAAATTGATAATTTCCTTAAGAATTTAAGTTTAAAAAATCAAAATCATTGAAAAGAATTAGAGAGAGAGATAGGAGGTGCACATTTGTGATAAATCATCAATACATAATCATTTGGGAAAATACACTTAAAATAAATCTTGTCTTATATTGATTTTTTACTCTTATTTTTGCGAGCAATTTTGTTTTACTTGCTTAATAATTTTTTACCTAAAAATGTTTTATCAAAATATAGAATAATTTAATCACGAACTTGTAATTCCATTTCGAACACAAATAGCGCTTTATTTAATCTCTAAAAATAATCCGAACATTTCATTTTAGAATTCTTTTCCTTGTATCTACACTTTCAAGTATCATACCTTCTTTTAAGAAATAAATAAAAGCAAAAACAGAAAAAAAAGCACTGTCAATGACAGAAACTCTTAGAAGGATCCATTTAAACTCCCCGTTGCCATTCCGGGTATAATGAAAAGCGAAAGGCTGTGCTTTCCAGATCAATCAGAGTGGTTCATACAAAAACGAGGGAGTTCTAATCTAACGAACAACATCGAATTGACTCGATCCGTGACCATTTAGAGAGAGAGGGGACGACAGAAAGAGAAGAACATCACAGGTGGGAAAAAAAAAAAAAGAGTCGAAGTGGAAGCGTAGCAATGTCAAGCGTCGAAGGGTTGGCGTGGGGAAGTGACCCTCCATCTCGAAACAGTTAGTTGTGAGCCGGAGACAAATGTCGCAGCTTCTCAAAAATTACGTCGAACAAGTTCCCGACAAGCCAACAAAAACCTGACGTCTTCTTAATGTCTCTTACTCCCGGGTATAGTGGAAAATCATGTAAGGCATCAACGGAACCGAAGTCCATCACGGTGTCGAGTCTTTCGAACACGTGTCCGCCTTCGAAGTCGAACACGAAAAATACATTAGGAGCAACAAGAGGGGCTCTTGTGCCTTGTTGGAACAGTGGGGCTAGAACGGGTGAGTAAGGAGGATGGGGCTGAAGCATCCCACCCCGTCTGCTCTTTTCTCTCTTTGCGCTTCGGCTCTCGCTCTTTCATTCTCCCTTTTGCTTCGGTGAATGCCTTTCCCATTGGCGGGGAGACGTGGAAAAATCGAAACTTTTCTCTTTTGCGGAGAGAGACAGAGAGAGAAAAGCGGGGAAGGTTCGGAAATTGAACCGAGAGACATTCGTGATTTGCCCCTAATGGAAAAGGAGTAAGGTAATGTCACTCTGGGAGAAATGGGATATCAGACAGCACCAGGGCTTCGGGTTTGGAAAACTTCTGTTTAAGTTTGTGACTGAATCGTTGTCAATGCTTCTCCCGAATCTCACTGAAGAAGTGAGCAGTTATTCAAGCAAAGAAGGAACTTTCGGTTTAAAGTTAACGTCATTATTTGCCAGGATCTGTACGACTCTCCTTTGAAGTTTGTATCTCTAAGATTGACGATATTCTAAAAAGTAAACTTATAACTTGGAAAAAAAGCTTATTATCTTTATAAGATATGATTGTAATACATCATGTTGTGTTCATCAATAAATGACAGTGGATGCAGTTTAAAGAAATAAATTGAAAAGTTATGCATACTTTAGATAAAATGAAATGTCATTGTGATGGATTGAAAAAATCTTGTCTCTCAGACAGAAAGATTACTTGTTTGATTTTAATACAATCAAACTTCCATTAAAAAAATTGATGCAAAAGTGGATGTATCAACACATTGATCAACACAAACACACCATGTATCATTCGTTGGTGTGTTTTTAAATTTTTTATTGGACATTTGGAGATAAATCCTAAGTTTTTGAATTAGTCACTTAGTTGTGATCAACTATCAAAAGTTCATATTATCTCTGTCTGCATATATATATATATATATATATATATATATATATATATATATATATATATATATTGTAAATAACCTTTATATTTATATATCTATCTTCATCTTAGTGAAAATATAAATAAATTTGTAAAATTTATTTTTAAAGTTACATATATTTGTATTTTGATATTTTTAAGATTTATATGACAAATATACTGCGCGCACCTTTGCGTACACATAGTATATTTGTTGGATACCGAGTTAGTGCGATTTACATTTACACATGGATTCTTTATATGAATAAACATATATTTTTATTTTTTCTCGCCTTTTTTTATTTCTATAATTTGAAAAATATTTTAATAGATATTTTCGAAGAATTCACGTGAATGACTTTTGAGATTCTAGATTTTTTTAGATTTGATTTTAAGAAGAAAAAAGAAAAAGGATCCATTCTTTTCTGCTTTTAATTTAGGTCTTTTCAAGAACATATCTTTGATAAAGTTTAGATTTGATTTTAAGAAAAAAAAATAAAAAGGATCCATTCTTTTCTGCTTTTAATTTAGGTCTCTTAACGAACATTTCTTTGAAAAAGTTTAGATTGCATTTTAAGAAAAAAAAAAAAAGAAAAAGGGTCAATTCTTTTCTGCTTTTAATTTAGGTCTTTTAAAAAACATATATTTGATAAAGTTTAAATTTGATTTTAAGAAAAAAAAAAGGATCCATTATTTTCTGTTTTTAATTTAGGTCTTTTAAAGAACATATCTTTGGTGCATAAAATTTTAAAAAACTTTTCTCTATATATCCGAATTTTTGGGATTCTGAATTAAGTTAGTTTTTTAAGTTTTATTGAATTCACGGCTTCTTTTATTGAGTTTATTTAGAAGCATACCATTCTCATGATATTTTATGGAAAGGTTCGAATATTTTTCGTAGATCAGACTTCAGCTCATATTTGGCCTTGATAAAAGTCATATTTCATCACACTTCTGATTTAAAATATCATGAAATAAAAGGTGAACTTAAGTGGCCTATATCATTTTTATAATACCATTAGCCTTTGATTCAATCCTGAATTCTTGCGCCATCGCTAAACCAGCACCCTGGAACAAATCATTTGCTGTCATTTGTAATTTCTATAATTGTATTTAATGGAAACAAAGACTTCAGTACCTATTTTTCTTAACTAGGCTTTTCCAATATAATCTTCTCAAAATATTTTTTGATCTCCATCGTTCAAAGTCCGTTCGTCTGGAGTCAACTGGAAAGTCACGATCTAACGCGGAGGGATTTTTATACCCAACTTCAAAGAGGCAAGACGAAGCCTGTTCTTCGGGGCCACTAAAACATCATTAAATAATTTTTATTCTTATTTTGTTACTTCCTCTTCTTCATCCCTCGGCTTTACGTGTTTCGCTCTTGTTCTAAGCGATGTTATCGGTGATGTAATTAGGTATTACCTACATCGAGGTTCTGGTTTAATTCAGCAGACTTATGATAGTAAATGATTCTTGAAAGCGGTGTTTAAATCAAATCGATCGGATCATTAGTAGTGGAGTAAAAACTAAGAGGTATTTAGCCATGGAAAAAGGGGGAGAGTCTGTTTTTTTAAATTAGAAAGCAAAAGCTATTAGAGTGCGCATCGGTTTCATTGTTGACGGTTGACAAAATCGAACCGACGTGATTTAAAGAGATGTTTCGTCTCATTTTTCCCTTTATAATTATATTAGATGCCACTTTGGAAGCAATCAAACAACATTTGCAGATCCTCCATCAACCACCTGTAAGGTAGCTGGTATTTCGCCCTTTTTATCAAATTTTTTCGATAAATAAATTCAAATCTTACACATTATAGGTATTATACGGGCAAAATAGTGGTCATTAGTTTTCTCTGCACCAGTGACTAGCATACATATATTTTTTTTTAAAAATGGCATTAGGCTTTATATTTCAGCAAATAATGATTTATTAATGCTTAAGCATAAATTTCTGATTACTCTGGTATTAAAATGATATAGTTTGGAAAATAATAAATAATAAATGAATAAGTAGAAAAAATTTATGGAAAGTTATATAACTATAAGCAATAACTCAATAGACTTTCTTTAAATTACACTATTAAACATTAAAATTGCTACACCAGGAAGAAATGCAGATAACAAAATGATATTTATTGGACAAATATATTATACTAGAAATAACAAGTGATTAAATTTTCAAAACATTTGGCTGGATAGATCTTGAGAAATCAGTACCCAGAACAACCACCTCTTTCAGTAATAACAGCAGTCATACGCCTGGGCATTGAGTCAAACAGAGATTGGATTGCATGTACGGGTACAGATGCCCATGCAGCTTCAACACGATGCCACAATTCATCAACCGTAGTGACTGGCGTTAGGAGACGAGCCAGTCGCTCGGGAACCATTGACCAGACGTTTTCTATTGGTGAAAGATCTGGAGAACATGCTAGCCAGGGCAACAGCCGAGCATGTTCCGTATCAAGGAAGGTCCGTACAATACCGGCAACATGCGGTCGAGCATTATCCTGCTGAAACGTAGGGTTTCGCAGGGCTTGAATAAAGGGTAGAGCCACGGGTCGTAACACACCAGAAATGTAACGTGCACTGTTCAAAGCACCGTCAATGCGAACAAGAGGTGACCGAGACGTGTATCCAATGGCACCCCATACCATCACGCCAGGTGATGGGCCAGTATGACGATGACGAATGCACGCTGCCAATGTGCGTTCACCACGATGCCGCCAAACACGGATGTGACCATCATGATGCTGTACACAGAACTTGAATTCATCTGAAAAGATGACGTCTCGTTATTCGTGCGCCCATTTTCGTCGTTGATCACACCATTGAAGGCGCTCTGTCTATGACGCAACGTCAAGGGAAGCCGCAACCACGGTATCCGAGCTGATAGTCCATGCTGCTGCAAACGTCGTCGAACTGTTCGTGCAGACACTTGTTGTCTTCCAAACGACCCCGTTTCTTGACTCATGGCTCGTGACGTGGTTGCATGATCCATTACGGCCATGCGGATAATATGCCTGTCTTCTCGGCTGCTAATGATAGGTGGCCGTTGAGATTCCACATGGCGTTCCGTATTACCGTCCTGAACCCATCGATTCCATATTCTGCTAACAGTCATTGGATCTCGTCCGACGCGAGCAGTAATACTGCGATAAGATAAACAGCAATCCCCGTACGCTACAATTCGACCTTTATCGAAGTCAGAAACGTGCTGGTACGCATTTCTCCTTCTTAACGAGGCATCACAACAACTTTTCACCAGGCAATAACGTTCAAATGCAACTTGTGTATGAGGAACCGGCTGAACAATTTCCTCATTTAAACACAATGTAGGTGTCGCTGCTGGCATCTGTTTGTCTGAATGCTCTGAAAAGCTAATCATTTGCATATCACAGTACCTTATTCCTTTCGTATAAATTTCACGTCTGTAGCATGTCGCCTTCTTGGTGTAACAATTTTAATGGCCAGTAGTGTATTTTATATTTAAATGATTCCCATGGCTCATACAGCAGAATTTCTCAGATTATAATTGAAATCTGTTATAGATTATAATCTAAAGAAATAATTTAATAGAATTTTTTAAATGGAAGATACATTTGTATCAAAAATATTTTGAAAGGATTTTCAGCACGTTATATGATATATTCGGTACTTGCAAGGAATAATATTAAGACTACAATTTTAGGATAAAAATGTTCTAAATTCAATCCTATAAATTTTTGAGCTATGGGGCATATTAGACAACAGCTTCTATTTCTTGAGTAACTCAAACTCAATGTAAGGAGAAAACTATGAATTAAAAACATTTTTTTTAACTTTCCCCTATTGTTTTCAATTTTATTTTCCTCTTTTAAGAAATTCGATCAAATCTGAATCGAATTCACATTTGTCAAGAATGGATATCTTTTTATGAGGAATTGAATAGTAAAAAATTCGTTTTGATATATTTAAATAAATAAATAAAGGATTATCCAAGATTTATGATTCTATAATTTTTAGTTATGAATTATTTTCTTCAATGCTTTAATATACGCCTTTATTTATATATCATCTTATCTTAAAATGTGTTCTTACATCAAAGCCTTGGTAAATATTAGAGCGTATTACAACTTTACTAGAAAATATGACCCCAAAAGTGTGTATGCGTATTACTACTATACAGCAGTTTTAAAATTGCCAAACTATTTTGGAAAGATGCAGAAGCTTTACATTATGTCAAACAAACTTTCAATATTTTGAAAAAAAAAGTATACATTTTTTTAAATATCATTAACAATGTCCAACAGGAGAATCTCAATTTCAATCCGTCAGATATTTTTACAAATTACAGTAGAAAATCGCTTCCAAACATGCAGAGAATTATAATGATAAAATTAGTTGAAAACGATAATTTAATATTAAAAATATATATTTTATGAAAAATAACATGGAATAATTTTGCTTAACTGTAAAAAAATGCTTTTCTTAGTTACATTAACATTTAATTTCAAAACGATTTACTAACGAATGGTGCTGTAAATTATACTGGAGCTCAAAATTAAAAGGTTTTATTTGAACACTTTTTGATTACATTTGTTCCAAAACATTTTTTTAAAGTTAATTCGTTAGTGAACTATTACTGAGTTTCCAGTTTGACCCGCTTTGTTATATTTCCATTATACACTTACAATGTCACCCCATTGTAAGAGTGTGATGAAAACAGACACCTTTCAAGCAACGATATAGTAGTGATTGTTTAACTCTTAATACAAAAAGTGCTATTATTTTGAGAAAAAAAACAATTAAAACGAATGTCTTTATAAAAATAGTTTTGAAAGTGAGTCACTTATTTTTTTATACTAAATAGGATTCCTTATAAAACAATAGACATAAATGCAAAAATTATTTAGAAAAAGTACAAAAATTTAGAAATATTCTTCCTAATATTACTGATTATTCGAAAATTATTAGGTAACTGAAAATTATTCAAATACCCAAAATAAAAATTAATAAATTTAATTTGTAGTATTCTTATCTAGTTTTTTAATGATAGTTAAATCTTATTTTTAGTAATAAGCATTTCCTGTTCAACATCTATTTTTTTCTGCTACCCGATAAATTAAATTCTTTTACTATTTATTATCCTTATTAAGGGACAGAGACAGATTTTTAAGTGTTTTTAACTCCCTTTGCATATATTTAAAGAGTTTTATTTATTTAAATGTTTTTTTTAACTTATGAAAGAATTAATCTTTATTAGTGAGGCACACCTTAGAAGTGTAAATTTCCGTGATATATAATAAGAAATAAGCGAATTAAATATCTGACAAAATGCTATTTATCTTTAATGGTGAAACATGATTTTTATAGAAAGATGCTGTAACAATATACAAATCTCCTACTGAAAAACTGATGTCTATCACCTCCTCTTTATGGACATACAAACATCCCTTTTCCTCCTTTTCGATGGAGCTACAAGCATGGAAAATATTCTACTCTCTGCCTAAACCATTCCTTACATTAATAATGAAATTGGTTTCGGTGTTTGGCCTTTATACGATAACACCAACTGCTTATTTTCCATCGATTCCAAAATCATTGTGACGCGTTTGTCTACACTGAAAAAAAGGCTTCCACCAGCGAACAAAGGTCTGTACCAAGTAGAGGGCCAACAATGGCAATATGCGAACCATAACCTATTTGTTAGACTCCTCCCTCCGACAATAGCTGTATTCGTAGCCTGACGGACAAGCGTGAAAGTGTATTAGGAAGCCTTACGCCTGGTCCAATAACTGCTAGTCACTGAGCTACCTTTGTCATTCTGACAGCAGTTGGAAACGTAAGCTTATAACGTTGGGGATGAAGACTTTTTTTCGGCAGTCCTATTTCTTCGTCCTTTGAGTATTGATATTCAGCGTGGAAATGCAACAAGATTTACTGAAAGACTGTTGTCTGCCGAATCAAAACTCTATACGCATTGCTTTGGCTTACCCTGAACTGATTTTTCTTCTAAGAACTGGGATTCCAGGAAAAACCGGGGAAACGTTTTTTATATCAGAGTAAGAAAAATAGCAGAAAATTTTCTACAGAAGAATTATTCTAACGCAAATTATGTTTCATGTTATAATCAAAATATATATAATCTGTTTTCAAATAAAAATATGATCTGTTTTCAAATGTATTGTAGAAGCTGAATGTCAACTTAATGTCACAAATTTATTGGGATTTTAAGTTCATTTTTACAAATTTTAACTCGCCATTCAATGCTACTTGAAGCAAATCAATAGAAATGACAGTCATTAATATTTATATTGAAGTACTTACACAGCATTAAAACTACACAACGAGTTGCTATATTCTAAAATAGATACTATGTCATAATAATATGACCAAATATCGTTATCATAATCTATAGCAGTTTAAAATATAAATCACTAGCTCAGGTTCAATCTCCAACATTTGATTAAAGTTAAAAGTTATTAAAAATTTCGAATTAAAATATAATTTGTGTTTAAAAATGGGTATCACTTTTGTTTAACTCGTTTCTAAACATTGTTGAAGTAAAAATTATTTAAGAATGTGAATTTTAAGTAAGGTATAGATTCTTGGAGGGGGGGGGGTTGAAAACTTTCTAAAAAGGGAAATAAACAAAGGATTAGGTTGTATGTCTATTTTTAACACGGACATCTCTGAAGTTGATGTTCGGTTATTCTCATTTCTTTCTTTGGATCACACATAAACACATGCAATTTTTTTTTCAAAAATCTTCAAGGATTATCAAATACATGAAAAGTCTTATCTTCGACTGATGGGCTATTACTGTGCTGAATATTGCTATAATATTACTGTACTGAATATTGAATATTTGTCAAATTAGAGATAATCCTGTTGATACAGCTCAAGTTCGTTTGGTAGTCACGAACTTATATTCCTCAAAACATGTTATAGCTTCAAGATAAGTATAACAACTCTAGTGCTAATTTTCTTCCTAAGCATTTTCTGAAGCTTACAGCTGTTCGGATACTGGAAAAATGGGTAATAAAATTTTTAAAAGATTAAAACACATCAATATGAGAATTTTATCAATATTAGAGCAAAATCACTGACAAAATCATAAAATCATCCAGATCTGAATGACAATTCAATTCATCAAAGCTTAGAGGCATGGTACAACCCAAAAATAGCAGGTTCGATTCTTGACCTTTTTTTTTTTTTTTTTTTAACAATTTCGAGTTAGACAATAATGCATTTTAAGCAATCTTAGGATTTAATATTTCTTTACTGGTAAGGTGTGGAATGTTATAGAATAAAGTGCCAGCTTGGATATCGATCTCGTCACTTGAATATGGTTCAAAAATTATAAAACAGTTAGCTTATCATAAACAGTTTTATTTGTAAAAAAAGATCAGTTGGAAAAAAGTATTAAACAAGCACTAACAATATTTAAAAAAAAAGTTACGCTCCCCTCCTAAGTCGCATGTTTATATTTGAAGATAAACAGCACCAAGTTAACGATTAAGCACAGTCGTTTAACCTTAACGACTATTTCTTTATAACTGATTTGTACCCAAAAATTATATAGTTATCAACTACGCATTTATTAAATTTATTTCATTATATATTTGCTTCCGAATCCATGCAAAAGAATATTATTTTAACCGTTTTCCTCTACAGAAATAGTAAATCAGTAAGCTATTCGTGAAAATAACAATTATTTATACAAATACGATTATATAGATAATTAACCAGATGCACATTAGCATCGGTTAAAAACCAATTTCACTGGCTAATTAACTGACGGGCGTTGGCGCTCTACTGATAATTATACCCAAAATTATTCAGTAAATCTTAAGATAATTGCACCGGGGTGCTTTTAACGAATAAAACTAGGGAGCAGATGTTATTTAATGCACTTATTAATTAATGATAATTTTTGAGATTCAACTTGCAAATCAAATACGAAACCAACAGGAAGTCAGTAACATTAAGCCAGCCGTTGCAATAAATTGTCCCAATTGATAATATTATCATCCATTATTCAAAGTGATTTTTTATAATTGTATTAACCCTTTTTTGTACCAATAATAACATCGGATTTATTAGCGTATCGATGGCAGCTAACCTCTCATCTCAAGCCATATTCTTAAATTCGCACCCATTTTAAAGATTATAATCACGTGTTTTAAGTACAGAAAAAAAACTGTTTGACAGAAATTGCATATCAAAGCTATATATTTAATATAATGGAATACATATAAACAAACCACCTGCGTCTTTTCTCCTGTCGATAATCTGATATTCCACATGTAAAATTGTATTTAACATATTTGTACGAGCGTTTAATAGCTCTGTACATGTAAATTATGTGCGAAATCGCCAGATATTGAAAAAAGTGGACATAAATTTTAGTCAAATAATTTTATGTTAATGCAAACTATGGATATCGTAATGAATAACACACTTATATTGCCTGTTGATAACTTCCTGCTTACGTAAGAGCAGTTGTAAAGAGACCACCTGTACTGTATTATGAAGCTAATAGTTATATCCTAAATATTAAAATTGTTTTTGGTAAAGTTTCTACAATATTTTTTATTAATTTTATTGTCTGAAAATTGAAACATAAATTGCTCAAATGTTTTTATTGAGGATCTAATATTTTAGAAATGTAGAAAGTATTTGATTGTATTTTCAAAATAGTATGCAACTTACAAAAGGTAAAATGTATGAAAAAAATCATTAAAATAATTAGAAATAAATTTTAAACGACTAATTTTATATTAGTACAAAAAAAAAGAAATATATTTTACAAAGAAACATTTGTTTAAATAATTGCTAACTTCCTACTTACATAAAAAGCTGATAATGGGCCCCTACTTTTTTGTACAGCAGTATAGGTTAAAAATCAGTGTAATAATAACACTGATAGTAATTAGTTGATTGGTATGAACTTATATAATCTAATTATATTCTAGTTGCAAAATGGCACTAACATCTAATTTATAAATTTGCACAAAAAAAAACTGAATTTCTTAGTTTTTGTTGTTTATCGAGGATTAAATAATTCAGATATAAAAAAATATTCATATACATTTTTTTTAGGAGTTTGAATTTGGAATTGAATTCGAAAAAATCATTTTGAAAACATTGGACATAAATTTATGTTAATACAAAAATTTTAACAGCCAATTATTTAAATGGTTATATATGCCTCCTTATCACTTAATAATTATAAGTGGATTATACATATATACTATATTTAAAATGCCAAATATAATATCATAAATGCGTAACAATATTCACATACATTTTTGCAACTTTTAGTTAAAATAAAAAATGCAAACGTAAATTACTTATTTTCGATTTAAAACATTTAAGAGAAATAGCATCTATTTTTTTTTTTTTGCTTTGAAAGCGAATTAAAAATTCATTTTCGAAATCTAAATCATATCTAAGTTCTCTTATTAAATTGAATTGATCTCTAAATACTCATTAAGAAAAGTTAAGTATTCCAATTAAGTATAATCATTTTGTGGATGAATGAATGCTGCTGCGCAAAAAATAAGATCTTTGAATTCTATATTTCATTATTTTTGTTTGGTATGTTTTCAAGTTATTTTTCTTATTTAAAATCTAATTATTAGTATTAGATATTATGTTACTATAAAACTATAATAAATAACGATTTCTAGTGTTTCGAATGCTTAGAAAAATATCTTTAATGATTAGAAACTAGTGTCCAATACTATGAAAAACACACTTATACAAATGAAATTACATAGAGAAAAACTTAAACTAAAATTTCAAATGTAAAATATTTTTTCTAAGAAAAAAATTTGAAGGATATTTTTTTTTTTTGATATTTTTAAAATAGGAATTACATATTAAAGGATAAATGATTTTATTACTCCATTAATTATATTCATCAAATAGGACAATTTCTAAATTTAAAAATTTTAACTCAGCAAATCTTTTTTTTTTTCTGGGGGAATATACGATCCCATTTAAAATACTTCTCATGCTGACCTTGGCAATCATTAATAACTACGAATCTTAAAAATATATTTTAGGGATTGTTGCAAATTTTATGTGATGTTTTAAGAAAAGTTTCAGAAATAATAACGAAATCAACTATATATTTGTAATGTTTTCATATTTGAAATATATTACCAGCTATTTTGATTGGCATTGGAATGATTTGAGCTAAAAGAATCAGTAAAACTTGTACGTAAGCAGTTGTAAAATTTAAAAAAATATCTAAAAACAAACGGAAAGAAAGAAAAGTAAAGTAATTTTAATTATTGTTTTTTTGATGTGTGTGAGTCCAAATGTTCGACGTTGCTTGTTTATTGAAAGAAATAAAAAATTGTGCCTATAATGAAATTAAAAAATAAAAACCACTTTTTTTATAAATTCAAAAGAATTGAGATCGGAATACCTTTTTAAATTTAACGATACATTACAACGTATTTAGAATGAACCCTAAACTATGTAATTATAATTATTTATATGAGAATGGAGCCATGTTATTTAAAAATAAGCTACATTTTCAACTTTATTAGCAATTTAAATATATTGTTTCTATAATTAATATTTTTAAATTATGTGACATATTTTTATTTCATTGTAATTTCTTTTGAACTATAATTGTTTTTCTATAAAAATTAATACTTTTGGTGATAAATTTTAATGAGGTTATATTTATGGTCTTTCAATAAAATTAGTTATTTCTTTATTTAATTAACAATTATTCAATTGCAAAATATAAGTTTATTATTTTTCCATAGCATGTTATAGAAATCATTAATATTACTATAATCATAATTTACTTGCGTGTCTTAATAATTATCAATATGATTTTATACAAGTATTACACTTCTTACAAATAATGAGGTTTCTTACATTTTAAATTTTTAGAATTCTTTGAATGAATTTCCGAAAAATTCTCTCATTATTCAATATTAATATAATAAAATATTTTCGGCATAAGTTAAACAATATTCTTATAAAATTATTTTTAATCTAAAGAAGATAAATCAATTTTTCAGTGACATAAATAAGTTGTAATCTAACTGAAAATTAATTTCAATTTTCTGCAATAAATTTAGAAATTTCGTTAATGTTTTTGATATTACACAATATTTTTACATTTTCATTTAGTAAATTGCTAAATTCTAACTTCATTTAACAATTATTAAAAAGGAATACTTTTGGTCTTTTACTTTCCATAAATTCTAATATCGTTATAGTTTTCAAGCTTCTTTTTCTATAAAAAATAAAATCAAGATACAAATTGTGGACATTTTTGTAATATTATAAAAATTTGACCACTTTTTAAATTTCACTTTCACAAAATTTGAGAACTTTTTTTTTTCTTTTTTTGCATTTGTTAAGAGTTATCTTACTTCCAAGAAATGCAGATCTCAGAAAAATCCACAAGTTGTTTGTTCCAGAACGAACACAATGTCTAAAATCATTTTTTTACATTATCAAAACTCAATGCCGTCGATCAGTTGCTATCGAAATAAAATTATGAGCAACAAGATTTACCGATAAGTTTCGATAAGGAAAAAAAAAAACTTATATTTAAAAAAAAGTATCCTTTTTAACAACTGGGAGCAAAGTTAACCCGTGAAGCGCATCGAATGTAGCCAACATAGCTGCACATCAACACACACAAAAAAAAATCTTATTTTCTCCCAAAGAGCATAATATTTCCATGGGAGTGAGGCCACCCATGGGGGGTGATCGAAAAGGCTAGGAATAATTTGTCGCCCCGTTTGTCTCTACAAAAGAAAGCTCTTTGCAAGGGACTATCAAAAAGCAACCGGACATATGTCCGACACCCCTAATACAAAAGGAGGGGCCTACCTAGGCATTATGGCTACAGGCAGGTATGAGCCCCCAATACCCCCCTTTTATATTCAGGCTTCATTCTTAAACTGGCGTGGCATATGGTTTGCTCACGATGTGTTTGTGTTTCTTCGTAGAGCTTCATTCTGAGAGAGTTGATCTTTATCCTGTATTCTCTGATGCAGTAGCTACTTGTGGAGGATTTCTACGCCTCCTCTTCTGCTCCTGCTGATCCCTCTCGGTGGGGGGCCGAATCAAAGTAACTTCCGCAATCCCTCCTGATCCTCATATGGCCTAAACTCCTGTTTGAACAAAGAGAAGAAGCAAGACTCATGTTTGGACATGAAATTAAAAGGTTACGCAGTTCGAGTAAGTATTTAATCTTAGAAGTAAACAATGTCTTAAGTAGTTTTCTTCGCATATACATTGAATTATATTAGGTCTGTTTCTAAATTTGGCAACTACATAATGAACTGCCTGAATAGTTTAGGGATAAAAATTTACATTTTAGATCTAATAAAAATGCGATAATAATCTAATGTGAAATTTATTGATTCTGAAATAAATTCATGTTACTTCATTACCTTTTTTATTTCTGTCAATAATAAAGTACAAAAAAAAATTCATAAATCAAAATGTTGAATTGTAATGTAATTAGAATTTTTAAAGCCTTAGAAATTTTACTTTTCATAAGATATATCTTATAAAAATTGTGACTTAAGAAGAAAAGCAGAAAATTTTAATAAAACAACTTACTGTAGAAAATTAAATAATCGAGAAAATTTTATTTTAAATAACTTGTTTGCTGTGTTCGGTTACAAACTATTTCATATATTTTTCCTTCGTATTTTCTAATACAGTTTATAACTATGCTTATTCTAATTAAATCAAAATGGTTTATAGAAAACAAATTTTTTTCTTGTGTCAAAGATTCGGTGATTCAATTGAATTAATCATTGATTGACTAAGAAACAGTTATGATGAGTAAATTTTCAACTTTACAAATATTATTTGGGAATTGAAACTTTTTTATAAAATATGTTTGGTTTTTGCTTTTCTAATTGTCTCGAAAAGCATTTGATGGATCTATTAAAAATGTTTCTTTCTATTACGCATTATTTTTAATACGATGAAGTGATAAGAAGATATTGGCTTAACGTACGAATACATAAAGTAATTACACCCTTTTAACCAAAATAAATTGTAATAACTTCCTATAATTTGTAAGAACTAACTGTATATGGTCCCCCAACCACCTTCCACCAAGTTGACGGAGGCTTTTTGCGGTTCGCTATCATAATACTAATAAGAAAGCAGCTGCACATAACACCACTTCACCAATCTGTACAGATTACAAAAGAGACGATATTGGATACAGCCCACTTCACGCGGTTTTCCATGCGCGCGGGGTGTGGATCTGCTTTGCATTTCCCAACTTCTCACCAGTATATCACACAGTTCTCGATTCACAGTTCAGGACTTTCTCACCTCCCTTTAACGATGAGCACAAACCCCTCGAGATTTCTGCCATTGAATCAGCTTTTTATATTTACTTTATGCACTCTCTTTCGATATAAAGTGGCTCAAGATAGATCAGAAGCCATGATAGCGAATCAATGAAGTTTCCACCATTTGTAACTCGAGGCGTAAGCTATAAAACTGAACAAAAATCATAATAACATTGAATTTTCTGATGGCAGTAACGAAAAGTATAGTGAATTAAACGAGTTTCTTGGATTCTTAAGTTTTTTATGTAATTTGTACTTAAATCTTCGAATCTCATAGTTTCATGAATCCATTAAAATATTCATGAATGGAAAATTGAAGTTTTAATTTGGGATTCATTCAAAATTTTCAAAGCTTCGAATTAAAAGTAATTATTTTCACTATATAATCAAAAGGGAAATATTTTTAATAAAATATCTAACACAAATTTCTTTTCAAAAAATTTCTAATATGTCATAAAAATTCAGAATGAAGTATTTATTTTATGGTAGGAATTTAACGCAATATAAAATCCAAAGGATTTTTAATTTATTATGATTCTTCGTAGTATACACTTTTCATCTGTAGCTAGAGTTGCTAGCAGTTTGTATCTACAAATTTTCACAAAACTACTTGCATTCTATTCTCAAAAAATCTTTCCTCCTCATATTAAAACAATTAAAAACCTTGGTTGTTAAAATAAATTCGCTCAAAACTTTTGATTTAGCAATTATTTCCTCTTAAAAAGAAAAAAATTGATATTTTATTGATTAAATATAAAAATTTTCTTTCATGTATGCACTCCAAAATATATTAAAAATAGAATAGATAATAAAAACTAAATTCTAACTATTTTTTTAAACGTTCGAAACTTGTTATGGTATATATGTATGTCCTACCTTAGTTTATCATGCATACATATATATAATATATATATATATATATATATATGTATATATATATATATATATATATATATGTTTGTATATATGTATATATATATTTGTATATATATATATATATATATATATATATATATATATATATATATATATATATATATATATATATATATATATATATATATAAAATATAGACAGATAAATGGATAAATTAAAAAATAATTTTTGATAATTACTTAAAAATTGCCTAAGAACTCTCAGAAATTTTATTTCTTCAAACCTTTGTTTACATTTACTTTGAAAACATCATCCATAGGTAATTTATTTACACTTGATTTTAAATTGTACTAGAGTATTTCACATAAATTTGTCTTTTTTTTTTCAAAACTACATTCTTATGGTACTTGTCATTCAAATAATATTTTCTTATGGTACTTGTCATTCAAATAATATTTTCTTATGGTACTTGTCATTCAAATAATATTTTCTTATGGTACTTGTCATTCAAATAATACTTGTCATTCAAATAACACTTTTTATATTTGTGTTAAAATCTCTAATTTTAACACAAATATAAAAAGTGTATTATTAAACATGTTATTTTTCTGCTAACATTTCCAAATGACTAACAAGCTTAGACCATTATGATTTTTTTTTCATTTTGAAAATATACAAATAATTAAGCTTACCTTATTAATAAAGAAATTTTTATATTACTAGAACTATTGTTTTGTACTATTTCTTTTTATTTACTAAATATTTTATTATTATTTTTCTGAAAGCCAGACACTTCATGGAAAATCGTTTCTAGTTTAGGAATTAGTAAAAATTTATTAATTGAGATTATTGAATAAAAATTCAGTCTTTAATTTGTTATTGCAATGAAATTTTATTAATGTTAAGATTTTTTGATTAAAAATAAAATATCATAAGCATTCTTTTAAACTGACGAAATTATTATTTGAAATATCATTTTTAATTTTTAGGAATTTCTCTATCAATTTAAAAAATTTTGTTTGATATTTTTTGTTAAAATAAATAGTATGATATTATTGTCAAATAATTTATCAAATACATTTTTGAGACAGAAATGCTTGATTTTTTTTTCTTTATAAATCTGAATAAAAGAAAGGAAAATTATTTTTTAACTAAAAATAAATCTTCAATATTAAATTGAGCCATTTAATCCTAATTTTATATAATGAATATATTTTCTCTGCTTCAAAATTGATCATTCTCCCTTAGTTTATAATTAAACTATTTTTTATCATATAAAATCCATATATGAAGTCAATAAATTCCTTGTATTCGTGCGTTCAATTCTTTGTTTTGTAAAAATAAAATTTATATCGTAAACATAAAATGTAATAAATGATAACAAGGTTGTTAATGAAAATAAATTTTTCACAACAATACTGAAATGCCAATATTAGTTTAATTATAAAAACAATTCGAACAATAAATAATAGACAATTTTTCATAGCTTTATTTTTGAAGAATTTTGAAACATACGTTTAAAACAATACAAAGTTATCAAAATCAATCAATCAATTAACAATGGCACTACTACCCTGTGTGGGTCCTGGCCTTCTCAATGAACTTATTCCATCTTGGCCTGTACTCAGCAGCACTTTTCCAATTAGATATTCCAATAGTGTTAAAGTCTCTATCAAGACAATCTGATTGAATTCCACTACTTGATAACATTAAAGAAATTTATCATCATTAAATAAATATATATACTTTGATAAAATAAATAACATGTCATTTAAGCAAAAGAGTGTTTACAATGCAACTTTTAGAATTCATTGAAAATATTTGAGTTTAATATGCATACAGTATATGTGTTCGAGTTATAAAAATACTTTATAAATCTGCTAGCGTAGTCGTTATCATAATTATAAAAATTTTCATAAATTATAAGATAAGAAAGTGGGCATATTTTTATTTTATTTCTTTATTTGTATAAATCTTAAAAATTATTATTAAAAAATGCTAGATAATATACTTTTACATTATAAAAGAGTAAAACTATGTATTTATACTGCATAAAAATGTAATCAATTTCAAAATATTATTTCATTTTTAAAAGTTAATTTAAATAATTTAATTCATTGAACCAATTTTGTATTTTTTCATTGAAATGACTTTATAATTTCTCAATAGAATCAAAAATTAGAGTTAATTTCTCTAAACACAATTAATATATAATTCTTAAAAATTTCTTCTATTAAATTACACTTTTGGAAGCAATTCTAATATTTATGTTAAATAAATGAAAAAATTCTCTTTGGCGTATATTTGTACTAATTCCTTAAATTCAATTAAATAATAAAAAATCTTGTCATTTATTAGTATTTTTGCATTTTGAAAAATAATTCCCAATTAAAAAATTTTACAAATATTAAATGAAATATTTTGAATTTCTTATCAAAAATGAGTATGAAGCATACTTTTGTTTAAAAAAACTGCACAAAAGTTAATACAAAAATGTAATACATTTCACTAAACATTTTCCTAAATGGAACATTATATTTTTAATTAAATAATTTCTACAAAAAGTTAATTAAAATATTAAGTTTTACTATATAAGAGGGAAAAATTTATTAAAATATAATTAATTTAAAAAATAAGGACTTAAAGAAAGGTGATGACATTTTAAAAAATATCATAAAAAGATCATTAAAAAAAATTTTCTGATGAAAAAGCAGCTTATCTTAAATTTCGGCAGGTTGATATTAAATTTCAAATAAGAATAATAACTGCATTTATTCTAATTTTAGTTTATATCTAGTCTCAAATTAATTTGTTTTTGCAACACACTAAACTTAATAATTTTTAGTGTCAGTACACCTGTTCTGCGAAATTGGAATTTTTAGTTTAATACCAATCACTGATGGACTAAGGGAGAATCATGTGATTTTTTTTTTATTTTTCTATATGCACATTTGTCCGGATGGATGCTTGTGATAATTTCATTTCTTTTGTGATAGGCGAATAAAGACCACAATTTATAAAATGTATTCCCAAAATGCAGATAATCAATTTCATTATTGTATCCTTATGTTGTTTGACTCTCCTCTAGCAATATCTATACCATAGACTGTATTTTCTAAGGCATAATCTTCCTTGTAAATACAAAATGTGTTTACAGCTATTGTATAAGAAAAATATCTTTCCTTAAAGCTCTATATACAAAACAACTAGTAGAGATCTAGATAGACAAGACTTTTATGCTCATGGAGCCTGAGCACAATAAATATATACTGCGTAATCTTCCTAATTTAATATGATAGAGAAGTTTAAAGAAATATGGTTTATACCTCAAAAATCAATCTGTGTATTTGGACCATTTTTAAAGTAAGCAGGAAGTATCTCTAGTAGTGTTTGAAAATCCATTCTTAATTCCCTTGTTTTACTCAAGTGTAATGTAAACACACTAAAAGAAAATTTTTGTTAACAATTTCATTTCAAGAAAACGAGAAAAAAAAAGAGGGGAAAGGAGGTATTTTTTCTTTTGAGCTCGTTGGCATAAAATTTAAAGTTACGAAAATTTAAAAATTCTACTTTCAAAAAAGTCACATAAAAAACTTTATTTTCTATTTTTTATTTATTTACAAACGAAAAGACATTTATGTAAAATACTGTAGTCATGTTTGAGTTATAAACACTTTTTACTTGATTAAAAGAAAAATAACTGCTGGAAAGTACATCGATAAGAAATTTAGTGTACATTCATTGCCATTGTATTAAATCTGCGTAACCATGTTCAATAAAAATGAATGTCAATAAAAATCAAGCATGTATCACTGAAGTTGTGGTACTTTTCAAAAATCCAAATGGTAAAACGTCATGGTTGATTTTTATTTCCTTCCTTACGCCACAACAACGTCGACGAAGAATACGATACGCTTGGCGGCCGATTCGCATAAACGTATCCAAGGGCCGCTAAAAAAGAAAAATTAGAGCGGGCGGCACACCACAGTGATAAATTAGCCTTTCATTAAATGCCCCCTGTGCTTTTTGCTGTCCACAACAGGCGTTGAGTCGCTGTAGAATCAATCACGCTTCCGCGGTTTTATGAGAAAACCGCCCCACGAACCACCGTCCACGCGACCCGGCGCCCCAATAGGAAGAGGGCAAACAGCGGCGGTCGGAGGGCGAGGTCTAATACTTTATCAAAATTTGGGGCGCACGCCTGGCGGTGAAAGGGGGTGGTAGAAGGAAGATTATCGAGGACGCTTTTTCCCACGATTGAAGGCGTCGGGCGTTAATGGGACGATGATATTGTGAAGTGGGTGCCCGTTCTCTATCCCGATAATCTGACAGTGTTTACTTTCACAGGAACGCTACTCTTCTCCCGACGCTCTCTTTGGAAAAGTAGCACCTGTTTTTTTTTTATTCTCGTTTTTCTTTTTATCACGCCCTTTTCTTTTGTTTTATTATCTCGCTTTTTTTTTGTATTAACGGCTTTGAAAGTTAGGGTGTCGATTTTGGGATGTTTGACTTCGCGACTTCACACGTTTCTTACGTTTTGGGAAAAAGCGTGTGCCGATGAGCAGATGAATCACTCAGCAAAGTCGGAACTTCTCACCTTTCATTGAGTCTTCCTTTCCTGGCTGTTACAGGCAGATGCTCAAATGCAAGCAACTGTTCGAAATGCTGACATAATATGAAGCTTGGTATGAAAGTAAGGGGAAAAAAATGTGCAGTTAGAACTGACAGCTTTACTTGTATCATTGTAAGTGATATTGATAAATCTCTTGCTCAATAATAAGTTAGACAGAGATTTTTTTCCACGATTCTGAATATATATATATAACTTCATACAGCTTTTATATGGCAAACTGCTAGGATAAATGATTTTCTGCTGAAGAATCAGTATTTATAAGCAACATAAACATTATAATAATTACCCCATTAGCTTTTATATTTTAATTCTAATAATGAGATAACTATATTTTCTCAAATCAAGAATCATTATTAAATGTATATTCACCTAATTAATTGTTTAAATAACAATATTAGTTTTTATGATTAATGATGTTAATTCCCCAGTATATTAATCACTTTTAACTATTAATTAGAAATTTATAAAGTTCATTGCTAAGCAAACTGCTACAAATAGTTATTTGCAAAATTTTGTGCCTTAACTTACTTTGTTATTATAACTTAAATAGTTTTAAAACTATTACACAAAAATCTTCATCTCTTAAAATATTTTAATTCTAAAATAAATTTTTAATAACAAATTTTCCTTATTTTTTGATCATTTGAAAATCGTATATAATTATAAATTTTCTCATGGTATCGTAAAAATCACAAAGGAAAGTTAACTGTTAGAATTTGTAAATAGTTTAAATAATTGCCAACGTCAATAATATAAATTTTATTTAAAATTACTGTGGAATTCACAACCAGACTTTTCTATGTTCCAAATATGTTATTAATATCCGTATAATAAATTAAAATTTGAATATGGATTTAATGAGATCATTTTATGTCTTACACTCTTAAAGCTAGAGGAGTTTTCCAATAAACATTAAAGTATTTAAATTATTATAAGTCCTTGTGATAAAAACTGTCTGAAACTCAATGACAAAATAATCAGAAATTTCAATCGAATTTCACTTTAATTTTTTTTTCTGATTAATTAAAAATTTAACAAAAGTAAGGAAAACAAAGTATTAGAAAAACAAACAATTACATAAATGAAGCCACTACATTCTCTCTCTCTCTCTCTGTATGTGTGTGTGTGTTTGTATGTTATATTTGAATCTAAGTATGTGCACGGAATAATCTATGAAAATTTTAAAAAATGAGATATCTTTATTCACAACCCAAGGTACTTCTGTAGGTAAGGCGTCAAACTTGATACTAGAATGTAGCAAGTTCAATAACAGATCCTGAAAATCAAGATGGGCAGTCTTATGCAAGTTAAACACTCGTAGAGTTTAATATCTCTTAATGGACATAATATCGAAGATCTCAGTGTCGTCTTAGCGCTTCACCCATGTTTCAAAATTATCAGACTTAAATGTGCGTGGCATCTTTGTTTGGCAGAAATAGGCAGTCAGAAACTTAAAATTATTTCATAACATTCATAAATTATCGCACACACACACATGAAATCCTATAAAAATTTCATTAATTTCACTAAATTTCAAAATTTCATTCGTGTTAATTTAAATGAACGAATAAATGATACATACAAGCAAATTTTTTCTCACTTAGACAGACTGATAACTGAAAACTGTTAAAGGCCGCAACTTCTGCTGTGCATTTATTAATATTTCAGGATAATTTTATTATTAATTATGGACTCCCTTAAAAAACTCATGGCTTTATGCATCACAGGGGCGTAATGAGCTACAAGGCAAAGACTCAATTCATTTGTGCTCCACAGGAAAAGTCTAAGAACTAAGCGTCCAATATTAAGCTAAAGTGGGATAAGTGCCGGCATTTTAACCACACAGTGGACATTGGCCATTCTGTGAGCAGCTTAAGACTTAAGTTCACCGCGCCTTCTGAGAGGACCATTCACAGACAGCGGGAATACATGTTGCAACATGTGAATGCATGTTCCAAAGGCAACAGTGCAGTATACATCTACTGTTATTCAGTAAAAATTGAAATCGAATTTCGTGCAGAAGTATGGTCAATACTAAATTTATCAAAAGAATAATAAAGTCATTAACAAATTACACAAAAATGTATAGATATATCATTTAAAATACATTTTGATTTCAAAATCGGCCATTTTTCTAACAAAGGAGTCATGATAAGGAGAAATTGAGTTTGGAAAATACTATTGTTGTCAATATGGGGCTACAGGTTTATCAAAAGGAATAAAAATAAAAAAGTATTATGATAGAATAGAACGATGTGTTATAAAATCAAGTTACTGTAAATGTTTCGTTTAATCCAATTTTCAAAATAAGAGAATCTCTAAGATTTCGCAAAAGGATTTGTTGTTCGTTTTTTTTTCCTTCAGTGAATTTTTATTTATTTTTGAATAAAAAGCACTAATTTAAAAAAAATGTACAATCTTTCATTTTGCTTAAAATTATATTGTTAAATATACAAGAAAAGAAAATTGCGAATTTTAAAATCAAATTAAGTAAATTAAAGGACCTAATCTAAAAATATGATATTATTAGCTTCATGTAAATGTAGCGCTTCTTGGTTCTTCTGGAATGCATGTAGAATATATCTACGCTGAATAGGCAATTGAATGGTCAATCATCTTGTCTCGAGTTCAGAAGATACCTAATTAGATTGGCACTAGGGGTGTGGATTCTTGTAGCAGTTCGGAGTTTACTATGTACCTTAAATTATGACGGGACTATCATCCCCTGAGTTCTAATTCAGAATTAGATTTTATTTCATGAATTCACCATAATTTAGAAATTTGTTCAATAATATAACATACTTTAATATATGAAACTTAAATTACTAAACTTACATTGAAATTGTACGAAATAATAAAATGATCAGAAGTAATATAATCCTTTTAAAAACAAAATACAGAATAATGGTATATTTCTTTTACACTAAGCAGTTTGTGTCAGAAAAATACATCACGTTAAACTTTCCCCACTATGAAAAATTATAAAACTGAGTTTAAATTAACTTCAATGTTTGAATATTTGGAAAACTAAATTTAAAACATTTTAATCAAAATCTACAAATTATCTAAAATGTTAAATTTAAAATCCTAAAAACATAATTTATAAACTTCTTATTTTTAATTAATATTAAAAATTTAAAGAAATTTTGAAAAACGTTAAATTTCACAAGAATCAGAATAATTGATTTTTTTTTATTTAAAGAGAAAAGTAAACAAATAATACGTGTGAATTTTCGGTTAAATGGGAAATCGAATTGAAATCATAAGCCTATAAGATTGATTAATAGTCAGTCTTATTTACTCAGAACTTCTTAGCTCTTATAAGTTACTCTGTGAAATTCTTCTGAAGTTTTAATTCCGTTATTATTTTGTGTACATAAATTTAAACAAAAGGTCACATTGTTATTTAGAGTTTCAACAAAATGGGTAACAAAGTATTAAAATACCAATCAATTGGTATTTTAATGCTGTATTATAAGGGCTCATATTGGTATTATTATGGATCATGCCAATCATAAATGATTGTTATGAGCCAGAACATTTCCATTGAAAATGTTAGGCACACATACACTGAGCATCTTTCGTATTTTGTTTTTCTAAGCTTTCGCAGCATTCTTAAGAACTTCTGCAGACATAGCTTATCGTCACATCACACGTCATGAGAGATTTATTTGCATTATAAGGCTACTGTAATTACAAACGTCAAAAGATTAAAATCTTTAAATCTTAAGATGAGAAAGAAGGACGGAAAATCTGATGAAAGTAAAAACTTTATGGCAATTTTGGAGCAGGAAAAAAAATATATTGTACCGATGAAATCGCTCCATGTTTGCTGAGTGTAAAAACCGACTTGCCGCCTTTAAGATAATATCCGTAAGGTGTTTCTTATCAGATTGTATCTCTTTCGCTTTCATTTGTATTTGTGTGTGTGAAACAATCAAAATGTCGTAAAAACGTTAAAAAATTTTTAAAAAAAATTTAAATAATCTAATTAATATGCTGTTTATTTAGTGAGCAAGGTCAATATTCATAATTCTGTGAAGAAATTAATTTAAACTCAACTGTTGGCAGCGACTATAATAAATATAAAAACTAATAAATGTTTAAAATGTCAAGAAGTTTTATGTGGTATTCTTTAAGAAAGAACCATAAAAGAGCTGTTTCCACTTTCGATCTTAATCTTTTACCCCAACAGAAATTTTTCTAAGATATTTTACTGCAATAGGAAGATTTCTCTAAGATATCTTACAAAGTATTATTTTCTTGTGTTAATTTCTTTTGTGGAATAGTGGGAGAATTATGTTAGCATTCTATACGTGGCATAAATTGATAAGATTTAATGACATTGTCAAAGTTTAGAGGGTCATTGTGCTACAAGAGAATAAATACTGAAACCTAATTTTATGTGCATAAGGTATGTCCAGACTGTCATCAACAAACTAATGTTTAATTCTATTTTAATTTAAGATTTTCTGTTCAATAATTCATGACTTCAACTCATACATCCGTGCATGAAAGTTTGTTTTGATTCAGAATCCACTTAAATTAGTATATCACAATCGAATCAGTTCCTTTGCTAAAAAAACAACAGACATAGGAGCAACAAATCAAACAACTCAGCTAATTTAAATGATCGAATACATTATGAATTATTTTTTTTTATAAAAAATACTTTGAAGTGTTGTAATAAGATTCAGGTGCAAAGTTTGTTTAATTTAGGCAAAAGAATGATTTTATGAGTGCTACAACAACTTCTTCACATGCAGACTACTGTAAGACACCAAAACTACTATCCTCCTTTTGAAAATACAATTCAATTACCCCTTCAGGAACTTTACAAGCGCAAGAGACCATCAATTTTCAAACATGTTATGCGTTAAATTTGCATTATATAAATATGCATGATTCTGACTACACATAAAAATTCAAACACATAAACATGAGAACACATTGATGATTCCAGTTAACAAGTGCAGTCGATTCAAAATATCATTTTAAGAACACCTCTTTTTACCATCATCACTTATCGACTGCATAAATCTGTGTGTGGCCGAATGTAGGATCCAACCCCTGACCCTCCCTTCTTAACAACTATCCCCACGAATTTCTCTATTCTACGGCGGGGAAAATTTCCATCATAGTATCATCATCATCATGTCGGCCCATATTATGTTTTCAAAGCGAGTACAAATTAATTTAGGGATCGAGGGAGAGGGGATAGTTCCATCAGTTCTTAACATCATTTGTCTTCTTCGGGGTTGTTTTTTCTTATTATATTTTTCCCTTTCGCAAAGAAGGTAATTTTTGGGTAACAGGCGGACACCAGATTATCATGTTTCAATCCATTACGATTTGGTCCCGATAGCCGCTGCATCTCAACTGCTTAATGTGGTGGCTAATGGTCTTAAGCGTCCGAAAGATGATGTTCCGTCCCGTGACTTACATCATTAATAATGACTGTGACTTAAAAATTGGCACCGTCTTCGTTCGTACCTATGGTGTCAACGCTGCGGTAGGTGTAGCGCCGGCGGTAGTTTTCAGTTTAATTTGACTTTTGGTACCCAACAATCCGTCACTTCCGGCAACGTTGGGTGTCATAATTAATCATAAAAATTTTGTACCACCTGACACTTCGGTCCGAGCCTAATTGCAGTTTCTTAGCCATATAATCGTGATGCTTACAACACTTTGTTCTGTTTTGTCGATCCGTCAGCTTGGCGTAAAAAAAATGGTAGCCACACGAGCTCTTACGGTAAGAATATATATTTTTTTTTCCTTTTTTACAATGCAGCTTGTGTTCCCCTGACTCCTGTGCTCAGTTTAATTACAAGCTGCTAAGAATAAAAGAAAAAAAAATTCAGTAATGATGATGAGTTTGGAAACAAATTGAGAACAAGTCAAAAGGCGCTTCTCGCTGTAAATGGAAATACATTAACATTTATTCAACAAGAATTTCGTGAGGAAGCAGGGAGTGGGCAACTAAACCCTTCTCTGGTGGTTAGTAAATGAATGTGATCACGAATCCTAGAAATATAATTTCAGTGCATGCAAATGATAGGAACGTTATAGCCGGTAACAAAATTCGCCTTTATTTCATGTTTCAAAGTTTCTATTTTGTACAAAAAAAAAAAAGAATTTTCAAGATTGGAAAACTGAGCTGCTCAAAATAAAAAAGTTTGAGGACCAATGAAAATATAATAAATTTACTAAGTAATATAATTTAATCATTTTTTTTAATATTAAATTATTAGTATTATAACCAACTCACATTTCTCTTATGCTCTTTATAATGTACTAAAATTTAATCAATTAAAAGTATGAAACACATTTTAACCATGTAAAAATTAACAGTGTAAAAAAAAGTACTCAACACAAAAGATAATTTTTCTTTTAATAATTGATCTTTCTATATTTAAGTATATTTATAATCGAAAACATTATTGGAATTGCTATCACATAAGTTATAAAATATTTTCCTAAATATATTTTACTAAGCACATACTAGAATTAAATTTAAAAAATTCATTCAATCAAAATTTAAGATCTTTTAAGCTGACTTCTTTCCTCTGTGTTCTTCCGATAATTAATTATTTCATTTATATCATATTAAAATTGTATAAATATTTTGCCTAATTTATATAAGCACAAATATTCTTAAAATAGGATGGAATTCGAAACGCTTAAATTTTATAGAATTTATATTAGAAAAAATAACAAAAGCACATAAGACTCATGTTCAATTATTAAATATAAAGAAATCTGTCTTGTTAAGTAATTTAAGCAGAAGTAAAAAAAAGGAATATCTTTAAGAATTATTTTTCTTAATCGTTTAAACTGAGAGAGATTTTACTAAGCAGTCATGTAAAACTTAGATGCGTCATAAAATATTATTTAATATAATATTATATATATTTCCAATTAAAAATAGCAAATTTAAAATTATAAAAGCTTCATTTGGAAGCTATGTTCCGTTTTGATATTTTTTATCTAGCCATTTCCATAATTCGACCATAAATAAAAACGAAGCTTTTTTATTGCAAAATTTCCTAAATAAGTATTAAATTTTATTTGAGAAAACACATGAAAATATCATAATAAATAAATACATATCATCATTAATGAAAACATTAGAAGTTTTATTACCTTAACAAGGAATTAATGACTAAATATTCATAATGAATATATTAATGAACTAATTAATTAGTAATTTTTATTTTAAGAAATGTCATAATAAATAAATACATGTCATAAGCAATATAAAGTTTTTTGTTTTTGCTATTAACAATAAATTAACGACAGAACATTGGATAATGAATTCTATTAGGAACTAATATTTTAAATTAAAATCTTATAATATAAATAAAATTGCCTTATGTAAATTATTTTGACCAATATCATTATGATTCCGACAATGCTGTTAATCACATGAAAACTAGGACAAAAGCGATGATGTATTTATTAAGAGTAAAATCTGGGGTTGGACATTAATTCAGCTCACAATATTCTTCATTAAAAAAGTCAAATTTACCTTAAACTTTATTTATTTTCACATTTGAAAATCCTTTGTTTCAAACTCAATTATAACTAAATATCTTTTCAGTTGAGAAAATCCTACTCATCAGTTTCAGAAATGAGAGGATTTCTCCACCTGTAAAAAAGTAGATTAATTTTTGGTAGATTAAATAAATTATACTTAACTGTGTCATCATTTTTCATAAAACAATTTTTATTAAATTTTGAAATAATAAAAAATATTCATATGAATGTGAGAGACATAATCATTTTCTAAAAAACATCAGAAATTTGAAACAACTTATTAAATGAAAAAAGTTATTTACAAGTCCCACAAGGAATAAAAATCTAGTAAATCTTTAAATTTTAATATTTTACTAATAAAATTCTTACATTCCGCATATTTTTGTTTAAATTTCACAATAGATTTTTATGAGTACAGTTGTAAAAATATAGTCCTCAGTTATTTATTAAATTAATAGTTTTGCTAATCCTTAAAATTAAAACTTTTCATTATATAAATCTATCTATATACATATGATCAGATTCTTGTCTAGGGTAATATAATTAGTTATTTAGTATCAAACATGATAGTTCCTAATGATTGGATAGGAATGCTGGCCAACTTGTCTAGTGGTCAGCGTGCCGGATTACGGGTAGGAAGGTCTTGGGTTCGAATCTCGGTTCAGGCAAGGGTGTACTTTCTCTCTCTCTCTCTATCCTGTCTTTGTCCTTTCCTTGTGTGGGAATGAGGTGTAAATAGTTGCCTACCCTATAAACAGGTCCCTATGGCATGTGTGTGTACTGAAGAAGTCAGACTCCACACCAAATACGATTCAGTTAGAAAAGTAGAGCAGCGCACCCCAATTTGCCAGCCTAGCTGGCACACGAGAACAACAATGGATAGGAATGAATTTAGAAATTATCAACATCTTGCTCGCAAAATGTAGGATTCTTATAGATTTTTTTATTGAAGCATATTGAACTCTACCAATTGTAAGCAATTAAATACTATGCAACTTTTATTTCTGCTTTAAGTTGTTAAACTTTTTTAATTATTGAAAAGGTTTATCATAAATTCAACTTCCCTAATTGTGTTTATGGACTTATATTTCCTATTGTTCAGTTGATTTTTGAGGTCAACAACAATATATTCTGGCATACAGATATATTTTTATTCGTAGAGCTTCTGCTAGAAATACTGTCCTATTAATCTATCCTATTTGGTGGAAATATTTTACTGCGATAACCAAGAATATAACTATGGAATAATATTTTTCATCAGTGCATTTCTATTAACATATTTTTACAACTGTCTGTTTATGAACTTATTAGTTATATTAGGGTCTTTAAAAGACAGTTCTAAAAATATTATATTAGAAATGCACTGATGAAAAATGTTAAAATAACAACAAAGAATTGTAGAATTAAATAACAAATTCAAAAACTAAACGTGAGATTTCTAAACATTTATATATATATATATATATATATATATATATATATATATATATATATATATATATATATATATATATATATATATATATATATATATATATATATATATATATATATATATATATATATATATATATATATATATATATATATATACATACATACATATATTTAAGCAGATGTCTCTAGTGTGCTTGAATAAAGAACGCATGTTAATTAATCTTTATTCACATGTTCACCTGAATATGTGAATTAACAACAAAAATTTTGCAGTAAAAAATTTTAAGGAAATAAAATGTGATTATTCAGAGAATTTAACCCTTTCTTTTGCGTTTATTTTATATATTTTACTTAATTTGGCATTCACGAAGCACTTTGTTGCCTATCTATAAGATTATCCAATTCTTAGGGGTAGAACTTGAACCTTTTAACAAAAAGCTTCAAAAGATGCCGCCTTAATTTTTCCAAGAGTTAATATTTTCCGCTTATCTATTATAATTTAATGAAAAACATTACTCCATAAAATATGATATTATATTTTATTCAATATATTATTTCATAAATGTGTCTTTATTTATAATTCATTTATTTTATATCTCAATTTAATTCTTATATATTTTTTTTAGTAGCTAATTTTGTTATCCATGTTCTTAAAGCAACAATATTAATATTTAAATTATTTTAATATAAGTTTTGTTTCAAGTGGGTTGTGAGAAAAATTAATCAAAAATAATAAAATTTAATAATAATTTAAAATTAAGTCTAAGAATAATAAACAATCAATGAATAATAGTTTAAAATTAATTTTAAGGCTTCTATTGTTGCTGTTGTCGTGTGACAAGTGCAAGAATAAGAGATAAAAAAAAGACAAGTCAAATGGGATCAAAGGCATGGACCACTGCCCTGGCCATACCTTTATCTTTTTCTCATAAAGGGGTTTGCCATTACCTTGGGTAGTTGGACTCATGCCTGTTAGTCGGAAGGTATTCTGGTGAAACGCTTCTATTAATCATATCAATTAATTCTAAAATCCATTGTACGCAATATATGTTTATATACTAAGTATTTATTTAATATTTATTTATATTATATAACGATATCATTGATCTTTACAGAAAACTGTACACTATATAAAGGACTTTTAAGACTAAGCTTATATAGATGGCATATGATACATACATAAAATTAAACTGTCAGATTTTACATTTACTACAGTTCATAAGTCAATTTAGTTTCCAATAAAATCTGACATGATATTTTGCATTGATTACTATCTATTTTC
This sequence comes from Latrodectus elegans, assembly GCA_030067965.1. Classification (NCBI taxonomy): domain Eukaryota; kingdom Metazoa; phylum Arthropoda; class Arachnida; order Araneae; family Theridiidae; genus Latrodectus; species Latrodectus elegans. Next base: position 45,325,488 of record CM057822.1, read on the forward strand.
TAATTAATCTACAGTAAAAAAATACATATAAATTTATAATAAAATATATTATATTCCTTAAATATATAGTTTCTTTTTATATTAAATAGATAACCATAGATGTCGAAAATTTATGTCCCTATTTTCATTTTACCGACTTGAGTTAAGCGAAAACATTTACCGCGAACTTCCATAAATAACCTTTAAAAGCGATGAGCTCCCAAATGTTTGAGCATTTTGGTAATATCCTAAATTACCAGGATATTTTATATGTACTTGAATAGTTGGAAAAAATCAATTGGTACAGTTTAATCTGCACGACTTTAGCTCTTATCTGTTTAGTATCAGAGCTTCTTTTACCTGTTAAAAGCCCGAGAATATTCGTTCTCACGCCAATTACTTCAACCTGGGATTTTTTTTTTTAACCATTCCTTCCTCTCGATACATTTCTTACCATGTTGCCCACGTAGTTGATAGAGCGTACAAGTTACGATAAAAGATGAACGTCGTGCACTTAGGAAAACATGCTTGGCACTGCTTTTACACACTAGAGAATTAAGCATTCGGGACTACTTCGGCATACCAATTGGCGAGATATCGACCAGAAAAAAAAAGTTTGCTGTTTTTCCATTGATAAATTCTCTATCTCAAGACTGGTGTGTCGAGCTTTTACTGTTTTTAGCTTCCCTCGCTTTTGCAACCCCTAAAATGTAGTCAACTGTTATAACATGGAAACGTCGTTCATTTATTTCTCTTTAAAGATATTTCTTGTTTTCCTTTCGTCCCGACTTCGTGTCTCGTCTTTTGGTGATAAGGATATTTAATACTTGAATAGTAAACAAGGTACGTGTAGAAATTTTTTAGAGTAGGTTTTTTTTTTAGGGAGGCCCCCTGAGACCAGTTAAACAGTTGAAAATGTACTTGCATATTTTTATATTTCAGTAAAAATATTATATAGTATAATAATAATACATTTGAATAAAACATTGCTGGTGTTTCAGTGATATAACTCAAAATACCTTACCATGCCTAACATGTCATCCTATATTTATTCTATAAACAAATATTATTGCATATTTTGAAGTGCTTACTTCTAAGAATATTAAATTATCGGATACTCAAATAAAAATGATAATGATTCATCATTCAAAATCTTGAATAAAAATACATTTTATTTCCTATTCATAATGATTCTTCTGATTTATTTTCCAATTGAATTTCGTTAATCAAAATGATAAGATTCATATTTAAACTGATAATATGAAATTTTAATAACTAAAAACAGAGCTTTTTTACTCAAAGTTCTCGTAAGATTATTTTTTTCTGTCAAATAGAATTAATAATTAAAACATAACTTCAAATTATAACTAACGTAATCTAATAAAAGGGTCGTACGGAAAGCTGTATGTGTGTGCGTATTTCTTCTGCTTAATGTGATGTGTAATTTTATGAAATGGAGGCTGCCATTAAAGATTTCGACTTCACTATTTGATCAGGATTCAAAACTACAAAACATTTGACGATGTATAGAAACTTTAATTGTTATATGGAAACAACCGTTTTTTTGTAAAATATATAATAATTAATAGATTAAACGTCCAACAAAATTTTATATCAAAGTATTTTTTCATCTCACTGGTAAATGGACAATATATTTTCTCGATATCATTTTATGCTAATTTTCATTTTACAGAATAAAAATGTTATGATGACAATATCTAAAATTTTAGTAAGTTTATTACTCAATAGTAATTTATTATGAATAGCCAATATAGAAAAATAAAACCTGTTTTCCTATTAGAAAAAAACTCAAATAGATACTTGATTATTGGAATAATTTTGAATATTAATTTTCTTTCCAAATCTATTTTATGCTAAATTTTTATCAGCAGATACCATATTATTGAATTTTTGTAAATATTAATTCTTTATTAAATCTATTTATTGAAAATTATAATATTTTTTTTAATTCTATAGTTTAAATTTTCTAAAGATTTGCCCCAAACCTAAAAAAATAAACTCCTCTCTTTCAATTTAAAGAAACTAATATTATTAAGAAACTCTCTTATACGCAAAGGAAATAATATTATTTTAGATAAATTTTGAATTATTTTGATGATCATTTCAAAATAAATATCAATTCTCAAATGAATGCATTACTTTAATCTTTAAGGGAATAATAATAATAATACTTTTTAAGTATAAAGAAATTTATTTTTCTGATGTTAAATATAATTACGTAAATAATAATAATATAGAAAAATAAAAAAATATATAAAACATTAAACTATTAACTAATGTTAAGAACAAGATCAGGATATATTTCTATTTTTTGTTTCACAGATTTTTCAATAAAATAATATTTTTTACAATAATGAAGAATTTATTAATTATACATTTTTAAGCTCTCTCACATCCACATAACAAATTTTGTAAGCGTAACTTCACATAATGTTGCATGCTCTTAAATTACCTTATAATATGGCAATGATATATTTATGTTAAATCACCTAAAATAAACACTCCTGTGTATTTGCTTCGAAATCAAGTTGGAATGTTTTCGTCGATTTCAAAACCAATGTCCCTTAACAGGAGTTGACATGAAGATACCAAAGATGGGTAGGTCCTTTCGATCGAAGCTATAGATTTTGTCTCTATCTGTGCTGTATTCCTTCCGAGCATGTCAAAGATTATCTGCTACATGTCAACTTTTGATCTTTGAGAGGACATCGACAGTGGCGCCACCCAAACTAATCATTCAAATCATCGTGGCGCCATCTTCACCTTTATGAAATATTTCCCAAACCAGACAAAAAAATTGAAGAAGTCTTGTTTTGCTGTTTTGTTTTCTTATCTGCGACCTGCTCTTTCTGTCAATCGGGGTAAGAGACGTGATTGGACAACCTTTTGTTGCCAAATACTCATAAATAAATAACTGGACAATGACGCGGAGGAAGCTATGTGAATGAAATATTACTTTGAACGTGAACCTTGATCCGTTCCAAATTGGATTGTTTTAGGCAATCCTTGTTTTCAAACTAAACAGCCTGAAGTCTTTCCATTATGTACTCTTTGTTTTGTTGATAAGAAATACCTTAGCAAGATGGCGAGATTTTGAACAAGAATGAGTACAAAAAAATTTTTAAGAAAATAATACACTTAAATCATATAATCTTGAATATTAAAATATATACATGACTGAAGATTCAAAGATTACTTCCAATTTCTTTCTTATGAATATTATATATTTTCCATTATAAAAGATTTTAATTTTGAATCAAATTCTAAAATAATCTCACACTTGGTATAATTTCAAGTTGTTTTCATAAAGAAAAAAGTATAAAGCAGCGCTTATTAATATTAAAAATTTTTAATTAAAATATAATGACCAAAAGCAAATATAAATATGAAATTTTCAAAAATTACTATATAAATATTTTTATTTTTTGTTTTTAATTTCAGCAACTTATTTCTGACTTAGAAAAACATAAAGGCAGTAATTTTTAATTTTTAAACCACTCATAAGTCATGTAAGTCATACCGATTCACAAGCAAATATCAGCAAACTTCCACACCGGTGAAAATATGTTAGATTTTAACAGAGAACATCTCATCGTTTATTAAAATAAGTTATTGAACCACCAATCTTCCAATGCTCATTACCACTTTAAAAGAAATCATGAGTTTCAATAGAGTATTCATAATCAATCTTAATAATTGATGCTGAAAGTCCATACTAAATGAAATAACCCTCAAATCTTCCTTTATAATTAAATATAGTATCTTTATCAAAAAATTATTTTTCAGTTTTCAATGTTTATCGACTGAAGTTTATTTTCTCCAATACGTGTTGATTTAAAATGAAGATAAAAACTCGTTTCATTGATATTAAAATTTGCAGGTTCATCTTAGATCTAATCATTTTGAATTAATTAGATACTGATTAAAAAGATTTAGCTACAATATTTTAAACAAAAGAAAATGAATTTCCTATAAAATTAATTTTTGTTAAAATACTCAGATTTTGGCTTCATCACGAGATTAAAAATTAAAAAGAAGTTGTCAATGTTTAGTAATTTCAATCTTAAAAATGAGCAACTGGGCACAAAATTAAAAAAAGTAAAGAAAATTTAAAATTTTATATGATCAAAAACTTTTAATCAAGCAGAAAATTCATATAAAAGAAAAAAATTAAGCAGCATATATTTTGTAATTACTTTCAGATTTAATTTATTGTAATCTCATTGATTGAAATCACTAAGAATATATAAAATCGTGTGTTTATTCGAAGGAACTATATACCACAAAACCAAACACCAATCTTCAAATTTTTGGAATATTTGCCGTTAACGTTATAAGGAGCGGCGATGACATGATACAAAAAGTTCTGGTAATATTTAAAAAATTATGAGAAAAGCTTTTATTTAACGATTGTTTGGTTGTCTGCGGAGAAGACGTCGGTTTCATGTTCAGAAGGTAATAGGCTCTATAATTATCCCTGAGAACTTCCTGCTAAGATTTATGATTATTAAGAACTTCGTAAGTACTATTTTACTTCATTGGAGTAGCATGAAAATCAACCCACTAGTTCCAGTACTGACATAGCTGCTTAAGCTCACCTCAGACTTATAAGGCTGTTGGCTATATTTAGCGATTTTGGTCAGCATATATAAGCATCCAATAATGATTCAAAGTAAACTTAGTGTAGTAGACTGATACCCAAATCCCAAATGGATATTAAAAACAAATATATATATATATATATATATATATATATATATATATATATATATATATATATATATATATAGCGATCTCTAGAGCTTTAGCTGTAAAAAGCAGGATCCTCTATGCTGTTGTTTAAAAGCTTGGTCAGCATTACTGGACAGCTGAAGATGTTGTGGAGCTGTTGGACAGCTGTTGTGGAAACAGTTGAGCGTTTATCCGGGCAGTGAGGACAAAGCCTGGTCAGCTCCTTTGTTCATCTACAGAATCTACAGAAATTATCATGCTTTTCAAGTGTTTTGTTCAAAGTCTAGCTATCATAATTGAAAAGGTTCTGCCGCTGTTTAATTCTGGAATGGAAAACTTCTTAACTTTGAAACAGTTGGGCGTTTATCCGGGCAGTGAGGACAAAGCCTGGTCAGTTCCTTTGTCCATCTACAGAATCTACAGAAATTATCATGCCTTTCAAGTGTTTTGTTCAAATTGTTGGCTATCATAATTGAAATGGTTCTGTCACTGTTTAATTCTGGAATGGAAAACTTCTTAACTTGCTGGCAAATTAATTTTTGGTTGGCAACTGCATTGCGTTAATGAGGGTCAAGCATTCGGATGTCTGAGGATAATTACGGGCCTCTTTGGCGAGCTCATAGGCTATCTCGTTGCCAGGGATATCAACGTACGCCGGTATTCATTGTAAGGTGCAGGATCTTCGAATAGCAATGATTTTGTGGATTAACTCTATAATCTTATGACTGATTTGACACTTAACCCTTTGCATCACCTGTAATGCGTATATTGAGACAGAAAAATAATAATACCGTAGGATTTCTGGTCAATTTTAGACAGTTAAATTTCCAAAGCACATTTTATGGCCACGTTCTCACAAGTATAGATGGAAGCAATTTTCCCAACAGGAATACTGTGGCACTCCTGTTCACCATCTGGGCCGAAAAGAGGACTCCCGTTCCACTTCTATCGAGATTAGAGTCGAAGGAGCCACCCATATAGGCGATTTCTAAGCTTAGAGTGTAGGCTGCGAATTTTTTTATTGTGTGGTCACCTTTCACTTTTATTTCTGCGATTGGTTCTATCTTGGTGTAGGATTGCAAAAGATTTAAATTAATTTTAGTATGCTTAGGAAGACGTAAGATATTGTACGGTTCTTTGAAAATCTTCAGGTATTCGTAACGGTGGTTTAAGTCTTTCCTGATTTTCTGATAGAACTACAGGGTTGAATATCATTTTAACCTGCACTTTCCACTCCATGCATTGAAAGTTCTTGAAATATGGTAATCAATTAGGCGCTTTAGATTTTATAAATAAATTTAATAATGGCTAATTTTCTTCTGCTTTCCAAGGGGAAGAGGCTGCATTCCTTAAGATATATATAGATAGATAGATAGATAGGTAGATAGTGTGTATCTCTGTTTTCCTGACCAATAGGCCCTGGGGTACGAAACATATATCCCAATTAGGTGGTCAGAAAAATGCGAAATCTTAGTGCTTAGTTCCCAAGCTTGCTTGGTACTCAGTTTACTGACCTGTGCCTTAAGAGCGTGAAAAGCTACCACTAAGCCACCGGGCTTCGTAGATAGATGGATAGATCCTTATTTTCCAGTTTATATTCACACAACAACAAATTCATCCAATAATACAAAATATTGAACGAATCACCTTATGCCTTTCAACATTACGTGCATTATAATATTCATCTTTAAGCTAATCATCAAGCTCCTATAAAAATATTCTTATTATTTACTGAATATATTATATATTATATTATATTATATTATATTATATTATATTATATTATATTATATTATATTATATTATATTATATACATATATATAAAAATATAAATAGCAAGATTAGAAGTATCATAATAGAAAATTGAAAGATACAAGAATATATATAAAATTGTGCGTGTGTGTGGGAAAAGTACAAGAATAGATATAACACTTATGTTTAGCAATACATTCAGCGGAAAAGCAGATAAAATAGAATTACTTAAATATAATTAATAGTAGATTTTTATAAAATTGGTAATCAAATGTTAGATGGAGAATAATAGTCAAATACTATTTGGAGAATAATACATTGAAATTAACAAATGGAGAATAATAATATATAAAATTAGTCAAAAACCAAATTGATAATAATAATCAAACACCAGATGGAGAATAATACATTGAAAATACGAAATATAATAAACAGGGAAAAATGTTCAACATATATTTTAAAATTTAAAATCAATAAATTTGGTTTTTGACTAACTTTATAAATATATTATTATTCTGCATTTGGTATTTTCAATGTATTATTCTCCATCTAGAATTTGATTATTATTCTCCATCTAATATTTAATTATTAATTTATAAAAAGTACTATTAATTATATATATATATATATATATATATATATATATATATATATATATATATATATATATATATATATATATATAAATTTTTCAATTTTAGAAGACAAATTTTTTTCGCTTCCGATTAATTTTTTTTCATAAATATCAATAAATAATTGGAGATGAGGGCAGCTAATGAGTTTAGCAAGGTATAATATTTCAAATACCAGTTTGATTGCATAAACTTGGGATATTAAATAAACATATTCATAGTTAATATAGTTAACAAAAATTCCTTCAAAGTTAACATAGTTAACAAACAAATAAAGACCATTTTATATATATTATAGAATTAAATGTTTTAACTTACGAAAAGTTCTTGGACTTTGCCATCAAACTTTACTTTGTCTACAGTTATTCGCATCTTTAAAATCTTTTTTAAAAATCATTGAGGGATTTGGATATAAAATTTTAGAAAAAAAGTATTCTTTCTTGTGCAGAATACATTGTTAATTAAAAAGAAATAGAATTTTTAAAGGTAATATTTTTCTCCATTAAATGATAAAAACATTATAAGTGTCATTTTTATTGTTACAATGTACGTGCATTGCTTTTTGTTTTGTAACAATTAGCTATGTATTCATAAAAAAAGTATGGGTTTGTGTGTAAGTGTATGATCATGGGTTCGTAATATTGTTCTCAAATATAAGGCTATCTTCTACGCGATGTTATTTTGTAATTTTATTATTATGTGTATACGTAAAGTTTCCGTGAATTTTTATTCTATTTTAATTCCTTTAATAATATATATTCTAATCTTCAACTTGTGGATCCAGTTTCCAAATTTTCGAAAATTGATATTTGAATTATCAAAAAAAAAAAAAAAAACTATTCTTTATAATATTGATTGTTTAAAAATAGCGTTCAAATCTATTAATATAATTCAATGATCCGTTCAAAAAGCTCATTTTTCTTCATGAAAATTACTATTTTCAAAAATAAAATCAGAAATATTAACTGTATTTTTATCTTTTTTGAAATAATTATTCCAGGAAATGAATATGTTTCTTTCTTTTCAATGTGTATATTTAGTTTTACAGTAACTTTACTTGACATAGGATTAATTTTTATTTATTTTCTGCAGTCGCAGAGCTTTTTATTTGTGAAAAATATTCATTATTATAAAAATTATTGTTTTTCTCTCATAATTTTAAAATAAATTATTCAAAAAATTCGAGATTCATTGCGTAGGATCATCTGTCGGTTTCTTAGTCAAACATGAGAATTGTTCTAAAATGAATTTAAAATAAATTTATTGACTTGAGGCACACATAGAAATAAAAATGAAGAAAATTTTTATGTAGTTGTTCCATTTATATTTGATTAAGAATTATTAATTCTATAGTAACAGCAATTAATAATTTCAAAATATGTGTGTTGATTTAAAATATAGTATACTGAGTTATTATGAATTAAGTTTTAGAGTATGTTTCTTCTCATAGATATCTACTAATAAAAGGCAATCTGATCGATATTTCTTGCGACTATGTAGTCTGTTTTTAGTGCTAATATAGCAAAAATGTGTTTCATGCTCATATATCAAGATAAATACCAGAGCTGTTTAACCTTTGCTATAAAATTCTACACTATACCAAAGGAAGAATATTCAGGCCGAGGGATATTTAAAATGCATAGACCAGTCAAATTTATCGAATTTCTGTTGTGACAGATTTCAAATAAACAACCAACTTAGCTTGAGGACGACAATTTTTCTCATTAGGTTATTAGACTGAGAAAAAATATGAAATTCATTGACCTTGATTTCAAAATGTCACTTATTTCAAGACTGAGAATAATACTGATGGTAATCTCTTTCATTTCCCTTTCTAAGAACCCTTTCGTTGGGATCACCAACCAATCATCGCTTGGGTGACTAAAATTACATCTATATCACCTGTTCTAAAGAGAATAACGTCGACTCTATTTTGTATCGATTTTCAGCGATGTCAATCTAACAACATCCGAATCTCGCAATGGGTGACATTCAAATTAGAATCACATCTAGCCAGTGCCATTTAAAATCGCTTTCTGGAGACAATTATTTCGCGATAATACGATAACCGTCGAGTTCTGGCCGACCCCTCCTCTCCAAGGAAGGATTACTTTCTCGTTTAAAATCTGAGTACGGAGGCGCAATTAGAGTTGCATTACTTAGCAATAAATTAGGGGTTGTCAGATGCTCCAGCTCTCTCCAAGGCAAGGGAGCACTAATCGTTCATAACAGAAGTGACAGGCTCCCATTTCTAAATGCCGAATGACAGGCCTTGTTTAAGGTGCCACAAGCCTAACGATCCATGTCATCCAAAGGCCCAGATGTCCAAGAATCACCTGTATATGTGCTCCATGGGGAATTTTAGAGTTCAATTCGTTTTGTAAGGTTAGCTGTGATTAAGAGAATCTTCATTTTAGAAGAGGTAATAGGCATTTTAAGTAAGATCTCTGGAGAAGTTAGAGTTGAAGTGACTACATCGTAGTGTTTGGAGATAATTTAGTCGAATTACGATAACTTTTAAATGAAATGCCACGAAAGACTAGGGGTATTCCCTTCATTTTACGAGAAATTGAAATCGGTAGATATAAATTTGATATTACTTATTTATAATTGAGGAATCATTATTCTAATTGTAAAATATTGTATAGTTCAGTACTTACGTATTATCCCATGGACAATTTTTTGCAAAAATAAGAATAATAATATGTCACTAAATGTTGCAAATTTTAATTTTTTTTTTCCTTATTGGAGCAAAACGCAGCAGATTTAATTTTCCTATGATAAAAAAATTTCCTTTTTAAACAAAGTGTATCTTTATTGTTAATTATATTTTTTTATGTATTTTAATTTTTAAGGATTTCCGATTTTTTATTAGTCTATGTATTATTACTGAAAAAGGACATTTATTTTGTTATATTTACTATTCATGGTATTTTAAACGTATGTTTATATTTACTTTCGCTAATTTGTAACATCACTGTTTTTTGTTTTTACTTATTTACTTATTTGCAAAGAAATAAACTACATTTATTCTTCTCAGTTTTTCAAGTTTATTTTATAACTATTATTTTAAATAATATCCCCACATTTTCATTTCCTTTACATTTTATTACTTTGCTAAGTATTTCCCTTTTTAATGTTATTATTTAAATAATTATATAATTTTTCTTTGTTTAATATTTTAAGTTCCTATTTTTGAAGTGATTAATAAAAAAATATAATTTGGCTCAGTAAAATATTAAAAGTAATGAATTGAAAACAGTATTTAGAAAAATTCATTTCATATTTATTGTTTCTACTGCTCTTTACTGTAATGCTGTATTATCCAATTCTTTTTATTTGAAGTCTATTACAAGAACTTTGTTTTCCTTAATTATTTATTTACGGACTTTTACCTTTATCGAAAATTTATAGATTTATGATTGTTTTAATAAATTTACTATTTTACTCAATTTTAATTAATTATTTTTACTTTTTATTTCAATTATTAATTACTTCCGTTTTACCATATTGCACCCTGTAACTAAATTTAAGGCAGAATGCATAGTTATAATTTCACTTATTTGCTATTTTAACAAAGAAGAACTACATTATTTTTAGTGAAATTGAATTTCTATACCCTCTTGGTAAAACTTTGTTTTAGATTTGGTAGTAATACTTTTTGTAATTTCTTTTCTAAAATTCTTTTTTTTTTTTCAGAGAATAAATTACTTGTTACTATGATACCCAGTTGAAAACATAAAGTATCAATTTCATCTATGGGTGGATAAACGTGCTCTCATTTTACGCGAGTATCTCTCCAGGATACCATCCCTCTTATACTATCTTTACTCGTTTCCACCTCATGGAAACGAAACATTGAAAAAGAACCGTGCGATTAGGAAACTGCTTCGCTTAAGTGCTGACGCCACTTAGCAGTGTTTTGTAAACAACTCGTGGGGTACTTTGTAAACACCAGAACTATCTCCCCCGTGCGTGCCCTTTGAGAATATTGCAAATAGATATGGTGTCTTCCAAATTATATCTCTCACTGTATCTATTTACATGGTCAATCTTCAAGAGGGAAATATCAGCTTACTAATAAATTCCCTCGAGAAACATCATCAGGTTGATACTTGGCGGGAAAATAATGGTGATAACTGTTAACATTTGGTAACCAGCACAATCATGCATGTGTGAGATAATTAAAATAAACTTTACCTTTCACTATGAAGGCGTACCGGAATGTCACCAAAGTTTACCACAATTTAGGCTTTTGCCACAATCTTGTTTATCTTCACTTCGTGAAACTACCATTAGGTTTTTTCGGAGAAGTAGATGTAATTTGATGTGTTTGATAGTTGAATCAACTTAATGGAGGAAATTTCTTACTCACTGTTGTGTTGATAGAATTAGGAAAACGTAGACAAATGTTAATTTATTAGTCTACTGATATATAAGAAACTAAAAAAACTCGTTTAAGGACTGTTGGTGATATTTTTTTCCAGTAAAATAATAGCCTTGTCTTTCTTAATAGAAAATGCTTTTATTCTGAATAAAATTCAGAGTCAAAAATTAACAGTAATTTATTTTATTTATAGTTAAATGGCAAATATTCTTTTATAGATATTTTACAAATGTTTATTGCTTGTGAAAATATAGGTAATTTTTTCAATTTGATATTAAATTGTCTAGTAAATTTTCATCGTCCATTTCGTTCCATTCTAAGAATCAGTGTAAGCGATTTCTCTTTAAGAAAATCCTTTTTCCCGGAAATTGAAGGGAAAATTAATTTAGTCATTTTTACTAATTCTTACTTTTTCTTTTGATTTGTAATGCTTTAAGCTCAAAATTCATTTAAAATAATTTAATAGAAATTTTTCTAGATAATTTTAAATTTACACACTCGTTGATCTCATTTTGGAGTTAGGGTTGAAGTTTCTGACAACAGTTTCACCAACTATTTTGTTTGATCAATATAATATCTGCCTTTAATATTCAAATTTCCGAAAAATAAGTAAGATTTATGAGGTTTTTATACTTCAAATATATTTTTAGAAGAATTTTAAAAAATTTGAGAAGAAAAATAACATTTTGATTTTTTTTTCTTTTAAAAAACTTTAAAAGATCTTAATTTAGGAAAAAGATTCTTCATTTTTGTTTCGATAATTAATATTTTGCAGTAAAAATCTGGTGTTTTTCACGACCAATTAGTTATTTATGTTTTATATGAAAACTATTAAAAATAAAGATATTTATTTAATATTTTGTTTGAGATAGAAATTTATTTTATTCTCTTGTATTTTAAACAAAGTATAGTATAAGCAACTTTAATTTCAATGAGTTTAAGTTAATTTTGTAACTATACAACTATTGTTATTTTTATTTATCATAACGATGCGGGACCCTACCTGTAAAACCAGGTGACTGGACTTTTAATAGTCGTCTATCACCAAGAAACCTTATATATTTAATCAAGGTCAGGTGACGAGATCACATACGAGCTAGCACACTTTTCTCTACATCCATGCCGCACCAAGGAAGTATATTGAACGTCACAAATTATCTTAGACCCTCTCCTAAGCCACTGATCTCTTGGAACCTAGTGATCCAATCACTGCTTGCGGCAAGCTATGCTTCAATTTGTTAATCTTACGGGAAGTGGCTTAATGTATTAAGCCACTATGGCTCATATGAGAAAAATTTTTTGATACATTTGAAAAAAAAAAAACAGTTAAATAAATTTCTTTGTATATTTATCTCAAAATAAAATAGGACGGTAGTTTTTTTAGAAACTCGAACTTTTCGGATATTATTTTCAAGTTATCGATTATAGTTATGATCGTTTTAAATGAATTAGTGATTTCTGTAAGCTGTTCTATTTTCTTGGTAAGACCTGTCTTAGAATTTATTTGTGTGATAAAATTTAGATGTTCTTCAAAGTTTTCTCTCTAGTTCACATTTTCAATTTACTACATTAATTTTATGTCCACAAATCAAATTCACTTTATTAGGAAATAAGGTATTTTCTGTAAATTAAAAGGAACTTCTTTGTGGATCAGAAAAATAATATTTCAAGGAATACAAGCAATGATTTTGAAGACAAACTTAAATATTTTATGTAGTATGATATTAATATTTAGTTATTTCTTCTCTACGAAAATTAGTAGCTATGTAACATATTCATTTCATCAACATGTACTTTCCAATTAAATTCATGTAATTAGTAATCAAGTCTCAATTACTTGGTAAATAAAATATGCATAGCTTTATTTGTATAATGAATTGCAAAAGTTGAGTAACATTTTTGTGCTTATCATTCGAATTAAAAAAAAATGAATTACATTAAGTGTGAATTTATTGTGAAGTAATTACATGAGTTAAATAAAACTTTTAAGTATTAAGTTCGCTAAATAAAGCTTTGCTCCTTTTAAAATAAATCTTATAAGTTATTTTAATTTATTTTTGAAATCGAGAAACAGTGCAAATAAATATTGTTTAATTATCATAATTTTAAGGCGCTGAAGTGTTCATGTACGTGAAAATACGTGTCAAGCACACTAATTCAGTGCTTATAATAAATCACACTAAATAAAAATTATTAATTCATAGAAGCTGACTTTTTTTAATATAATGTTAAATCACGTTGAAATAATTGCCAAATTTATATGTCTGAAAAATTTAGAGGAAATAGAATTATGACTCTGTTCCTTATAAATAATGTAATATAGATGGATCATAAAATAAGAAAAATAAACTTTTTCAGTGATTTTTTTATATTTTTATTTACTTTCCAATGGTGTTATTATACCTATGATAAACTCTGCAGACTTATGACCATATTGTAATGCAGACATTTAAAGTATTGAATAAGCAGACTGAGATAAAGTAGTGAAAAGACAGACTGATAAAGTATTGAATAAGTAGACTGATAAAGTATTGAATAAGTAGACTTATAAAAGAATGAATAAGCAGACTTAGGAGAAGAATGGGAAAGAAATTGCAATTTTTTGAATTTTAGTCTTAGATATTGGTTTAAGAATCTTTTAGCTCATTTGGTGCCTCAGCAACTGAACAACAGTATGTTTATCAATCCGAAATTGTAATTTCAAATGACATTCATCTCCTCATCAACGATACGGGGTCTTTCTGTTCTCCCAGTAATTGTTGTTGCTCCAGGATATTTCCTTATATTTGGCCCTGAGTGGGGCTCTACAAGTTATGTAGAACAGCTAGGTGTATGTCTTCGTAATTTAGAAGCTGGAATCAAACAGAAGACCCTCTAGCCCTTATCCAGTCATCCCCAGAGGTATCATATCACGAGGAAGACACTGCGATCACGTCCTATTTAATATATTCCAGCCGCCGTTACTAAACACGACTTAGTTTCGGCTGAGTAGGGATTTTAATTCTCTACTTTCTGATAAAGAGAACTATACCTTAAATGGAAGAGTCCATCACGCCCTTCACAATGATTGTTTTCAATAATGCAATTAGTCCACACACGATACATTTTAATTACAAAATTCACAAACTTCTTAAAACGGTGAAGATCTTTAAAACATGCTTGCATTTCAGGAAAGAAAATTCTAGAATTCTTATTTAGTCCAATAAGAGACATAATCTATGTGTGACAAATAGGAATAATAATAATTAATGTATGTATTAAACTTTACCGCATCATTAATTGTGTTACCTTCATTTTCATATCACAATTTCATCGCCTGTGAGAAGATTTCGGAATATTATCACTTTCGTAGAGCAAACTCAATAATGATTGAGATCTATAATTTAGCCGTTATACCAAATAAGCATATGCTACAAAATGGATGATAATTTTCATTCTCACTATTTCCTTCGACTTGAACATTCGAATTCTGAAGTAGATAGGGATTCCTAATAATATGACTTGACCAATATATGCTCCTATGAAGGAATATATTTTCTGCCTTTTAAATTGCTTCGTCTGAGATGCTCATTAATACATAATATATTAAAATATATACATTTTGTGTTAAAATATATATATATATATATATATATATATATATATATATATATATATATATATATATATATATATATATATATATATTATTTCTATAATTAATGATGATAACCAAAGTTAAACTTCTCTTAATTAATTATCTTTCTCTTAAAATTAGATATATATTGTACCGCTATCAGATATCATTGTTCTTGTTGTCGTGTGACAAAAACAAAGGTAAAAAAAAAAAAAAAAAAAAAAAAAAAGACAAGTCATATGAGACCAAAGGCATGAAGCACTGCCCTGGCCACATCTTCAGCTTTTTCGTATAAAAGGTAAAGATACCGTCATACGTATTGATTAAAAAAAAACAAAAAAAAACAGTTCATTATATGTGAGGTATATATATTTATGTATGTATGTATGAATACATAATCATGTGCATGTCAGAAAAGAGAGTTTAATTTGCATAGATGACCATCTCTCTGCTGATGAAGACGTGGTTCCTATGCATTAATCCTATTTTTCGTGTTGTTTCAAAGATTTTCAAATTTTGTCTTACTAGTTTTATTGTTTTTCAAATTTTATCTAATTTATACTGGCAGATCTCTCTTTAGCTGCTTTTGCGCTGAATATTGTATTTTCAGTATTGTATTTATTGCTTTATATTATTATATGTATACATAAGTATACAATGACAACACTTTTTTTTTCTTTCCATACAAAATTAATTTTCATTTTGTTTTTATTGCACTTTAATCATCATTTATAGAGTCTACGATCAATTTCATTATACATTTCCACTTTTATATTATTAAACTTAAGCAAACTGTTATGAAATCCTTTATGAAGCGCTTCATCACATAAATCACATGCATTTTATATTTATATTAAAATATTATAATTATCTTGATTAAAAATAACTATGCTTAAATATCATTTTGAAAAGACAGTTGTAAAATAGAGCAACTACAAAATTTTCAGATTGAAGAACTCAATTAATATTCAAGATACCTATAGAGATATAAGTATTACTTAATCCATTTCATCAATTTAATTAGCAACTTCGTAACTTGTTGATTCCAAACAAAACTGAGTTTGATGTTCAAAATGCCACTTTCTTTTTACGATTCTATTAAAAAAATGTAGATTTATTAGAATTTAATTTTCATAGACCCTCTCAACATGACAATCTCTGATTAACACGCTCTTTTATCTGATTAAATTACTTTTGTTTATGGTGTTATTGTTAGACCAAGCCTAAACACACACACAGACACACACACACACACACACACACATATATATATATATATATATATATATATATAGCAAAGGTTTAAATTTCTCCTCTTTGAATGCGAGCTGCAAATACTTCTAACAAAAATCAGTATAAAGTTATGAGATTTGACATGATAATTAATGTTGTCAAATTTTCTGTATAAAACTCATTTTTATGAAAATTTTTAATTCAGATAGTTACTCGTAACTTTTAATTATGGGATAAAAATGAAGTATTTTTATTGTAAAATAGATGGCTAAAAAAAAATTAAGTGTACTACATCAATAAACAATATCAGAAACATGCTTATACATTTTTAAATAAAAGTAATATGTGTTTAGAATAACAGTATTCGATACAAATACTAACTTTTTATTTTAAACGTATTCACACTAAAAATTTCTAAATTGTTATTAGGATCTAAAAGGAAAAATGTAGGGGAAATAATTATATGTCATAATTTCAATTAATTTTAGGCTTCAAAATCAATTTTATTGTTTTAAAAAATGATTACATCCAAAGGAGAAACTAATATTTTCAGAAAAGAAAATTTAAATCATAATTAATGTAGGTTTAATTGGAAAGTGTTAGACATTTTTAGACCAAACGACAATTTACAAATTTTCCCATCAAAACTTATGTAAAAATCAGATTAATAGTATATTCAAATTAACTTCTCTATTCTAAGGTAGCACTAATTTCACTCAGTTGTATAATCAAAATGCAACGCTTTTCGGAGCATGATGTCCAGGATTCTAACCTTGCCAATGTCGAACAATGGTAGATGGGTGTACTTTTGTTTAATTAGGTGTTTGTGAATTTTCGAATTTCTTTTCGGTATCTATACAATTCTTCCCTGAAAGCAGTTTAACTTTTGAGCTGTGTGCCAAACAATGGTCTTTTGATATATCATCCCATTACAGACAGCACTAATTATTTTATTCTATTTATAGTATTATAGATTTGACAACAAAGTAATAAAAATTCTTACAAATAAAGTAAAAATTTACAAAAATAGTTATTTGATTTAAGACAATATTGTGTTGTACAATTGTAGTGCTGCATAAAGTGAAGATGAAGCAGACGTGCGTTTAAAATAAATCATGAATTTTTTAATAGATAAAGATTTATTCCTTCAGAAAGATGCTAACTGTGCTAACTATTAAGCAACGAAAATTTAAATAAATGAAGCAGTGCAACTACAACAGTGAACAACTTATTTGCTTTGTGTTAGCTACATTAAATAGATCATAGATGGCAGCACTATATAATGAAATTTCTACAATTTTGAGAGAGAGAGAGAGTCATAATTATGAATTTAACTGTTAATAACATCCAACTGAAACATCCCTAATGAATAATTATATTTGTTGAACATTGTATGAATATAAAACATTTGGAAATACAATATTACAAACTAAAATCAGATCGTTTTGATTGAATAAATATTGAAGAGGAACAATTAAAATTTATGAAATATATATTCTTTTGAATGAGAATATTCGTTTTAGCTTTTCAAATAATTTATCACCATTCCTTGAGATCAATGTAGTCATTTTTATTGGAAATTTATATATTATTATGAATTTTTATTTTTATAATCAAGGAAATTTATGTTAAGAAAGTAATCAAAATTTTCGTCACTATCTTGATTGCTCTTCACATTACTCATAATTTTTGATAAAATAATTTAACTTGATGGCGAAATGAATAAAAATTAATTTATGTTTTTTAACATTCAAGAGAGTTTCTAGGCTAATCTGTGTGTTTGTGCTTTCACAATTTTTATTTTTTATTTCATCCAATAGATTTTGAAACAAAGAAAAATTGTTTAAATTGATTTTCAAATGAAATTTCAATATCAAAATTTTTTATTTTTCCATTATGAAAGTATTTTATTTTAGTGTTTATAATCTGAAAATAATACGAGGGAAGTATAGATATGTATTTATTTATGGCAGTAGTTTAAGAGGTAGAAATTAGTAGATTGCTGTGTGTGTGTATATATATATATATATATATATATATATATATATATATATATATATATATATATGTATATATACACATACATACATATACATGTATATATATATATATATATATATAATATATATGTACATATATATACATATATATATATATATATATATATATATATATATATATATATATATATATATATATATATATATATATATATATATATATATATATATATATATATATATATATGTATGTATGTATATAATATATATATATATATAATTTCTTATGAATATCTTCCACTGTAAAAGTTATTAAACTATTAAATATATATATAATAAATGTTTTGTAATTTATTTCACATTTTCTGAAAATAACAAATATGTTAAAAAGAAAGATGCTCTTAAAAAATAATATTAATAAATATCCAGTTTTCGAAATATAATAACAAATTATTTATAACTAATTATTTTTTGTTAAATTAAAAAGCAGTTTTTCAATATATATGTATTTTTTTATGCCACATTATAAGAGAATTTTATATAAAGTATCAAAATCAGAATATTTCCCTTTATGTATTTTAAATCTAAAAAAGCTAACCAAAAATTTTAAGTCATATTTATTGACCAATTTTACTAAAAATTATTTATTTTTTTAATTTTTTAAAACTCCAATAAAATTACACTTGACATTAGAAAAAACCGCATTTTAGCAATTGTTACATTAAAAAGTAATCTTTATTTTTAAGAAGAATGTTTTTAGAATTAAAAGCTCAGTTATTTTTTTAAAAAATGAGGATTTCTATTTTTCAAATTAATAACAAAATTTATAAAGAACTCACGTATAGAATTTTATGTATAATTTAAACTTGCAAAGAAAAATTTTTTTTTTACCATCGTTCAGAAACTTATAATCGTTGTCGGCAAACGAATAATTATTAGCATTCAGTTCAGTAGTTAGTGAGTTCAGTAGTTAGTGAGTTCAGTTTCTTAACCGGAAGCAAATGTTTCTTGTGGTTAGGAATACACTTGAAATTGAGTTACCAGATTTATCAGCTTCTTTTGATCATTGTTAAAAGCCTGAATTTACATTAAAGAATGAACTTCATTCAGAGCGAATATATCAATATCGTCTCTTTTTGTGAGAAACTATTTCTATTTTTACCAGCTTGTTTTTTCACTGATTGCCACAATATAAGTAATTAAATTCATGATAAAACTTTCTCAAAATCCATAAATATTTTTAACTTTTATGTCCGAAGTATTACATCTTTGTTTTATTGTAATATCCACTTATATTCCAGCAACATATGATTTTAGTTGAACTAAATCAAATGATTATTTTTTTGACTAATAGATTAATATATCATATCATCTTAATATATCATATCATCAAATTAATATTTACGTATAAAAAGTGAATGATATTTCATAGTCATTTTAATTAGAACTGACAAATATTTGTGCAAAAGCTTGCATCTTACAAATCAATTTATGTTCCCCATCAAATTTTCCGAACCCATTAACAACTATGTAAGCCGATTACAAATTATTGAGAACAATGAAAAATAATAATAAACACCCTGTTAAAAATTAAAAAAAAAAACATTATAGCAGTACAACCATTTTTTAGCTATAAATCGGTTAAAATATTTATAGTTATTTATGAATATCCAAAGGTCTTCTATTATTGTGACGAATACATGCCAAGCTGAACATCAAAATCTAAAATCTCGAATTCCACTTGTATTAAATAACTTATCAAAATTTTGGAAGACATAAATTTATCATTTTAATTTTTTCAAATTATTAACTTTTTCTCGAAAAAATTACTATTTGTTGATGCTTACATATATATATATATGCATGTATATATATATATATATATATATATATATATATATATATATATATATATATATATATATATATATATATATATATATATATATATATATATATATATATATATATATATATATATATATATATATATTCATATTCGCTTTATATTCTTCTCTTGAAATATAATGCGAAAGTGTTAATACCATTTCTCTTAATTTATGAACGGCAGAGCATTTTTCTGTGCGATTCACTTAGCTGTCCCATTGAATTAATTTACGAAGATG
The DNA here is from genome assembly GCA_030067965.1 of Latrodectus elegans. NCBI lineage: Eukaryota > Metazoa > Arthropoda > Arachnida > Araneae > Theridiidae > Latrodectus > Latrodectus elegans. The sequence continues at coordinate 45,345,966 of CM057822.1, forward strand.
CGTAGCAGATTTAGGCCATAACGGCCTACCATTTCTGGCATCGTTGCACGTGTATCAATAATAACACAGCCCTAAACATGGAGCTCCCGTCCATAACATGCCCAAATACAATAATTTTATGTCCTAATCCATGCTTTGAGTAACCTCGCAACACGCGCTATGCGGTCCTCTCAGTCTCGTTAGGTTCCCAGGGGGTCCCTGTTTCAAGGGCTTCCCGCTGCAGAGGGGGTCCATGTACGACAACCCCCTCCATGATTTGTAACAAATGAAGTATCCATCGGCAAAAGCGATGCGCATTAATGGAGGTCTAATGGACGAGACAGTAACTCGCGCGTCTCCCAAAGGGAGCGCTGCTCACGTCAGTAGTGTCATAGCCCGAATGAAAATGCATTAAAGGAGTGGATGTTTAAAGCTCGTTTTATCATTTTCATAAATGGCTGAACTAGGTTGATGGGCGTGAGGGGGGCGATCAGTTAATGAAATGAAGCACGCGTAGAGGGGTGTATTGTGTTTCCAAAGGAAGGTTGGCAGATTCTAATGCACTCCTAAATTATTGTTATACGCAGCCTTTCCTGCATTGTTACCCACTGACTTGGGGAAATGTAATCCTCAAATATGAATTAGATTTATCATGTTTGGTGTCCACTAGGGAAGGCTTGTCAGATAAACTTCGTAGTGATATTCGTTGTAAAAGAATAACTTCTTTTATTCGTATTCTATATAGATTATGATAGATTTCAGAATACAAATGGAAATAACTTATATACTTTTCTTAAATATCACTAGAAAAGTTCTTGAGCAAAGAAAAATCAAGAATCAGTCTTTATACTTTTATATATTTAAATATATTAAGTAATGAAACGTTTCATATTTTGAAAATAATATCTTTATCAACAATCAGACCAGTTGTAAGCAAAGCTATAATTTTTTTTAAGAATTCTCTAAATTATTAATATTTTTACCAACTACTTATAAAATAATTATAAATTTTAAAATTCTATAATTTCAGATTTTATAGAAGAAATTTTCATTTAATTCCATACAAGTTACTAAATTATTATTAATTCAGTAGAGCACAAATAAATAAATATGATTACTATTTTGCAAGTCAATATAAGATTTTAGTTAATTTACGTAATTTTCCACAAGATAAATTTTAGATAATATTTATTACGCATATATATTATATGTTATATATTTCTACAAAAATTGTATATTCTTTTTAACGAAAATTGCTTATTCTTTTTTGGAGAACGTAGTACCATTTGTTGTGTACCAGCATGCATATCACTAGTGCGTGTGTGTGTGTGTGTGTGTTTGTGTGTGTGTGTGGTTTTAGGAATACATGATAATATTTCTTGTTGAAATTAGACTAGTTTTCTGTTTTTGAAACAATAGGAATCCCATATATTTAAGGAATGAAGATGAAAGGTATTAACTTAATACCTTTCATCTTCATTCCTTAGATATATTATTGATAATGCCTAGTTAAAAAAAAGGAAATAATTTACTCAAATTTATATTATCTGATTTTAAAAGAAAATAATATTGTGCATACAATATTATTTTCTTTTAAGATTGCCTAGTTTAAAATGCAATGCCTAATTTTTAAAAAAGGGAAATAATTTTCTCAAAATTATATAATCTGATTTTAAAAGAAAATAATATTGTGCACACAGAGAAAATTTACTTATCTTTTGTTTAGTCTTATACATTGGAAGTTACGGAGAACACTGTACAAACTGTATGACGTCAGAAAGTGTGATTTATAGTTTCTTTTCTTAAGCATTCGTTTATAAAACAAGAGACTACAAACTGCATGACCTCAGCCTGAGTGAACTATAATTTCTTCTTTCCTTTTCTTAAATGACTATTTAGCAACATAATAAAAAATTCTTGCAAACAAAAGCACAATTGTTATACACTACCTTACAGAAGCAGACAGTAGGTGTACTTCGTTTGCTACCACCTATATTTCACATGAAGTGAATCAAATATTTTCTTTATCATGATAAAAATGTTGAAACAATAAAAATTTTTAGGTGCCAATAATTGCTAACATTTAATTATTAACATTATTATTTTCACCTAATTAACGTTATTGCTAAGCACAAGTACGAGGAGGAATTGTATAAAAATTAGTGAAAAGAATTTTATTACACTAATAAAATCATTTAACTACATTCGTAATGATCAGTTAAAATCTAAACTGATTATTCAAAGTTAGAGTAGGAAAATTCATTTGTTATGATAACACTGATTCAAACAGCAATGAAACAACATTGAAACAAATGGAAAATTATAATTATAGGTTAATTTTTGTATGGTAATTTATTTTATTTTATTTATATTTAGAGAGAATATCTCTTTAATAGTGATATCAGTCTGATCCACAATAATGAATAAACGAATATGAAAATTGTATTTCGTGTAATGCTAAGCATTATATAATTATCTTATCTAATTATCTTATGCATCCCATTACCCTACTCCATGGTCGACTCAGTAAGATTCAATCGATTACCTTTCTGTCTGAGTTACAATGTGCTTAGGCAGATGTGTTTAGTGTACTGCAATGAAAGCTATTATCGTTACATAAATATAATTTTATTGCTTTATTAAATGAATAAATCAAGTGTAAGTTAATGTATTTTACATGCATCCTGTATAATTCATAACTATTTTGTTTTGTATGTACCAACTATTCAATATTAAAGTTGTAATAGTTAATGAAGCTTATTTTACAAGAATGTATGAATATTTAAGAAGATAATCTTAGCAAAAATTATTTAAAACTCTAGTTCAAAAAAGAACCTATTCTTTTTTAAAGAAAGGAAGTGTTTTTGTTGAAACACATCTGCGAATATCAATTTTCTTTTCACTTTTAATTATTACACTGGAAAATTTCTTTGTTCGGTTAAAAATATAGAGAATCTTATTTATAATCTCTTAAATTATATTCATTTTTGTTTACAAAAAAATTCTAACAGTGAATAAGGCATCAATAAAATACATCACATATTTTAAATTAATGATACTTTAACATAATTTGAGTACATTTATTAAAAATATATAAATTTAAAAGACTACTAAATATGTTTTTATATATATTTTTAATAAATATATTCAAATTGCATTGTGAATGCTTTATTTATTTAAAGTTAAGTAAAATGAAGAATTGAATTCTGCTTTTTTTTTAATTAATTATATATCAAACCACAACATATTTATGTTGTCTAGACGTCAATGATTAATCAATTAATCTTTATCTTTTTTGGTAAAAAAAGAATGTAACAATATCATTTTACATTTAAAAATTTATTTAATTAAAAACATATGGCTATTTTCGAAATATCTCAGATTACTTTTTTAATTAGGTAACCTAAATCTATGTCACAAACCGAAATACTCGGTTCAATAAATGAGTATTAATTACTAGCAACTACTTAGTTTAGTATTTTGAACTATTCATATGGTTCTCCTCCGATAACCGAATATAACAGTGATAACTTTTAATAAATCCTGCCAAAAAGAATATGTATTACGAGTAACAACATGAAACATTTTGTTATAAAAAATCGAAATCAAATAATTTTGGTTGATAATACTCATGATCTTGCATAAAAATTACTTTCAAAACTAAATATAAATGTTTTTCTTAAATTGTTAGCACCATCAAATAAATTCAAATGATGATAATTAGAAAAAAAACTTCTCTTTTTATTTATTTTACTTAAATTTTTAAATTATTACACACAAATTCAAAGCAGAGAGTCAACTTGGTGAGCTATTTAAAAATATTGGCATATGCTTACTTATTTATTGATTTATTTATTTAAGTAATATATATATTTATTTAAGTAATATATATATTTATTTAAGTAATATATATATATCATAACATTTTATTGCCATCAAATGTTACGATATTACTTTCGATGGTTTTTTGTGATGGGATAAATTTATGTTAGTACACACACACATTAACATTTGGATGTTACAAGCCTTTTACAGATTTATTTTCTTGGATTTGAATAAATATATTTTTGTTTGTTATATATTTTGTGTTACATTGATTTATTAATAAAATGGTTTCTTATGGATTTAAATTTACTTTCTAAGTGTAAATTTCCAAATGTAAAAAATTAATGTAAATTAATGTTTACTTTCCAAATGTAAATTTCATTATAACTATAATAGTATTTATTTAAAGAGCACATCCACACAAGTCCTAATCTAAATTTGTTCAATGTATTGCAAAATTAGGTGAATTTATAGCAGTGATAAGCAACTCCTGTATAATTAATTGAAATTGTAATATTTAAGATATGATTATACACTGCCATAAATATGTTATTCTTTATTTATATTTATACAATATGATAATGTTTCGATGATAATATATTTCTATGATTTAGGGATTTTTCAATTAGTTTTTTTATTTTAGTTTAATATAAATACACTCATGAAGAAGAATTTTACTAATTTGCGATGAAAATTTTAAATATTTTCAATATTTATTTAATTTAATATTTTTGTCAATTTATAATATTGATGATTTTGAGTACTGTACAAAAAGTGAAGGCAAGAAAAATCCAGCAAAATGTCTATTGATGTAAGCATTTCTTGGGGGGGGGGGTGTAAGCAGTTTTTTCAATCAGTAAAAATGTCTATTGACACAAATAAATAAACTCCTAAGCTAATTAATTATGTGTGTCAGAATAATTTTTAAGTAATCAAAACTTATTGATTATTTAGAAAACATACAATATCAAAATCAAAATCAATAATAATTTATTTTACCATCGTTTTCTATCAGATATCTAAAAAATAGCTTCACAAATTTTAAATGGAAGTTTTACTTAGAGAGCTACAACGCTTTGTGTTTGTTTTGACCATACGTATGTATTGCGTATCATTCTTCTGAAGAATTTTGACACACATTAGTCTTTATTTATACATCGCAAGGACAAAAACAGGAAAACTCCAGAGCAGCTATCATACTCATGAAAAATGTTGTTCAATAGTTGTTGAGACGAAATGCAAGGACATTCTACTTCAAAAATCTAGACTTTATGCTTGGATTTCATGTACAAAACATTGCACTTTCTTGGAATTACTAATAATATTCATAACAATTGAAACTTTTTGTGGTGATTTAAGCATCAGTTGCACATGTACACCTTCTGCCAGCACTTTTCATAGGTTTATTTATACATCGCCAGAAACTTGAAAATTCCAAATGCTTATGCTTAGCAGAATTAATTATATTGACAGAGAAGGGAAATGTGGACCCATAAGTACTCATAAAATTTTCTTAACTAATTTATCCAAAATGCATTTGTATTGATTGGATATTGTTTTGAGTATTGTTCGTATGAATAATTTCCACTATAAATTCATTTTGAAATGAGTGTGTCCCTTCGATTTCAATGAATGCGTCAACCAGTTGTGGCAATCATCAGACAATCAAAAGGAAATGTACGATTGCTTGGACAGTCAAGTAATTCTTCCCGGAAATACGGGCTAGAAGGGGAAAAAGGGAGATTTTGAGAACAGGACTCTTTGTCCGAATTTTGGGGAGAGATTGAAAGGGGTGGAGAAGATTTTTATTGGACAATGTGGGCGGAAGCAGTTCGTTTGGGAGCAGATTGGACAATTATTCTGTGCATTAGGTTTCACTTCTGGCAGAACGATCATTCTGTACCAAGGAAATCGTAATTTCCTTACCAATTCATGCTTCAATTATTTGTGCACAACCCTTTTCGTTTTCCCTTACAAGGGAACAGACTCTGGGCAAATAATATCCTAAAATATACTGCTTTCATCAATGCTGCTTTATCATTAGAAATTCTTTTTTGAACATATGAAACAGAATGCATTGCTTGAAATGTATTGAACATCAAAATTTTTAATATATCAAAAATCAGTCTAAAATTTAATGCAATAAAAAACAATAAATAAGAAGATAATATCATTCGAAATGTCAAAACGAGGACTTTTTTCATGCAGAAAAGCAAAGAAATAATTTATACATTCATAATATGCCATGATTTTAATCCAATTGAATATATTCTAACTTAACTAAAATAAAAAAATATATTACTAACTATTTATAAGATTTCAAAGAGGATACTTTTGTAAAGTCGCAAACATGTTGCAAAATTTGTTACACGAAGAAACGAAACTCACTACTTGAATGACTAATTTCTTGCACAAGGCTTTTTAAAAATTATCAAAGTTAGTAATACCTTTGGCTTTAAGATGGTGCAAACAAAATGATTCACTGTGTTCAAGTGGAGGGAATAAGATGATCATTATGGTGCTTCAATGAAGTCGGGAAAATGTGCTTCATATTAATCTACAATACTCTTAGTTATGAACACAGCTATAGAATCCTGTACGGAAATCCTGTATCAAAAACATTTACTTCCACAAGGAAAAACTCAGAAACTTCCATTAATGTATGAAATGTTCATTGATTAATCTTTATCCTCTGGCCAACAAAATAAAGAGTCATTTCCGCCCTAACTCACATTCTGCTCCCAAATCATGATGGATTGGAATATTTTAAAGATTAGTTTAATAACCAAACTGTTTTATAATGGTTTAACAATTCAAAAATTTCAAATAGCAACTATTGATCTATCAGGCTAGTTACTGTAAACTAACCTGAAATATCTTTTCATTTGTACACAAGTATTTTTGTCATCGATCATCTCCACACAAATTTATAAGATTTCAAACACACTTTAGAAGTTTGTCACCACACTTTAGAAGTTTAGTAGATTAAGTTGTTATACTGAACTTTTGATTATCTTTCATATAATAAAACCAAAGTTCAATTTTTGCATTCAATCAAATAAGCATTTTTAAATTTTTTTTCTCTTTAAGTATTTTTAGCATTGAAATCCTCCAATTCACATCAGAAGGCAATTGTTTCTTTCAAGTCTTTTTTGATAGTTTTTTTGTTTTTAAAAATGTTTACTGAATAAGCATTCTTTCCTTTCTTGTACGTCACCATGATATTCAAGGTTTTTAAAATTTTAAATTCTCTATGAAACTTTCCACGAAAGCATTTTTAACAAATGAATGCTTTCACTTTATCTATGGGGCCGTAGTATCCTAGTGGTTAGGTTATAGGCCTTCCATCCGGAAGGGTGGGGTCCTATTCCCAATGCCGCCAAAGACCAGCCGAGTATATGCGATATATGTGCTCGTTAAATCTGCGGAATCGAAAGTCCTGCGGTCGGTCATATAGCAGTTACCATGGGTGCAATGGTCTGGAGAAATTTATCCCCCATCAGATCAATGCCAAAATTGAGTGAGTAGATCCTCTGGTGCTGCCATCTATCGGAGTATTTGATTAGCAAAAGTCGTACTTTCACCTTTATGGAGCTCTGATTAAATGAAAGGCGCTCCCACTTGACTTAAATTCGCATAGCCAAGGAAGAGCGAGCTTGGCTTGTCTAAGTGTCATTAGTAACAACAACTTAATGTCTTTTCTGGTGCATGTATGGCTCATTCTTTGATTAACATGATATATAAGAAAAAATTTTTTTTTTCATATTTGCTTTCATATATATTTTCAAAATTCAATAGTTTTTTTAAAAACATTTTTCCTATGATAAATAAAGATTATTGATTTGATTTTAGTCCAAGTTACTTCATGTCCCACTTGTAGATGGTAAAACAATTGTTGTTTCAGTTAATTTTATTCCAGCTGTCTAATTTTGTCCACCAAAGGTGAAAAACTCAAATGATCAGTACATGAATTTTAATTACAATTAAATGAAATAACTCGGTCTCCTATCTTTAGTAAATATCACATGATACGAATCCAATAAATGTAAAGACATCAAACCCTGTAGAACATTTAAAGGACAAATGACCTTTCGTTGGTACAATCTTTGGTTAGGTCAGGTACCGAATTCGTTACTTTCCGGACACTAGAATGGTGAGTTTATTCCTCCAAGCTAATTTAGCTATTATTTAGTCCAAACTAATATTTTTTAATTAAATCGCTCTTTATTTCTTATAATAAATTCACATTTATGAATTTTACTTTATGTTCGAAAATATTTTTAAAGTTTTCTGTGATTAAGAATTCTTTAATGTTTAGAAAATTGTGTATACAATATTTTTTTTTATTTTATTGTAACTGCACAAAGTACATTCGAAGACTTAAAACATTTTCAAAATTCTGATACCCAAAATTCAGCATATATTCATTCGTTCATATTTCATTGAAAAAATAAAAATATATTTTATTTCCAACTGATATTTTCCTGCACAAATTCTTCTTTTTACTTTCATTATACTAGAAACCATGACATAAATTGCTGCTATGAACATGTCTAAAGATAATGACCTCTCTCTCTCTTGTCTCTAATCGAGTTATTTTATTGTTCGGAAGAAATGATACTCTAGGGAAATACAAGCGACCCTCTCAGCTAAGAGGAATATTTAGATGTCTGGAAAATAACGCTGTTAACCTCACCTCAATTTTTATGATTCCCGGAACTCAAGTTTGGTGGAAAATCCATTACTCTCGCTGAAGCAAATCCTGTAATTTGCAAAGAATGGAACATTTGCTTCATTTCGATATGCTCGGAGATTGTAAAACGAGCCTGGAACAGTGATAGACGTCGGTATACCGCGAGGATAAGGGGACGTCATCCTTGATTTCAAGCTTTAGTAGAGACGGAGGACTCGGAATCAGTTTTATGATGCAGGACATCAACGGAGTTTTAGTACTTCGAGATAGAAATGCTGGCAGACGGAAAGTGATCTAAGTCTTTCGTCTTTTAGTCAAGTTCAGCTTTTAATTTTTTAGTCAACTTTCAAATTTTTTTTTCCTTCATTTGATTTATACTGTTTATTTGTGCCGACTGAAGCATTTAACGCAACCAGAAATCCCTAAATTTCCAGTTGTCCCAGACAAAATTGGCTTTGAATCAGCAGCTACCACACTATACCACATCAAAAATCAAAATACTATACCACACAACCATTAGAACCTGTAATATATTCATGTGTTTATTCTTTTATGTGCATACTCTTCTAAAATCAAAGTAACGAATCTGCAAGTTTTCAGGCACACATTTCTAACCAGGTCACCGTTACCCGAGAATTAAATTAATTCACATACAACAAAGGATAGGCATTTTTCATTTCTTGAAATTTCTACAAAAATATTAAGAAGACTGGGACAAAGTTTCGTTTTAATGGTCCATTTATATGGTTCATTATTATTTGTATTTATTTTAAGAATATAGGGAATAACACCATATTACTTCTTCACATTATACAATTTCCTCCTTGTTTTCATTTTAAAAACATCATTTGATTTAATTTTTTTTCTTTGTATTTTTGCCAGTTTTTTTTCTTAATTAAAAATAAATTTAAAATTTAATAATATTTTAATCCACATGGAAAATTAGTTTTAAATTAAAAAATTTAGGAATTTGATGGATAGTATTTACCGACGAAATTAGTATTACTTCGAGTGAGTTTGTGGATCATAAAAGTATATACCGATAAACCGACGGTTGAATTGAAAATGTTGCAGAAAAAAAGGGATTATAAATCAATCAGATAAGAAGAATAAGAAAATATTTACTTTATATTTGATTCCAAATAATGGAATCAAATATAAAGTGAATCCAACTTCTTGTTCGATTTGATTGTTTGTATTGATAAATAATGCAAAATTGGCTACATGACTTCAGTTCAATAAAAAACAGTGTCAAGTTCGAGTGTTGTCACTGTTGAATAATAATGTTTCGAATAATTTTCTCTTGCTACTCATGATTATAGTATAATTTAAAAAAAGCTTTTTTAAGAAAAAATGTTTTTTAATGAATTTTATCAGAATTTTAGAAAAGTATTATGATTACATTCCACCCAATTCATTATATTTAAAAAATTATTAAATAAAGTACTCCTTTAAAACTTATTAAATAAACTGAAGAAACAGATTTAAAATATAATGATTTAAAATATACTATAGTAATTAAAAACAAATTTATAAAGTATTAATAAATTAGTGCCTAGTTTTTAGTAAATTTATTCAATATTTATATAATAATATATAAATTTACTAAATATTTTATTAATAACTAAAATCGTTAATTTTTCCACTAAAACAGCGATTTTTTTAAAATTGACAGTATAAAAATGTACGTTAAATAAAAGTACTAAAATTCAAATTTTAAATCGTTAAATCTTTCAAGACTCAAATAATTTAGGAATTTTAATTTTTAAAAATTAATTTAAATATTAAAGATACATAATTACAAAACTATTGGATAAACTTATTCAGAAACATTTTTCAGACTTACAGATATTTAAAATTACTGTATTCATTTTAAAAGGAAATTAATGTAACAGATTCTAATTTATTAAAATCTTTAATTTGAACCGTAATAAAAGATTTTATTCTAATTTATTAAAAACTTAAGATACTAATTTATTAAAATCTTAGTTTTTAATTAAGGATATAAAATATTAGAATTAATGGGGGGGGAATCCAGTTTCGAATTTTAAATCTTGAAACCTATAAGATTTGAATAATTCAAGAATTTGTGCTGCTGGAAAAACTAACTTTAGTAACAAAATAAACATTCAGTATCAGTGTCAAAAATGTAAATTGGATTTAACTTGATCTAAAAGCAGAATGAAAGACTTAAACCACTCTTCCGATACTTGTCACTAAAATAACATTGCTCCATGGGTCAGAGGTAAAAGGGTTTTTCCTGCCAGGCGAAGACTTTAAAATGGAAAGCAAAGGGGTACTCCGTTCCGGAATGAGGGCACATCTCAGAAATTGGAAACTTAAATAGAGAACGGGTAAAGTTTCACTTCACGCACATGGGCACCAAGAGCCCGTGACGAGTTTTACTCAAATGAATCCATTTCACTTCAGTTCTAGGATGTGAATTTAAAATTCCCTTTAGTCAAGCCCCTGATCTTTAAAACAAGTCGAGGATTTTCCTTTTTTGCGAATGTTTAAGAGTCAGCTTTCCGATAAAGTTTGTGACACCGTCTGGAATTGATTTAAATGCGGACGAACCAGTCAACCTATTTCTAATGCCGCTTAAAAGTTTGTCCGAGGCGTTGGCTTAGTTTATTAACATGATGCAGAATTTTATGAAGAGTAATGACAATTGTGTTAATTATATACGTTTTTATAGATAAACGTAAACATTTTTGTTAGCATAAATTCTGTTTTATAGTAAAATAATTAACAAAAATTTATTCTATTCAAACTGGAAATCATTCATTGGAAGTAAAATAAGTGTTAAAAAATTATAAAATTATTACAATTTTTGTAATTTCAACTATAATAATACTTTTTTTAAAAATTAAATTAAGTTCATGTAAATAAATGAAATATGAAATATTTACATATAATGTAAATATTTCATATTTCATTTTAAGCGTTTTTAACTGTACTAAATATTTTATCAATAATTTCATGTAATTTCTACATAAGTATATCTATCACGAATCCCTATTTAATATATATATTTTTTTACTTTGATTTGAACGATGTTGATCTCCCCAATTCGTTTTTGTAAGATAATTTTCTCTAAGATATCCTTGATAATTATTTTCAATTCGTACACAATATCATATTGGAAATTATTTGATTCAAATTGATAAACCAAATTATCTCTTGCGCCATTTTAATAAAGCTTTTTCTCGCTGGGAAGATAAGATTTTTTTCCCCAAGAATCTCTCAATTTACATAGCTAATTTCCAAAAATCTTTGTGATAATTTAGCATCCTTGGTTTTCCATTAATTTCTGAAAAGTAATATTTCAACTCCATCCTCAAGTAAACCAGATCATTCCCTGTTAATTTTAATTATTTATGGTACGATTTTGAAAGCACAGATAATCTTCTGTTTAATTATAATCATGATAATTTTTCTACGATTTCGAGCTGATAATTTATTTTCTTCCAAATCATATATTTTTCATAAAAAATTTTTTAAGTTTTATTATTAGTCTTAAGAAATTTAATAATCTTGCTTATTTACTGTTTCAAATTTTCCAGATCTCTTATAAAACTAAAATTTTCAAACTTCTTTCTTCGATTTCAATTTTTCCAAGCGACATTATGAATTTCTCATATAAACAAGATAAGTTCGAATTATATTATCCTTTACATCTTTCTGTAATAAAGAGTTTGACGATTTTGAAAGTAAAACTATTATAATTTTAGAAAATCAAACTGTTTTAAATGTAAAAATGAGTGATTTTATATTTATGTAGCACTGAGACTTCGAAACAATTGTTAATTGCTCGAAATTAAATTAAAATTTTTTTTCAACTAATGATTTATTTGGGAAAATATAACTTATTTCAATTTTTTGAAATTGTACATTTTATGTAGTGTACTATTTAAAATAAATGATATTTCATATTTTCGCAAAATTTTGCAACACATTATAGAGTTGAGCGAAAAATGTTCAACCAGTGAATCTAGACACAGGTATTTATTCGTTTTATACTAACTATAGACTGTTGCGCCAACATTTTGAAGTGCTTATTATAGTATAGTGAAAAGCACTAACTCATTATAATCTAAGTTCCACACTGAATTAGCATCAAATATGGAGGATACTTTTATTCTTTCTGTATTTATTACTAATGCTGATGCAGATTTTACGGTATAAAATTTTATGGTAATATCAAAGAACGAGGATTATTAAGACTATATTTATTTTCTTATATGATTACAAAAAATATGCCATGATAACGACTAAATAAAGAAACAAGATAAATTTAAGAATTTTTAAATGCAGTTGACTATAATGTTTCAATAAATAATTATTCATAAAATGTAAACGATACTTGTCAAGATTTTTTTAAATCATAGTAAGTATTCAAGCTTTACTTGTACATTGAGATATTGATACATTGATATAGATACATTGAGATATAGATACATTGAGATAAAATTTCTTAATTAGCAATTCAGAAACATAAATTAAATCAAATATATAATTTAAAAAAATATTTCTCACTTTTGTTGATAAATTTGTATGCTTGAGAAAAACTATAGTTCTCTCTCTCTCTTAACAAATTCTGTTTCATTTAAAATAGTGCTGCCATCTATGAGAATTACATGAAACCACATTGTGAATATTATTGGGATTAACGCGAAAATAAATTTCTGGTATAAGTTCATTATCCTCATATATGATTTCTCGCCAAATTTGGCACCCTTTGTTTTGATCGTAGTGTTGCCGATTTCAGTTTTTGCTTTTATTGTAGCGTTACCAAATACAGTTTTTCTTACTATTCTTTCTTTCTTTTTATTTTTTTTGCCAGTATTCTTTTTTCTTGTATTTTACATAATTTGTAAGTTATAAATGTGGTTTTTTTTTCAGTGGAAACATCTATTTAAGTTTCACTTCGAGTTTCTTTGTTCTACGTTTCTATTGCAATTCGAAGCCATTTGTCTTCTGTTTGCTGTTGGTGCAATTAGGGGATTTTCCCTCAGTTGTGTTTCGTTGTCGCCAGCGTTCAATCATCGTAAATTTTTCTTTTTTACAATTTCTTTTACATTATTTCTTTTTATTTGGTTTATGTATTATAAACCAAATAAAAAGAAATGTTTTATTTCTTAACTTATTTTATGTAAATTCTATTGCTTACATGTATTTTTTTATTGTATTCGTCTTTCATCTTAATTTATCTAAAAAGTGTATATATATATATATATATATATATATATATATATATATATATATATATATATATATATATATATATATATATATATATATATATATATATATATATATATATATATATATATATAACATTTCTTTTCATGTTTTTTTAAATTTTATAAAGAATATATATTTAGAAAAATATTTATTTTTTCAGGCCTTTTTTTTTAATTTTATCAAGTGAAATTTAGAAAAATATTTTTGCATGCTTTTTTCAAATTTTATAGAGTGTATACATAAAAATATTCTTTGTATGCTTTTTATTTATTTATTTTTTACTGAAATATGACACTGGTGACAACGAACAAAATGTCGAAATAAATATTCCAATCGGCATATCAGCTTAACTTCATATCAAATAAGTCCATTATTTATATTTATTTCCTTTTTTTAAAATTTTCTAAAATCCTTATTTTTCGATCGAACTTTGGGAAATTTCCCTTGTTATTAAACGCGCGCTTAGCTTGGCGACTTCGCGACGAAAAAAAATCTCTACGTTTGCTCATATATGGGGATACTGAACTAGTTCCGCATACGAATAAAAGCAAATATCAATACGTCAGCTTTATAGAAATTCATTGACATTCGTAGACGAATGCCTGGTGTGAATCACTTATTATAATAACTTTTTAAATTAAAGAAATATGAAAACTATACCCCAATGAATTAATTAAATCACAAAGTCATTAATTTAATGATAATCTACTAACTGGTGATTAATTAGTAGATAATGATTATTAGTTCACTGAAACCTGATAGTTACTCCTTTTCACCGAGAGATAGCATTTAAGAAAGAATTACAGATTTGTCTTTTTCACTGGACAGGTCAATCCTTCTTTGCTGAACAAAATGATTATCGAACAATTTTCGATCTTTCTCGGAATAACAATCATAAAAAGAATGTAACAAAACAGAATCTTACATATTTCTTGAATATTTTAAAAGATATATATCCTTAACAGTTATTTGTTTTAAATAATTTTTTATTTGATTGAATGTATATTATCCAAAAAATGTAGTATTATTTGCAGACACAATGGAAAAATATTAAAATTATTAAATATAATATCAGTAAATATTTTTCCATAGATATATTTAAAAATTTGAAAATTTTCTAATGAATTAATATCTTACTTTGCAATGCATGATAATGCAGATTTAAGGACATTAAAGAGATTATTTTTTAAATTTATGGCATAAGCATTTTCCAAAAATATTTTATAGAAATTCGCTTCTGAATATGAACCACTTTAAAATAGGAATAACTATAAAGTTTCATAAAATTAAAAAAAGAATACCTTAAACGTTTCGTATAGCTCATTTATGTTTACAAAATGTATATTATAATTATATATAAATTAATAATATGTATTTCATTTTAGAAGAAATTTATATAATCTGCGTAATTCAAAAGCAAAGCAAAAATTTTAAGATTATTTGCTGTGTGACCAGTTCTTATTCTTTATACTTAAAATAATATATTCCGTTTCTTAACTTATTTGTAAGAAAATTATACTGTACATGTAAATAATAATTTATTTAAATATTATATTGTTGCTTTTAAATTATATCGTTTTTTTTTTCCAATGACAGATTATAGACAGTTACAACTGCAACAGAGTCTATTAATCTATTGTTCCCTAATACCCAAGGAACCGGCCAAAAACAGCTACCTCTTAGCCATTGCCCCGGGTTCACCACAAGGGGTGGGCCACCATCGCACCCTCACACATGCCGTAAAGAAAATAATCACCAAGTGTGTAATTCAACAAATATTTATTATTGGTGGGATTATAATCCAAATCAACTTTATCACTATAATGTATATTAATATAAATAATATTTTATTTATCTTACAAACGAAATATATACATATAAATATAGTAAAGTGCTTAAAGTGCTTTAATTTTAACATTACTTACATTAGGCTAAGAAAAGTATACCTCATTTATTTTTCACTCACATTTAAAAAAAAAAATCATGTTTTGATTAATTTTTCAATTTTTTATTATTTGATATCATACATTTATATGAATAGGAATTATATTTTTCTCTCATATCTGATTTTCCATCATGATACATTAAGAATTTCCAATTTTAAAATATACATTCTGATTTCAGTTGTTTTATCTATTAATGATGGATGAAATAGTTTTAAAATAATTTAATAGATGGCAGCACTACAATAAGTTTAAAAAGTCTTTAAATGCATTTTTTATTATAATAAATATTAAATTTCATAGAAATCCTGCATGCAAATTTCTCGCGATGTATAGGAAGTACTTCAAAAATTAATGAGAAAAACTCTATTCATTAGCTGAATCTTTAATGAAATTCGATTTGCATTTTTAACAATAACACCAAATTAGTTGAATCAATATGCAAATAATTATTTGGAAGTTTATTTATTTATTAACAAAAAAAATTTTTTTTCACATACATATAAATATATTTATTTATTTGTTTGTTAATAAAATGAAATCTTGATTTAATTTAAATAAATTTGAGCTATGCAATAAAAAATGCATAGAGCATATACCATAATATGAAGGCAAATGAACTAAATATACTCTAAAACTCACTATAAATAATTTTAATTATTTCAATATCCGCATTAATTGTTTAAACCGTTTTGATATTAAATACTCTAAACTAAATTGTTTTTACAAATTAAAAGGGGTTATAATACCCATCCATACAAGCAATAATTACATAGGAAGATAGGGGCGCCTTCCTCTATCTAAGAGGCAGAAAAAAAGGAAAGTACAAACGCATCAAGAATCTATCACGAATTTACCGTATGCAAATTTCCACAGAGAAGAAGCAACGTTTTGCCCTTATAGGTTAACGGAGAAAGTCAATCAGAGTAATCATTGTCTTTTAAAAACGCAATCAACATGTTTGGTCTGACAACAATGCCCACTGTGCAACCTCTCGTAGACACCAACAGAAATTTTCGGTGAACATCTGGTCAAGTATCCTGGGTGATTACTGGTAGACCCTTACATCATGGCAGACCGTTTGACCGGTGCAATATACCGTATCTTCTTGGAACAAGCTCTTCCCAGTTATCGGAGGCTTTTCCACTCCCCATCCTGAGAGACATGTGGTTTATGCACGAGGGAGTCCCAGCACATTTTTCCATCATGGTTTGCAATATTTTTTGAATGCCATGCGGTCATAGATTTGACGTAGCGGTCCTATGACTTGGCCTCCTCGCTTTCCGGATGTCAACCCACTGGATTTTTTTCTTCTGGGGACACATGAAATCTTTAGTGTACAAGAGGTCTGTGAGCTGAACTGAAGATCTAGTGGTAGAATCGTTGTGGCAGGGGACAAAATTAATACTGCACCAGGAATCTTCGAGAGGGTGTGCCAGTCG
Organism: Latrodectus elegans; assembly: GCA_030067965.1. Lineage (NCBI taxonomy): Eukaryota > Metazoa > Arthropoda > Arachnida > Araneae > Theridiidae > Latrodectus > Latrodectus elegans. The sequence continues at coordinate 45,363,095 of CM057822.1, forward strand.
TTCCTTCGCCGGTGTCAACTGTGCAACGACACATGGGCGGAATTTTGAGCATTTGTTGTGAAGTTTTCACTAAGCAATAAATACGAGTGCGAAACTTTTGATATTAGTCATTCGCTTAAGCAACACTATTGTAAGTGCGAATTCTTCTTTTCTGTCTCTCAGAGTGGAATTCGACTCTATGATCCTACGCAATTATGCTTGTCTGGATGAGTATTATCACCCAGTGTATGTCTATATACATACATACATACAAATATATATATATATATATTATATATACATATATATATATATATATATATATATATATATATATTATATATATATATATATATATATATATATATATATATATATATATATTATATATATATATATATATATATATTATATATATATATATTATATATATATATATATATATTATATATATATATATATACATATATATATATATTTATATATATATATATATATATATATATATATATATATATATATATATATATATATATATATATATATATATATATATATATATATATATATATACATATATATATATATATTTATATATATATATATATATATATATATATATATATATATATATATATATATATATATAAATATATATATATATATATATATATATATATATATATATATATATATATATATATATATATATATATATATATATATATATATATATATATATATATATATATATAGTTCTGAAATCATTTTTTCTTTTTTCTATTGTGATTAACCTTTTGGAAAAAAGGAGATTATCTAAAGCTTTGTCTCTATTCTGTTTAAAGGAGTGTGTCTAGTATAGTTCAAATTTGAGAATATATCTAACTAATCAAAAATAAGAATTTTTAAAGAATTTTTTACTAAAGCAAAAAATATGACTTGCAGGAATATAATACAGAAATAAATCTGACTGTATAGCAATACTTGATTGTACTGAATAGGATATTCATTAATCTATGTAAATTAATTAATTTAAAATAATCGTAATGAATGTGTAGAAGGTACATATTTCAAAGAAATACCATACATATTTAAATAAAAATGAATCTATGGTTTTATTTATTACTAAACAAACATAAATAAAATTATTTTTGATTTCTTTTCAGTACATTCAAAAACTCAATGTCAATAAAATTGTATAAAACATTAAATGATTTATATAAAATTTTGTCTATTCTTATTTTTCTACAACTGCAAAAAAGCTTTTTTTTTTCATTTATTAATAATAGAAAATTTGATATTCTGAATATCAGATTATTCATATAATCTCTTTTTAACTGGAAAAATGTATACAATAATATTTTTTTTTTAACTCATTTGAAATCAAACTCATAATTTGTATAATGTTAATTCCACAAATTTAGGTTTAAAATAAAAACGTTAATATTTTTAATTTTTTTGATTTTGAAGAACGTATTATTTATCTTTGTTCCACAAGATTGGGTTATTAAGCGCATAGACGTCTAATTTGAATACTAATTCTAAGTATTAGTTATAGGTAATATTGTGAAAAGTGACTGCTTGTGATTTTATTCTGTTTGCTCAGTTAAGTCTGGATTCCGGAATTCCTATTGGCTGAGGAATAAATTTCGTTCAATATACTTCTCCAATCTTCTTCCAGAGAATATTCATACAGCCTAAGGAACTCCAATTGATTTGATTTTGAGCAGAGTAGAATTCCCTAATCCATATCAATCTTATCGTTTGATCGTGATTCATAATTAAATAGCGTTTAATGCAAATATACTTTAATTAATTACAAAAAGAGAGAATTATCTCATTTCTAATATCTATCGTTAACACTGAAAAGTGACATTTTCAAATTTTGTAACAAACTTCTTTGCAGTAAATTAAATTATTCCAATGAATGAAGGACAAAATTTCTTATTCCACAAAAGATGCGTACTATTCCTTAAACGTTGGTCCCCATTTTTACAAACGAGGAAGTTTGTGGAAAATCATAGAGAGATTAACTTGTGAATCAAGCACGAAATTGCAATGTAAAATTCCTATTCTTAGATTCTAACCACATTCATGGAGGTGTAGTATCATTTCATCTATGTGCTTACGAACAGTAAATGAGGAATGAGCTCAAAAGTATAAAAAATTATAATTTTATGAACATAAGAAGAAAAAATAAACATTAAATGTTCATGTTTTAAATTAAAGTGAATTTGAACAAAAACTAATAATTGTTGCTATTCTGAAAAGGATGATTAATAAGATATCCTATAAGTTCTAAGCTATAAAATGTTTTATATCAAAAAATTTTGGTCAAACAGTCAGTGATATCAGTTGATTTCTCTAGGTATTCACCTTCATATTCTTAAGCAGAATCAGCATATTGCTGTGCATATTTCGCTGATTGTTCCGGTGGTAAGAAGAGTACAGCTAAAATAAGCAGAAGTTCTTGAACAATTCTTTGAACTGCATCTACACAAATGAAAAAAAAATAATAATAATGAATTTTTATTGCATTTGAAAGTTTTTCTTTTTTACTTACTTATTATATAAATTTAATAATATAGACAATTAAAAATATTGCATTTATTCAGATCACAAAAGAAAGCTTCCATAAGTAATTCAACATTACTTTTAAGTATACTGTTAGAAACACTTCAGGAAAAGGGAAAACTTCATTTCACTTGCTGTATAATAAGCCCCTTTTAATTAAAGTATATGACAGTAAAATTTTAAAAAAATGAATTGGTTAATATTATGATAAAGACTAGTTTTCCATGAGAATTCAGTAATGGCTCTTGTTTTAAAGAAATCATATACAATCTACATAAAAGGAAATATATTTGTTTTATAAATTATTCTACTATTTTACATTCGGATCATTACTTTTACTTTTCATTTAGGAATGAATATAGGAAAAAGGAAAATAATATCACCACTAGTTTCTTTTGTGTGACTGTGTGACAAAAAATTCATAATAAACACATTGTGTTCATGCTGGCTGCTATTAAAAACCAAAATCAATCATTATTGCTTTTGTGCAGTATGAAAAACGATTTGTCCTTATCTTGTGATAGTGAAAAACTGCACTTTCCCTTGTAGATATTAGCAGAGGATTAAAGTTGCCTATTTCGTTTGAGATTTTTTGGCTTGTTAGAAGGTTATACAAGATATTCATAATCTTAATGCATTCATTTAATCTAAAATAAATACATATTAGCTAAAGGGTCGAGATTAGCTAAACTTATTCTCACTGAAATTTGCGAGGAGATAGATGATGAAGATTTTTAGCCTTTTTAAAAAAATTAATCCACATCGTTAGATACACACATAGTCTGATAAAAAAAAAAAAAAATTAGACTCATATAGTATAATAAAGAAACTTAATTTAAATGTTTTCTTGTATAATTGAACTGTAATTTGTTGTGTTAATTATATTATATACTCCAAATAATGCTTTTTTATATTTAAAAATGGATGGAAAGAAATTGAGCTGTTAAAATTTACTTACCGCTTAAGTTATCATATATTTCACTCAAACCCTTTGATATCCCTTTGACTACATTATTCAAAGAACCTATAGTAAAATAATAAAAGCTGCAAATAAAACTAAAGGAATATTTTATAAAGTCTGAAAAAAATAGCATTAAATAAAGATTGATTGATTGTTTTCTTGATGTTTCATCTTGTTCTTATCAGAAACACGATTTTAATTTCTTAAAAAAGCTTTTTTAAGAAATTAAAAACGGTTTTGTGTAATTTTAAGGGCTTTATTTTACACTTATTATATTTTACAAATTTTCTAATTTGTAACAATAATTATTTTTTAGTTTTCGCAATAGGTATTGAATACAATCGTTTCTATTGGCGTTTGTCAGTGAGCGGAATACCTTGCTGGAATGAGAATGGAATAAACGACCACTATAATAAAATAAAAAAAAAGTTATAGAAAGTAAAAACAAAACTGGCGTGGTAAGGCTTTAATTAGATATTTTCTTTTTTATAGGTCAAATAATGTTGTGATAAAAAATGTGACTTCTTATCAACTTTAAAAGTAAGGATACTTAACATATTTAATTATGATATTTTTTTATATTCCTGGCTATGTTAAAATTGCAACATTAAGAAGAACGAATCTTCAGAATATCAAAATTATATGAAAGAAAGAAAAACTTGGAATATGCAAATGATTATCATTTCTTCACTTTTAAATGAAGCAAGAAAAAGGATGGATATGTTTGAAGTACTGCATAAAAATACGTATGGTGTATATTTCTCATTCTTAATTTTCTTTGTAAAGTGGAAGCTCTCTCAGAATATCATGTTATGTCTCGAATGAGAAGAAGAAATATTTACTAGCAAATGTCGAAATAAGATGAAACCAAACTTGTTATCTCTCGAGAGTGTAGATAGTCAATTTACTACATTGCCACTACTATTTGTGGAAATTTAACCAGTGAGTTGTTGAAGCTCTTGGGAAATGGCATGCAAGATCTCAATAAATTCCATTACTAAAGCCTGGAAGGATACATAAACATACGAGAGCAGATCTTGAAGTAGTATACACTCACATCATGAGTTATCAATAAGGAATTATGCTTGTTTCCAGAAAAGCCGGTACACACATTCGTCAAGAACGTAGGCATTTATAGAAGTAATGAATGTTAATACTGCTCCTGTTACCATTTTAGCTTCCTTTGTCATTGCAGTGAAAGACAGGTGACAACTGGATACCAGAATGACAAAATATTGTCTTTTCAGACAAACCAAGGTTCTGCATACGACTTGCTGGTAGTGGTATGCGTATCTGGAGTTTCCAAAAGAACATTCTTCTTCTGGTTGCATTCGATATCGCTGCTTGGGTACTGCATCTGGTGTGATAGTAAATGACAGTGGATACAAGACGCGTATCTCTAGATAGGATACGAAAATATTTTGAATGGTAATTGATATACACTACTGGCCATTAAAATTGCTACACAAAGAAGGCGACATGCTACAGACGCGAAATTTATGCGAAAGGAAGAAGGTGCTGTGATATGCAAATGATTAGCTTTTCAGCGTATTCAGACAAAGCAGGCGCCAGTAGCGACACCTACATTCTGTTTAAATGAGGAAATTGTTCAGCCGGTTCCTCATACACAAATTGCATTTGAACGTTGTTGCCTGGCGGAAAGTTGTTGTGATGCCTCGTGTAAGAAGGAGAAATGCGTACCAGCACGTTTCTGACTTTGATAAAGGTCGAATTGTAGCGTACCGGGATTGCGGTTTATCTTATCGCAGCATTACTGCTCGCGTCGGTCGAGATCCAATGACTGTTAGCAGAATATGGAATTGATGGGTTCAGGACGGTAATACGGAACGCCATGCGGGATCTCAACGGCCACATATCACTAGCAGCCGAGAAGACAGGCATATTATCCGCATGGCCGTAATGGATCGTGCAACCACGTCACGAGCCGTGAGTCAAGAAACGGGGTCGTTCGGAAGACAACAAGTGTCTGCACGAACAGTTCGACGACGTTTGCAGCAGCATGGACTCTCAGCTCGGAGACCATGGCTGCGGCTTCCCTTGACGCTGCGTCTTAGACAAGAACACCTTCAATGGTGTGATCAATGACGAACCTGGGCCCGCGAATGGCGAGACGTCATCTTTTCAGATGAATCCAGGTTCTGTGTACAGCATCATGATAGTCACATCCGTGTTTGGCGGCATCGTGGTGAACGCATACTGGCAGCGTGCATTCGTCATCGTCATACTGGCCCATCACCTGGGAGATGGTATGGGGTGCCATTGGATACACGTCTCGGTCACCTCTTGTTCGCATTGACGGTGCTTTGAACAGTGCACGTTATATTTTTAGTGTGTTACGACCCGTGGCTCTACTCTTTATTCGAGCCCTGCGAAACCCTACGTTTCAGCAGGATAATGCCCGACCGCATGTAGCCGGTATTGTACGGACCTTCCTTGATACGGAACATGTTCGGCTGTTGCCCTGGCCAGCACGTTCTTAAGATCTTTCACCAATAGAAAACGTCTGGTCAATGGTTGCCGAGGGACTGGCTCGTCGCCAAACGTCAGTCACTACGGTTGATGAACTGTGGCATCGTGTTGAAGCTGAATGGGCATCTGTACCTGTACATGCAATCCAACCTCTGTTTGACTCAATGCCCAGGCATATAACTGCTATTATTACTGCCAGAGGTGATTGTTCTGGGTACTGATTTCTCGACCTATCCAGCCAAATTTTTTTTTTTTTTTTTTTTTTTTTTTTTTAAAATTTAATCACTTGTTATATTTCTAGTATAATATATATGTCCAATAAATATCATTTTGTTATCTGAATTTCTTCCTGGTGTAGCAATTTTAATGGCTAGTAGTGCATTTCTGTCATATAAAGGCCGTGCTTTATCTTCGAAGTCTGAAATATGCTATCTTCTAACAAGATAATATAAAGGCACGTGCATTAAAATTTTGAATGATGTATTCCGTCCCCCTCGATACAGAGAATATTCGCCTCTTGTTCTGGCCTGAATAGTCTCCATATTTCTCACCAACTGAAAATATCTAGTCCTGGTTTGCTATGAGACTTAAGAACCACTTATTTCTTCAGTTACAACAATTAATAAAGTGGCCATAGATTTGCATAAACATTGAATATGAGGTAATCGTTTCTGTCTTCTAAATTCAATTTGACACCATGCCTAACCAAATAGATTTACACTAATTTTGCTCTTTTATAAACCTTCAAACTGATTGTAAATTTAATTACTTTGCTTTAATGTCACATTGTTCACATACAATAAATATTTTCATTTGTTTCCCTTCATTGTGTGTTGGAGCTTCAATAACTTGTAATGTAAGTATTTCATCAAAGGAAAAGGATGTAATAGAACAGTAGACTACTTTATTTTCAAAATAGGAATTAATATATAGGATTGGAATTTTTTTAGTGATATCAAAATTAAAAACTGTATCACATTTAACACCTATAAATTCATCACATAATAATTTTTTAATCGCATAAATATTATAGTACATTTCTCATTATTTTTGAGCAGATGCATAAAAAATACATAAAATGGAGCTATCTTATTTACAAAATCATTATGTATTTCAAAAAAAAATGTATTACATTAAAAATTTATTCACAGTGAAAAAAAAAAATCAGAGGCACAGTGTAGAAGATTTCAGCGATTTCATTATATTCTTTTTATATCGATAAGCTATGTTTATTGAATAGATAATTTTTCTTATCTTTAATAAAGTCCGATATCTATTTTAGATACATTCTCTCATCCTGTATATTCAGGAGAGTCACGCAAATAAGGAAAAATTCTTAATTTTAATACCGAAAAATATCCCCTAAACACGATTTTGTTCATTTCGAAATCATCTATTTGAATGCAAAACTCAATATATATATATATATATATATATATATATATATATATATATATATATATATATATATATATATATATATAATAGTTGATCGTTATCTTTTTGTTAATCTATGTTTCAAAGTAGGTGTAATTGGATTAGTATTTTTAAAATTTCCAAAGCAAAATTTATATGTCATCAATTTTATATTAGCTACTCCTTAAGATTCTCTTTTCCATTTTTTACACCTTTTATAACTATGCAAAACAAGCAAGTAACTATTTTTTTTATTTTTTAGTTTTAATAGTAAATTGATTTTAAATTTTGCAATGGTTATGTCTGTTTCTCCCAGCTTGAAGCAGAATTCTATATTCATTCTCTATTCAATCTTCGATTCCTTCATATAGTCAAGTTACACTGTTTAATATAACACATAGCATTGCAGCAAAAGTACTAATATGTTGGTGTTGCCCTCATAAAATATATCTAAATTACATATTCTATAATATATTAAAGGAAATTTGTGTGATGCATTGGAATTTAAGTTTATACAAACGTTTCCTATAATTTTGAGACATAGCGCCATCTATTGATCAATAATTTATTTAATTTGGATTAGTTTGGAGTGGAGTGTGTATATTTTAATATAATTTTACTTCTTCTCATATTTATAAGCAAATATTACTTCATTGGCAAATTTAGACTTAAAAACAATTATTATAATCTGACTTAAAATCTTCGATTGGGTCAAGTTAGATGTTAGCCTTTTTCTCAACAATTTATTGCATTTCGTCTAATAATAAAGACAAAATATATCTGAGTATGTACGCAAATTATATGATGAAATTTAAAAAATTTCAATAAATTTGATTATTTTGAACTATTAATATGGTTTTACTTTAAATGATATATAGATTTAAATGAACTTACCCACTGAGGAAAATTTAATGACTGGTACAATGAATCACCAGTCTAACAATATTTCCTAATTTATTTTTCTTAATTTATTAATTTAGTATACTTAATACTGAAATAATATCATTTTAAGCAAACTAGCTCATTTTAGATGATAATTCTAGTTTATGTAAATGTGACGTATTTCGCATGATCTATTTATTCAATAGAGGGCGACACTGTACCAAATTATATTTATTATTTTCATATTGTTTATTTTAACTGATTAATTTTATTCAAAGTATATTAAATTTAACCACAAAAATAGTTGAATTAAGTTATTATGATAAAACCAATAAAATGGTGAATATTTAATTAATTGAAAGAATTGCTTTGCCTGATAACGAAAAAAAACTTTATCAATACACATTGATAATTCACGTTTTTTTGTCATGAGGATGTGCAAAAGATATTAGTATTATTAACGTTTTTTTATTATTCCACGTTGCTTTGAATTATCAAAATAGGAAAATAATTCTCAACATAAATCTCTAATAGGGAGAATAAAATGATTGTATAATATATAGACTCTTTTTCATTGGAACAAGATTTAGAGGAAAACTGAACATCTTCAAACAATATGCATTGTTTTATTCAAGCATTGTTAAATACTTTGTTATTTGCAGTCCACATATGATAAAAAAGTGATTGCAAGTGTCTACAGAAAATGCCATACATTACCACAACAAGATTAGCAGTTTCACACCTTATTTCTAATCAATCCATGTTAATGCAAGAGCTTAGACCCAAATGAAGTAGAAAGAATGTCTTACACTAAAATATTTTTAAATTAACAGTTCACGGATTTGACTTCCAATTTGGACGAAGATATTTTCAGTGGTTTTAAATCCACTTTAAATGGTATCTCCTGTTTAAAACAATTCTCCTTCGTAAAAATACCGGTTAAGAGGGAAACCAACTAAACAATCCATAAAACTTGATTTTTTCTAAAAAAATAATAAATATGCATATTTGAAAAAATAAAGTTTTTTTTTCCTTTCTTTATAATTTTTTTTATGTAACTTTGATTATTTTAATCATTTTTTTAACTATATATTATGTCAAATATAAAAACTAAATTTGAGGATTCAAATGGATTTAGTTGAAATTGGTATGGTTAAAATAAAAATATTAATATTTCAAAAACAAACTTAAGAAAAATCAGTTTATTACTAGTGGAATCACTTCTGCTATCTTATATAAAATAAGTAAGAAACTCTGAAGTAAAACGTCTTTATTTTATTTACGAAGATATTAATGGAATCATCGGACCTTTACACTATTAAAATATTGCTACTTATAACATACATACATACATAACTCTGTTGGGAGACCCCGTACTCTACCTTAAGGTTAACGGGTGCCATCTCCCCAACTGTAGTTAAAGTGCTCCACACCTCTACGAGATCCCAGAGGGCGCCACCATCGTGGCATTTAACAAGGCAAACAAATTGTGTTTACAAATTGGTAGCAAGAAGTTATAAAAAATTTTTAAGGGGCTTTAAGCCCTGTTGAACATCTGGCGATAGCATGAAATATTTTCTCTGAGTCAAAAAATACAGTTTAATATGATGACACATACAACAAACTACTACTTATAACAGAAGAATAGTCAGTTTCTACAAAGTTAAGTACTGAGTTAACTAGTTTATTATTTAAATCTCAACTCAAGAGAATATATTTAAAAATCCTAATTTGTGAAATGTTGATAAATGAACTAGCTCGAAGGAAATTCAATTATATTAGTACAATATAAATTCACGTTTGAAAGTCTAATTACATGCATTCTCCTCACACAATTACAGAGATTTTAGAATCACCAGTGAAAATGGGTAAAAATAATTTAATTTCTGAGAGTCTTTTTTATGAGTAAGAAGAAAGGTACATTAACTTTTTGATTATGTGTAAAATTTTTGCAATGTAATAGCAAATACTGTATTTTATTTTCTTTTTTATTATTTCTTAAAATCAGTATGAATTTACTACATCTAAAAAGCAATGTCTTGCATAAGATTTTAAGGAGAATCTGTGTGGACTTAAAAATGTGCAGAATATTGTATATCTTGGTGTCATTTTTTTTAATATCTGTTTATATTATTCTTTTGAAGCGTATATATAATTCATGGTAGAGGTATCAATATTCTTCTAATGTATATACAGAGATATTATCGCTAATATTTTTCATATTTATTTGATCATATTGGTTTTCAGCTATCGGAGGTATAAAACGGATTTAATTCTAAACATTATGATAAATATATTTAAAAATACATTTATCATGATATATGTTTTGACATATTAAAGGAAAAAAACTTAATTTCAATGGTAAACTACAGAATCAGTAATCAAAAGTAAATTATAGAAGAGACTACATCAAGAATAAAGTAATTAAAATATTATCAGCAATTAAAAGTGTCTAATGTATGTAAGAAATAACTAAGAAAATTCTTTTATAAAAAGTGAGATCACACATTTGTATAATCTTTATTTAACCTAGATGTCATCAGCTTGTAGCTTATGAAACAGAAATAAAGTGCCGCTAGTAGTGTGATCCGCAAAACGTTTCGAAGCCTGAAATTGCTCTGAGATATCTTGTTATAAATACATCAATTTATAATACATGGGAGAAATCCGAATTAGAAATAATAATGAATAAGAAAAAAAACTTATTTTTGTTGTAAAGTTGGAAACTGAAGTTTGCGAGATGCTTATTTCAGCTTGTGGTGGAAACAAAAATACCATAGTTTATAAGCCTCATGGTCACTGTAGTATGTAAAGTCTTATTGATGTAAGTAAGGCAGTTTTGATGGTCTTAACAGACCATCTTGTCTTGACTGTAGTTATTTAGCAGTTGACGGACTTGCAGTAGTCAAGACAAACTGTCTTAACTACTGCAATTGAGTTGCAATACTGCTGGAATTGAATTATGTGCCAAATCATCAATAAGACTGACACTAGTGACTAATATAAATTCCAACGAATCCTATAACGCTTGTTGCTCTGAAGGCTTTAATTAAGAATATTTTAGAGATTGTTCTTAATAACATGAATTTACAGTTTAATATTTGCAATCAATGAATAGATATAAAATGTTAAAAAATTCAATTACTTATAATGAACACCTAAAAACATCACTTATATATGATAAACAAATTAGAATAACGATAATATTTAATCACTAACAATTCTTTAGGTAAAAATTTTTAATATTTAATTTAACATCGATATCGATATAAATTGTAAATTTAGTTATATATCAATTCAGATTTGAAGTCAAGTTATATATATATATATATATATATATATATATATATATATATATATATATATATATATATATATATATATATATATATATATATATATATATCAAAAAAAAGAACATCATGTAAACACTTTTCCATTCTTCTCCACGAAAATGTTCTTGACTCTGAAAATTACATTAGTTTTTACGTAAATGTTCAAAGGGAATATGAAAACATTTACAAAATTATTTTCTTCACAGTTGTCATTTCAAATGAAATCTAAATCCTCATAACCAATTGCAAAGTTAAATTTATTAATTTTATTATAAAATAAATTTAATATATATATATATATATATATATAGGTCAAAATTAGTTACCTTCTGTTCCCTGCACAATGGGAGTAAGTATGTCCGATAGAACCTCTCCCACTTTCTGCACGGATTCTAAAAGTAACAATGAAATTGAATTTAAATATCATGATAATCTTATGAACAACGTAATTTTCTTTAAAACATGTATGTGTGTGATTTACATAAAATGAATGGTTAAATTTTTAATTTTCCGACCACTCTAATATGACGGTAAAAAATTTCACTTTACAAAAAACAATTATGAAATATTTATATTTTATAGATCGACTATATGTTGCAAGTTTTTTAAAAACAATCTGTATCTCAATTGGAACAGTTTCGTAATTTTAAATCACAGTCAAACTACAAAATTGGTACTCGTGTTGGTACTCTTTTTCTCCATAGTTCATTCCTGAAGCAGCGTTAAATCCTGTAAAACATTTAATGAGCATAACAGTTTGCATTTGTGTCTAGTTTAGAACCTGAAACTTTTCTGACTCAAGAACTTTCCTTGTAGCCTATTGGTTAAAGCATCGAACTTCCGTCCAGAAGGGTGAAATTCGATTCCCAATGCCTCCAAAGTCTCACCGAGGACATGCGATATATGTGCTTGTTAAATCTGTGAAATCGAAAGTCCTATGGTCGGTCTTTGAGCAATTACTATGGATATAAGGATCTGAAATAATTTTCTTCCCCCCCAGATCAAAATTGAAGGTGTGGATCCTCTGGTGGTGCCATCTATCGAAGGAGTTTAGAGCAAAGTCATACTTTCACCTTCGTGGTGCTCTAATTTAGCGAAAGATGCACCTAGCTCACTTAAATTCGCATAGTCAATGGCATAGCGAGCTTGGCTTATCCAAGTGTCATGAATAACAACAAGCATGTTGCTTTTTATTTTCCTTTGGTCTATCTGTTATTGATATATAAAAATGCATTGTTGTAGAGAAACATACGCAATGCACCATAAGAAGAAAATAAATAAAATTTCACACAACAATATTAAATAATAGGTAAAGGTTATAGAGCATATCATTAAAATAAAAATAAAGCAAAACAAGATTTATAATACAGATTTTTCATAATAAATAGATTAGATCAAACAGAGTAAACTCGTGTTTTTCCTAAAAACAAATATTTCAAATCGTTCATTTCATTTTTGTAAATGGATGAATAGAAATGTTTCGAAATACTTATTCAATCATTTTATTTATTAATTTTACCCACAAATATCAACAAAATATTATTTACAAATAATATGCAAATATTTTCGTATATAATTTAAATATATTGGAATAGTAAAAATGTTTTCCCGAAAAACCACTTTTCACACATTTTAAATATACCCATGTTTATAATTTTTTAATATGACTATTATGAAAAAGAAACCAAATTTTCTTTGAAGCAATTTAAGTTTCAAGGAGTTAAAAGCATATTTGGGCCAGAAATGTTTACCAAAGAACATGTGCTACATTTCTAGTATTAGAAGCATTATTAAATCAATAAAAAACAGTATCTAATTCTAATTTTACAATACAAATATATAACAAATTTTCTATATTTTAAATAGATATATTTAAAATTTTCTTTTTAAATACTGATTATTTTTTATGTACATGTTCTTCGTTGAAAACATTTAAATATTAGAATTTTTAATTTACTACTAAATTATCAGTCATTACTTTTGATTATTTGATGTATATTCACTGATTTCATATATTGAAAACGAATGAGATGACTGAGCTTAAGAAGTTAAATCTGTATTATTATAATTTAGAGGGCAGGTGACGTTAAATGATTTTATGCGAGTTCTTAAGGTTCACTTGGGATTTTATCATCGTTGAATTGATCGTGAGTGAAAAACAAGAACACTTCCGTAAACTCAGCGTTGATGGACATCTAACTCATTCTAAATTTTCTTTCTTAGTTGATGAAAATGAGCACATTATTGTTCGGTTTTATCCGATAAAATCCAAATAGAGATATATAAAATCATTTAATGTTACTTGGTTACATCAGGATTTTGCTAAGCATGAATTCTTCCATAATACTGAGCGGCTAGAAATACTGAGTACGGACACCCACATTTGAATAATGTCTGCTGTTGCATTATATATATATATATATATATATATATATATATATATATATATATATATCTATATATATATATATATATATATATATATATATATATATATATATCCCTTTATTAACTTATGGGCCCTTGGCTAGTTACTGCCGAACCGTTTCAATCAACTGTTCACAGAGTACTGAAAAGGAAGAAGGTAGCCTCATGATAAGTCTCAGAACCTCACGTTTACTCAGTAATTTCTGTACTAAAATGAGGCATACAGGTAACATTGGAATTCCGTTATATTCATTGATTAAAACATTTCACATGAGGTAGTGGTCAATATGTATAATATGCATTTAGGTGTATGTGTATGCGAGCATTGTGGGCTTTAAAGAACCCACAGGAATCTGACAATGAGCCGCATGACAACTCTTCTCAGTTAATGTGTACATGGATATCGTGGGAGACAATTGAGTTGGTCATGCATCTTATAATCTCGACTAAAAGTGCCGTCTTATACAAAGACCGTATAGATGAAATATTTGCAGTCTTGCAAACGAAGAAATACTTGCAGCGGAAAGCCTCATTGTTGGCAAAGCTATATTAGATTCAAAGCATGGTTTCAACATAATGAAGCGCCTCTCATTGCACAAAATAGTTTTTATTGGGTGATCATTGGAATCGAACACTTGGAAACAATTGAATTAGAAGTGATAGTTCCGTTATGTAGCTTTCCAGATCATCTGATTTATCTTCTCTTGATTTTTTCGCTAGAGACGCATGAAGAGAATACTCTTCATGGGTGAAGAGATTCCTGCCACCAGGTCCATTTCAGAATTTATGGGTGAGGTGTTCACCCATAAATTCTGAAATTGACCTGGTGGCAGGAATTTCTATCACTGCTATAACGATCAGCAAAATGTTTGGTATCTTCGTAAATATGTCACATTTGTATTAAGTAGATGTCGTACGTACATCCATGACAATTTGAGTAGTTTCGAACATCTCCTGTGAGTTCATTCATCGCCCACTTTTGTAGTTTTATGCATTATGTGTTGGGGTCTTATTGTGTCTTCGTATTTCTTCATTTCATGAAAAATATAGTTCTCCCCATGCTACATATCCTATGTAACTAAAATGGCAAACGGTATTCTTCATTTACCTTCAAGTTGAATAAGAAACTCTGGGCAATCTATATATTATCATTACATACATTTCATGATTTCATCATTTTTTTCAAAATTCTGTGTTCTCGTTAAGAAATAAAACTAACATAAGTTACCAAACTTATCAAATATTATAGATATTTTCTTAAATTGTATTTACATCTACTTTATACAAACTACTTACTTCCTATTTGTTTGACTGCTGGTTTTAGAAGGCTTCCTAAACTCTTTTCTATTGCTATAAGAGAATCTAAAAATTTCGAGCAAATTATTATTATAGAAATAATTGATGAATCTATTACTAATAAAAGTTGATTCTTTCCCATATTACTATCCGTAGTTAAAATAAGTTTCTAATATGGGACCTTTATATTATCCTTACTTTTAAATTTCTCTCTATAAGAAATTATTACACTTACAGTTCTAATGATATCAAAATTTAACTTTCTAAGAAACTATAAGAGTTATTAGGATCAAGAGTGACAATATCGTCACCACTTTTAACTTCAGATGTTCACAGCATGAAGTCCTTAAAATAAAGGCTTGTAGAAGTAATGGGGGATTGTGAAAGTAAAAGTTGGAAACGTAAACTATCTATGAACTAACCTTTAGTTGCTGAGATAGCAGAAAATCACGATTTGCTTACTTGCAAAAAGAATTGGCTATTTACTTATGCGTTAACGACGGTAGCATATTAGAAACCACATCGTGTTTAAATTCTCACATGTTGATTTCATTAAAGTATATCAAATAGCAAGAATAGTGAAGCTTTATAAAGAAAATACCGTGAAAACAAGAATTCACTCGTTATTCATGGTGAACCCTCGTTCAACATTGTTCGATGTGTTAAATTTGATTAATTATAAAGTATCAAATGTGATAGGATATTCTTACTCTTGTGTCTAAGGTAAAAGAACAATAAATTTACAGACCTGTAAATTTCCTTAAAACCTGACAAAATAATCAAACACTAAAAAGGGATAGCCATTTTTTGCGTATTCTATTTATATATTTTTTTTGGTCGACACTGTTGAACTTTATTCTTTTGGGTTATCTCTCTACCCTTCTTGTGGGACGAGAGAGGATGTTTCTTGTTCGTCGACTCTCCTCAACCTTTCTCATGTATTCTTGCACCCCGAACCCTTGTTTTAAATAAACAAAAATGTTCAGACTTTGGATTACTTTCGACTATTAGGCCGTTAGATTATTGGCTACATTCCTAATGATTAACTCAATTATTTTTACTAATAACAGTAAGGATGTGCATCATCGTGCGGGTAGTGATATCTTCATCTGCGATCTTCGGGATCTGGAGGAGGAAATTTATTTTAGAAACCCTGACCAATGCTCAGTTTTTCACTCTGAGTTGAGTCAGGTTACTTGCCATCCGGAATGATGCCTCATTTGTTGATGTTTGAATTGCCATAGACAGTCGCAACGCTAACCAGTACTTGGATGCATGTTCGCATGTTAATGATATAGTCAGGATCTCTATCCATCGTCTGATCGTGCAACTTTCTCCAGCCAATGCGTTTGCAATGGAGAGCTTCTCATGTCAATATCTGTGTAAATGTGAAACTGGATGTTCTGGTTAAAAGTGGTGATGCTAGTCATTCTCCAACTGGTACTGCCTTCAGTTATATTGAGTTGCATTCTATTCGATAAAGATGTGTCCAAGCTATCTATTTGCTTATGGTTAGTTCTAGTGATGGTCTTGGTGGTTTCATTGCTTTCTAGAGGTGACCAGACTACATACTATAGATTTTCTAGGGCCACCTTCGTAGCCTTAAATTTGATGGCAGACGTAATCTATATCTTACCTGTTGTAAATGTGATGTTGACCAAGCTAGACCCCAACAGCTTCTTTTTTATGTCTGGCACTTAATAAAGAGAATTTACTTTCGAATTCTCTGCTGTTTCTTGAGGAGCTCATGGACCAGATGTAGTAATGCTACAATAGATGGAATCAGAAACAACAACTTGAGAATGCTTACAGTGTTTTTCCTATTAGCCTTGAATGGACTTAGGCAAGCTCTCGTTTCTCAAGATTTTACTGTTCACAATTCAATTTGTAAAGCTGCTATGTGATCAGTCTAAGAATCCTGTTTATGGAAATTGAAAGAGAAAGGTTTTTCTGAAAATCTTCAGCTATTTGAGTCTCTTATATTTGCCAGCCCAGAAAAAGCTGCTATGGAAGATTCATAGATCATAGAGGTTAGAGCCAGATTCATACATAAATGACATTATTCTCTGATATGTCTGGACTCAAATTAAATATTGACTCTTAATATTCCAGATAAAACTCTAAACCTTCAACGCATGCTGAAAATTTTTTAACGCAATTCGTTTGATAATACATATTTCATGATAAATACATTCAAAAACGCTTATGTATTTGTCACAAGATTCATATTGATGATGCAAGAATGAGATCCCAGAATCCAATGTTTTCTTTTGCTCAACTCACTTTTTTGAAAGAAAAGTGAACTAAGACATAATAATCATTTAGTGTATACATTTCTTGAAAGTAGCAATATTCGTTCGATGGATGACACATTCAGATTTTCAAGAAATATTCTGATATATCGTATATAGAATGACATTGGTTAAAATATTAAGCCGATTGCAAGGACTTCAAGTCTTCCACATTTTAAGAAGAAAGCCTCGCTGTAAAAGCTGATGATTTTAAGGTTTGACAATTGCTAATTCCACTTTTAATTCCATTTTCTTATTCATTTGCATAAAGGAAAGTTGAAAGGAACCTTTCCTTAAAAAATAATTTTTATGTTCACAGAAAGGAACAATATATTTGTTAAACACCAGAAATACATAATAAATTCTGAATACAAAAATGCATAATTTGAGATACCCATATTGAAACGTTAAATTTTGAAATTAGGAAATTTTAAGTTGAATGAATTCAGGTATTTAGATAAAAAAAAAAAAAAAAAAGACTTCAAGAAACATGTTTAAAGTAATTCATAAATATAATTAATTCACCAATCGCAATATTTTCTTAGAGAGCAGTCAACCAAGGAAAGAGCCAAACAGAATACATTTAATATATATATATAAGAATATGGTTTTCTTCTTCAATTGGTTGGAGAAACAACAAATTGTGGAGATTGATTGTTTCTATCTGGCATCTCTAGGCGTTTTCTGCCGCCACTTTTCAGTAAACTATTTTGCTAACATTTTTTAATAAACTTATGGAGAAATAAAGCCTGTACTGTCTCTAATTACTTAAATTTAATTTTTCTTTTATAAACGATGAAATTCTGACAATTCACTGAATGATCCGATTATTATTTATGAAATTAAAATGAAAGTGGATTTCTTAAGCAATTGAATTATAAGGAAAGTATTTGGGAATATCGGTTCCAATTACAATTTTATGAAAATTATGTCAGGATTTCTTGGACACTAGCATTTTCTTGTCTTAAATAATCCTTGTTCCAGCGATCATCACTAGTTAAGATTATTGTCAGCAGATTTCCTTGAAAAAAATGATTGCTAAAATTACATTTGTCCATTATTTTCAGAATACTTGAAGTGTTTTCTATAAGCCATGAGTAGCCTTGGACAACTTTATGTTTCATCTCAGCGTTTTACTCTTTACAATTTAATTTAAGCATTTTAATCTCTCTCTCTCTCTATTTCATTTATTTAAAAGGTTATGCTATATCAGAGGAATGCTATGTGAGGCCTATAACTTTTGTTACATATTAAAAATGTTATTTATCTTAATGAATATGTCATTTTCTCAGACTCTTTTTTGAAATAGTGTGTATAGTAAATCATTTTTTGTCCCATCGTATAATTTTTTTCTTTCCTAGTACGATGATTTTGTATCTCGTCAAATTATAATGGCTGAAAAAAATAAACTTAATATGAAAATATTATAATAATATATTTTCATTATATCAACTAATGCATATTCTAATTGCATTATAATATGTTTATATTTTTATCAACTTCTATTTGTACAAACTATTACACACAATCAAAAAAGCGTACCTTTTAGTCCACTTCCTGCAAATAAAAGAATTTAAAATTATTATACTTAACGATAATATGAACTGTTAAATAATTAGTACATATAAGTGATTTTTAATCTAAGAACTAATACATTTTTTTCTAAGAATATTTATTACATGCATGTCTTTACAACTCTTTTTGCTTAAATTTTATTTTGATGATAATAACACAAGAAAAAAATTTATTTATAGATAAAAGTTTTGAAGTTTTTATCAAAATGTATATTCGAACATGTATAATCTTTAGGAAAATACATTTTAATTTTTTATGAGACTCTGTATATGAATAACTATAAAATGTCATCATAGTAGCACAATTGTAAATACATAGCAAAAGTTCACAGAAATTGAGAAATTTTTTTTCTTAGGTCTTTCATTAAACAAAGGTTTTAAAAAATAATTTCTACCTTTTTTTTTCAAGTTTACATTTAAATCAATAGCTTAATTGATCTGTACAAATTATTATATATTGATATTGTATACATTGGTTGCAAAAATACTTCCACTCTTTGAATAATGATTGTTTTCTTTTCTATTAACTGAAAATTTAAAGAAGCATGGACGCAACAAACAATTTTGTTTTTCAATATGAAATATTGCACATTACTGTGCAAAATATTTTTGCAAATGAGTTTAAGTAAAGCAATTACTAATGAGTTTTTTTTTTTATTTTGTATAATTTCTCATTAAATTTTTTTAGCGTATTCAGATACGTGAAAATAGTAATATTTACAATATTTAGAGCTTAATTTAGTTTTGAAAAACCTTAGAAATTGGATTACTTATTAATAATAATAAAAATCACAGTTTTTAAGTACATAAATTATACCAGTTTCTTTCTCTTTAATTCATTTTCTGAAGATAGTGTAAAACAGTGTGCTATTATTAAATTAATCGTTTTTATGGCAATGAATTGAATTGAATATTTTTATACTTATTTAATCTCTCACATACTAAATTAATTTCAGCATTGTTTCATAAAAACGAGATCAAAATCAATTCTACGGATTCCATTGCAACTTATGTTTTTTTTTTAAAAAAAAATATATATGATAAAAAATTTTAAATATCATAAAGTATATTAAGCAATTATAGTTTTCAAATGTTCTATATTTTTATGTACAAATAAACTATAACTAGTGGCATGATACTAAATATGTTTTAATTAAATGGTACGTAAAATAAGTCAAAATAGATAAAGAATTAACATAAGTCATGTATAAACCAAGACTTATGATATCTGTATGCCACTAATTAAAATTGATTATTAGTTTTCATAAATATTACAAACAATACTTAAAGGAAACACTTTAATTACAACATATTGATCCCACATAACTAACTCAGTGAATTGATCACCAGGTGGCGCTTCTGCTTTTGGTACTTGGTACTTCCCATGTGACACATTCCAAATGTAGATCAAATGTAGATTATTTACATTATATTATTGTGTCGTTATATATATATATATATATATATATATATATATATATATATATACATAAATATATTTATACATATATATATATATATGTATGTATGTATATATATATAAACATAAATATATAAATATATTTATATATATATATACATAAATATATTTATATATATATACATATACATATATATATATATATATATATATATATATATATATATATATATATATATATATATATATATATATATATATATATATATATATATATATATATATATTGTTATTACTCATTATTGTTATTTTATTGTCATATTTGAATTTTGCAACGGTACACTTTAATTTTATCCTGCAAATTGATGACACTAAATACTTCTTAATTTTTGCACACATTACATAATAAAAAAAACTTTTTTAAGATTTATATTTGTTTCAAATTCTTCTATGTTTAATAAGATAAATATTTTTTTACAAATGAATGAAAAACGTAGCATTTCGACAAAGAATAAAATATTTTTAAAGACATGAGAAACTTGTAATCAGAATTGTTTTATAAGAAATGATAGATGATAATAAAACAGTTTATATCATTGATAACTGCCATTTTTTTTTTGCTAATATAACCACTTAAATTTAATCATTTTACCGTACAGATGTTTTAAAAAATAAGTTTTACTGAAATGATTGTCACTGACAGCATTAAAGACAAAATGGGATAAATTGAAGACAAACAAACAAAATAGTGAAACAAATATCGGTCCAGAACTACTTGTGTAGCTTATTGGATTCAAATTGAATAGTTTATGTAGCAAATGCATCTAAAAAACAAAAAAAAATCATCATTCATACTTGGCATGTGACTTTGACGTCATTTGAAGTGAGTCAATAATCTAACAAGAAATTAAAAGATTCACGTATGCAGCATTTTTAGAAGACTTGTCCCCGACGGTGAGTCGAAAGGCAAGAAACTTAGAAAATTTTCCAAATAACTATCCCGATAAAAGTATAATCAGAAACAGATTAAGCATCTCAGATTATTAAATGGTAGCAGTGATCAAACCTTGGAATTTCCACATTGAAAAGTATAACCTAATCACACAGTCAAAATGTATTTTCAACAACATTTTTCATGTAATAAAATCTAAAAGAAACAGATGCAGTATGAAAAATATAATTTTGTGATCCCAACGAAACTTATAATGCCCTAAATCGATATGATTATAAAAATATTTAATAAGGGAAATGGGAATTAGTAGGATACATCCTCCCAATTGGCGATTTTTGCGACTTTCGACTTTTTTCGTCGCCAAGCAATTTAAACACTCTTGTCACTTTAAAAATATATATATATATATATATATATATATATATATATATATATATATATATATATATATATATAAATATAAATATATATCATATTTATACCAAGAAATGGTAATTTTTTTCATCTCGTCCAAATACTATACGAATCGGTGCAAAATAAATATAATTATGAATAATTTGTTTTTAAAAAATATGAAGTTCACACACACATACTTACCAAGATCTGTTATTAATAAAAAAATTTTTATGAAAATTTAAAAATTAATTAATTAATATATATATATATATTTCTAATTAATGAGCAAATTAAAAAATCGCATAAAGTATAACTGAAATACATACGATTTCAAAAAGTATTACAGAAAAAAGGCGGAAAAACTATGAATTAGAAGCGAAGATTTGCAGATTCCCTAAAGGAAAAGTTTAAAAATTAGTGATTCTGTCTCAAAAATTTAATGAAATACTGGTATAAAAATCATTTAGAAATTTGTTTTTGCTGCTCAATGTAAATGCAGACCAGCAAATATTTAATGCTATACAACATATTACTCGCAGACTTGCAAAGAAAAAAAATGGGTGCAATGCTCTATTGGCTAACACGTGTAATCTCTAATAATGTTACATCACACAACAAATCATAAACGTATTTAGTCTTCAATAAAGACAAAAACATACTATATAATGAAAAAAATTAGCACTGAATGTAAAAATACCTTGTGACTAGTAAGTGTTGCTTTTTGGCATTTCATGTTATAACGACTTTGGAACTAATGCACAAACTGCTAAGCATTGTAATCGTTCTTGTCTCTTTCACGTACTAAATATGTCTCTTGAAATTATTCACGCTGATCAATAACATTTTAATTGACTTCTTCTGTAACTCTTTTAGTTCTCGAGACAGAATCACTAAAATTTTACAAAGTATCACGCTTTATAAATAGCTATTTTCCACTATTTGACGTCATTTTTATGACCACAACTATCGACATTCTAACTTTAAAGGAATGTGACAGCAATTTACTGAGACTTAAGCGATGTGTATAGCCTTAAAAAAAATTAAATTAACTTGGCAAAATATAAAAGATTATAAATAAGTTGTGAAGACTGTTTTTTATTAAAATACCTTTGTATTTATAATCTGCATTAAATCTTTTTCTATTAGAAGACTATCATCCCTCCTCTATCATGGTATTTTGTTAAGATTAATCTTTCAAACACCCATAAAATGCAGAGTCAAAATTATCTTTACGTTCATTCATAAAAATATTTTCTGAGTGAAAAGTTACTTTTCAATAGAAAAAGTAAATTTAATATTTTAAGATTTTAAAATTAAATTTTTAAGATCAAATTCCAAAAAATGTTTTTAAAAAATATAAATATTAAACATAAAATTTTGAGCGGTTAATAATTAAAATTAAAATGTATTGTGTAGATGAATTTCAAAAAAAAACCAAAGATATTAAAGTTAATTAACTCAATATATTATTCATTATTATAATAATATCTTATTTTATGATTTGGTGAATTATATAATTATTTTGTTTGAAGTAAGCAAAAATTTTAAGATAAATGCAAAGCCATGATGTGAAAATTTTGTATCTAAAACAATGTTTGTACAATTCTAACTTATTTTAAATTAATTGTAATGCATAAAACGGAGAGTAAAAAAAATTATCAAAATTATTGTGGTAAGGAAATGGGAAATATAATAATTTAAATAATGTGCTATTCTAATTGATACTAAAAATTAAATTCGTAAAAAATTTATATGTATATATATATATAGTAAAAGTTTCACAAAAATGTAATCATTCAGTTAATAAGCTGTAAGTATAATTAAATTCAATAAATAAGGTACACATTCAATACTCACCAGGACTTTGTGCAACAACTGAAATTTAAAAAAAAACACACAATAATAAATTCAATACCATTAATTAATTTGTGTAACAACAAATTTAGGGGGAATTTAATTTTTTTATTTATTTTTACTCAATTCTGCTTATGAAATTTATAATTCGACAGTAACATACCATCTTGGAAAAGTATGATTGAAATAATTACAAGTACGCTGACAATCTTAGTTTCCGCCATCATATACAATATGAAGGTGTTGCAATTATTGATCGGAAAATCTAAATTAAATATAGCTAAATCTTCTTTACTGCGATTTTATATCTTACGAATCTTACATAAGACCTTGAACTATAACTTGGTGTTTCTGTCTGCGTACATGCCTTCTTAAAAGCTAACCAATCATAATAGAGTTCGAGATGGAAGAATTTGATGTCCAATCAGTTTCCTTATTTTAAAAGTTAATAAGTGATAGGTGAAGTTAGATAAAAATTTATCCATTAATCTTATATTTAAATCATTGTGTGTGTGATTTAAGATTTTTATATAGAGATAACATTTTCATAATATCTCTTATATATCTTTCTTGATAGTAACTACGCATAGTCTTCAATGGATTAAACAAGAGAGTTATTTAAATATTATTTTATGATAAATAAAATTTAATTTCTTATCTGATTTTCCATGTGGTACACTAGATGAGCGACTTGTTATTTTTATAAATGGATTTGGGTTTATTTCTAAGTAAATTCTATCCCAGATTCTTGTCAATTATTTAATTCAAACTTATATATAAAAATTGCAATGCAAATAAATCTAAGTATCCATTTACAAGTACCGATGTCCCAAATACCATCATGATTTTGGTTGCATACATAAAAAATACATAAAGCTAATTGATCTACAACTTATAGTAAAATTGTGTAGGATAGGATTCTTAAATAAACGTTGGCCCTACATTGTTTGATCACAATTCAAAATTAAGTAACAGTTGTAATTTTGATTCTACTTTTCGTGATATACCCAATACCATAGCTAATGTCCTATTTTTGTGGTTCAATACGAAATTTTATAATATATAAATTACATTTCGCTTATAGAAAACTACAAAATAAACAAATACGATGTTATTTTAATTGAATTTTCATAACTGACACATAATCCTATTTTTCTTTATTTTTTATGTAGGAGATTTTTTATTCTCTGACAACTCAAATTTCTTACTGTATTTTAAAATCGGGGAAAAATCATATTGTAGTCTAGTTGGTAATTTTATATTTCCAAAAGATTTTCTTATAGCTATGAATCCTAATTCTAAACAATGTTATTTATATCTTCTTCATTTTTTTATCCGATCATTAACATATAAATATTTCTTACAGCATCAATTCATAAGAATTTAAATTTCTCATTCTTTTTAATGTAAACGGTTTTAGTAATTTTATAATCAAACATTATTTATGTTATAATCATTTATTTAGATTCATCATTTTTATTTTTGATTTGCTGGCTTACTTTTTAATTATAAAACAATTTTTTACATTAATTTAAGAATTTTTTTCTCCCCAATAAAAACTATAAATCCTACATAACAACTATTTTTGTTCAATAAAATACCTAAGCATGTGGAAAACTACAAAATAATGTCGAACATACAAATTTATTATATCCCCTTAAATTTTAGGCACTGGTGTCCTTATAGACGAAAAAAACCTGTAATATAGAACAAATATTTTACTTGTAAAATTGTTTCTTTTAACGGTTTATTATTTTTTTTTTATTTATAGCATTTGACAATTAAAAAATTACTTATAAATTTGATTATATGTTGATTTTTTTATATTTTATTCTGCTTATGTATATATTTAACATTCTTATAATATCAGCTGTAACAGCTTAATGAAATAAGCGCTAGTAACATCTGTCATTTAATACTTTAGGCACGTTTTCGGGCGGTAGAAAAAAAAAGTTACAAAGTTAACGTAATCTTGCATAATGACTGCGTACCAATTAAAGAAAAAAGTATATTCCGGTAATCAAAATCAAATCAAATCAATGAAGGTTATTGATGAAAGTGTTAAATAACTAATCGAAAACATTAAGGCACTTATAAACAAAATATTTCATAAATCAACTGGCATGGCAGCATGTTAGATAATCAAATAAATTATGTATATGAGAGAAGATTTAAAAAGAAAAGATACAGAAACCAATAAAAATATTATAAATGTAAGAGGGCGAGGAAATAGTTCAACCCAAAAGTGTACAAAAAATTGTAAAAAAATATTTTTTCAAAAAATATACTTTTATTAATTTTAAGAGAATTTATAAGTAAAAATTATTAATATTTATTGAAATTACCGGAAAGGATGTAACTGAATGTAATAAAAATTCTCTGAAATTACATGATAACGATATCAAACAAATTACTAAAACCGAAATTTTGCTGAATGGCTATATAATATAATTATTCCTAAAGCTATTTCGTTTTTAAAAAAATTTCAAACCAGTTTTTTTTTTCCATTTTAAATATTGAAGTTTTTGTTTCATTAAAATATTACTTAATGTCTACATTAGTGTTTTTCAACCTTTTAGTATTCACGGCCCGATTTTCAATCATAATTTTCATCGCGCTTTCCCCTCCCCACCGCATACAATAAAATGTATATAATAATAATATATTTTATGTATTTTGGCGCTAAACCTACACTACAACCTTAATTTTAAACTTTACAAATTACCAAGAGTACGGAAATTTATTGACAATTTGCAACACCGATCCTCAGCATTGAAAAAACAAGAATCCTATGCCTCTTTATTACTCTTACGTACCACGCATGTCGGGCATTTTCAGGGTTTCGCGAGAAGTTTCGATTTTTCTGGTTAGCTTAAAAGTTAAGTTAGGAGCGTGCACAGATGTGAACAAATGTTTTGTCATAAGGAGAAGGAGAAAGTTCTGTGACGTCAATTTTTCAATTCCAGACAATCTCATTCGAGTCGAGCCTTCTATCGCTATTGAATCTATTCTGAATGTGTATGTTATATATATTTTCGTGTAATTGCAATTCACTGTATTAAATATTCACGGCAGCAGACTTATGCAGAATCATGGATAAATTTTTAAGCGTAAGCGAGCATTAGAAGATAGACAAGCATCAACAGTACACAGACGAGCGTGGTTCCGAAAATAAAATCAAAAAAATATTCTCAAGAATACATAAATTTTGGGTTCACTAGTACTGAAGTAAATGAAGAAGAAAGGCCCCTGTGTATCATTTGCTCAAAAATGTTGGTGGTAGACAGCATGAAACCTAATAAACTTAAACGACATTTGGAAACGCTTCATAGTGAGTACGTAAACAAATCTAGAGAATTCTTCGAATTAAAATTAAAATCATATGAAAAGTAAAAATCATTGTTTAAAAAACTTTGTGAATGGAAAAGCTTTACTTGCCTCTTTCAAAGTCTCATATAAAATAGCCAGGTGTAAAAAGCCTCACACCATTGGTGAGGAGTTTATTTTGACACAGCCACAATTGAGATTGTAGAAATTATGTTTGGGGATAATTTTACAAAACAATTGCAGTCTATATCTCTTTCAAATGATGCTGTTGCCCGTCAAATTGCTGATATAATTGAAGGTGTAGAGTGTTAGCTTTTGTCGAAGTTGCGTGACAAATTGCTTTCAACTCGATGAAGCTCAACTCGAATTGTTTTCAACTCGATACAACTCGATGAAGCAACAGATAGCAATAAAGATGCTCATTTCATTTCCTATGTTAGATTTTGTAATGATTTGTCAGTGGTAAAAGAATTACTTTTCTGCAAACCAATAGAGCTCAAAGCAACAGCACTCGCATCATTTGCTATCTTAAATGATTTCATGAACGAGGCAAACATAGAATGGAAAAATTTCGTTGGAATATGCACCGATGGGGCTCTTTCTATATCCGGAAGATTCCAAAGTATTCAAGCACTTGTGAAACAAAAATCGCTACAGTGCGTCTGGACACATTGCATGATCTACAGAGAAGCTTTTGCTTCCAAAGAAATGAGTCCTAGTTTGAATATTGTGTTAACTACAGTTGTAACCGTAGTAAATTATATAAAAATGAAACCCTTGAAATCAAGAATCTTTTCCACATTTTGTAAAAACATGGGTGCAGTACATTCAGCGCTACTATTTTATTGCGAGGGAAGATGGTTATCATGAGGGAAATTTTTGGAACGTGTTTATGAATTAAGAGAAGAAATCACAGTTTTCCTAGAAGAGGAAAACAAACCGGAAGCTGAGAATTTTCGCGATGATTTATTTGTGATGAAATTGAGCTATATGGTCGATATATTCGAGAAATTAAGTAATTTGAATCTTCAACTGCAAGGAGCAAATACAAATATATTGGATACGAGTGATAAAGTTAATGCTTTTTGTAAGAAATTGGAATTCTGGAGCAGAAATTTAAAGCAAGAAAACTTAACAATGTTTGCAAATTTCAATGATTGAATTAAAACTTACAAGTCTGAGAAACAACATCTAAAAGTTGTTTTTGTAACCATTGGAAATCATTTAGCAATGCTACAAGTGGGTGATGGATCCATTTCAAAATACTCCCGAAGGACTCTCAATTGAAGAGGAAGAAACCTTCATAGACTTCACGGCAAGCGGTGAAACCAAAAGACTATTGAGTAATAAATCGCTCTTTAAATTTTGAACAGGAATGGATGATGAGTTTTCTGCACTAAAAGCAAGGGCATTTCGCATTCTACTACCATTTTCAACATCTTACCTTTGTGAAACTGGATTTCATGCGATGGCTTCTTTGAAGACAAAATATAGATCTCAGCTAAATATAAAAAATAATTGAGAGTGTCTATTTCTAATATTAAACCCTCCTTCGAAGAACTTTGCTCTGAAAGACAGGCCCAAGGAAGTCACTAATACTTATTAAATTTGTTTTTAATTTAGTAAGTTGTTTTAATTTAATAAGTTAATTATCAAATATGTCGAAATGTATTTTCTTTTGTATATGTGTGTGTGTTCTTTCTTTTCAGTCACTTAATCAATTTTTTTAAATAACATTTTCTCTTGGATATGCTCGCCCCCCCCCCCATTAATATGCCCGCGAAACCCTACGGGGCGCGCTCCACAGGTTGAGAATCACTGGTTTACAAGATTTTATTCTGTTTCTAATTGGATAATTTATTTCACGCCAATATTTTCACGCCAATATGGAATTGGTTACAACATTCACGCCAATGTTGTAACCAATTCCAATGGTTACAACAACACAAGCCATTTAGCCATTGCAAATTAACTTCAGGCAAATGCCATCTGATTTGAAGGATAAATTGACGGATTCAAATGGTTCTATCCGAAACTAATTCGATGATTATGAAAAGAAAACATCAATTGATATATGAACGCCATAACTATAATTTCAAAGTGATTCCGAATTGATTGGAGCTATGCACACGGTGTCGCAAAAAGTTTTATAATTAGTCAAATAGTTTCTGACACATATCACATCCATTTATGTGATGTATCTGAGTTATATGTGATGATGTGAATCAGATACATCAACTCATTCGCGATTTGAAATCCAAGTGTCTTTGTTGTTGTTGCACCAGCATACTTTCCTGTACCTGTCCTGCAGCTGGGCTCTACCAGTTAAGTGGAAGTAGCCTGGTTGGGAGTTTTCATAATTTAAAAACAGTGACCGAACAGAAGGTTCAAAACTTGATCTGCCATTCTTAGAGGTATAATTTCATTTATGGGATATTGTTGCCACGATCTCGAAAACACAACCCAATCGCCTGTAAGAAACACGACGGATCTTCGATTAAGTCATAATTCGAACTCACTGCCTTACGATAGTGAGAACGATGTCCTAATTAACCAGGCTACCATAGCTACTCATTTAAAAATTATTTAAATTTAATTAAAAATTTTGTAAAACATTGATTATTCAACAAATGACAAAACTATGGTTCCATGCGACATTTCATATTAATTTTGAGTCCACGACAATAAAAGTCCATCAGCTTTTATAATTTAACCACTGTCTAATGGCCTCAGACACTTGACACCATTTCAACACTATCCTTTGGATCAAATCGCAACAAAAATTTTCCAAAATGCGTTTTACTCGAATATTTTATGATTTCGTGAACGCAGAAAGCTTAGCTTAAAAAGTCATTTTGCATCGGTACAAGCCATTCGTATGTTGATGATGAAAGAGGAAAAAAACAAAAGTATGTAGACAAAAATTTACCACTTCAGGGTTAAACTTCTGTGGATAAGAACGTTCAAAAACTTTTTCATTGCATTATGTTCCCAAATGAATATTCCTATCGACATGTAGTCATTAAATACTGCAAACTGTCTCTAATTTTGAGTAACCTTCAAGTGATAAGTTCCAGATAAGGCATAACTGAATATCTGAGAGTGCAACTTCTTTTCCAACCCACGCTACTTACTTATCTTCTCACTAACAATCACGCTGCGCATATCTACCTTCTTTATTTTGATCTATAAATATTACGTTCTTATACATAAAAAAATATGTTTTGTACAAATCTCCTTAAAATATCGTCATCACTTGCAAAACACATTAATCATGAAAACTTGACTCCACACCAAAATATGGTACAGTTGGAAAAGTGGAGCAGCTCACCCCATAATGCCAGCCTAGCTGGCATACAACAACAACACCATGAATGGTATGCGAAAAATCGCCCTGGTGCTGTTTTGATTGCGGTTGGCAACAGGAGTGATCAGACAACTCTCCCGAGATTTTGAAGTGGACACACTCGTGTACAACGTCATTTGACGGGCCGCAAAGTTTATCCCCTGTGTCCAATATGCAACGCGACTGCGGCTGCTCCTGCCCATATTTTTGCATGCATTGGTTTAAATAAATGTCACTATTCTCTCAAGACCTGAGACTATGCTCCAGTGTTTACAGACGTTCAAGCTTATGAAATTCGTTTGACGTTGCTGTCAACCAGGAAGGATAAGCCACAACACAACAGACGTTCATTATGCATATAGGCCAATATGTATTTCGTTCATTTTATGATACTATATGAATAAAAAAAAATAAATGGATTGCTTAAAACGAAATTAGATGGAAAGTGTTGGACTCAAATACTAATTATCACTAGCAATGAAATTACGAGGAGAATACAATATTTTCATAAAATCTCACAACATTGCGTAAAAAAAAATGACCGTTTTGTTTTAATTTACTGTTTTGCTGCACAAAATAACATGTCAAGAAATTTACTTAGTGTCACTTTACATTTTTTAATTGCAGAAATTTGCGTATAAACAATATGATGCTATAATGATCCAGTATTTCTGTGTTGTCTTGATGTGTTAAAAGAATATGTTTTTCCTTGTATGCATTATATTCTCTAGTGCTCAAAGTAGAACCCACAAGTAAATTTTATGCACTGTGAAAAAATCTAATTAAAACAAAATCTAAAGGTATAAAGTTTTTCAATTAATCAGAGCCCTAAGGTGGTTTTTCATTTGGATGCAATTTGGATTTGAGAACGAGAAAACATTAGGATGCATTTATAGCAGTATGATTTGTACTTGATCAAAATATAAACAAAATAACTCATGCTTAAATGTACCTGATCTTGGCTAAAAAATTTAGAATCCTTTATTTTGAAGAAAAAATTGTATTGTATAAAATATTCTTATGTAGATTGATTCCATGTCGAATTTAAATTTTTTCATCTTTTAATTAAATTAATTACTCTCGATTACCTTGCTTTCTAAAAAATTAGCAAAGAAGGCACCCAATAAGAACAAAAGAAAAGAAAGGTACCAAAACTCTTATTGAAACGAATACACACTTTTCATGTCGACCTTTTCTAAAAATCATTAAAATGTGTTAATATATAATAAGTAATGTACACTCTCTTTTAATATCTAGAAATACAATAGAATGATAATTACTATTGAAATCAAAGGGAATAGCATATAAATGGGATTGTTCTCTGAAAACAGAAAAAAATTCTTAGCTTTGGTTTGGTTTTTTTGGTTACAGAATAATCTTTTTTTGCACTGAAGCCTAATTAGACCGGGATTTATATATAAATTTTAACGATTATTGTATAAAATTCCAAAAACTTTGTTTAGTGGCATGTCATAATAGTAAAAAGATTCCTTCTGAAACTTTATCACAAATATCATGGAACAAATATTTGTACCCAACAGTGAATTAATCAAAAATCTGTCGTGTTCATTAAAAGTGGCTTGGACAAATTAAAACTGGGCGTGGTTGCAATGTCCTATAAGTGAAATGATACCAATGGTGGTGGTAGGCTAAGTATTGGGGGTCTTCTCCTTGGTCATTGCTTCAAAGTCACTAACTTTCAACAGAAATGGAAAGCTTCTCGTGAAAATAGTATGGTAATATCTCTTGAATAAAAAAAATATGCGCTAAAACAGTGAAAATCGAATAATATTTATCAACCAACTAGAATTTGTTGATTCTCAAGAGTAATTCATTTTAATCAGATAGGATTTCTTTTTTAAGCTTTGGATTCTAGGAAATACAAGTTTTATTCTCTGTACATAATATATATTTCAAAAATTCCCTCAATGAATACTGATTTTCTGTTAGAACAAATATTATGTATTAATGTGTGTGTGTGTATGTATTATCGATATAAAATCATATATTCATTAATTCCAATCTCTAATTTAAAATCTAATTGTAATACGTTTGCAAAAATAATCTATGCTGAAAAAATTTTTTTTCAAGTGTGTGTGAGCATGTAATTAAATTTCAAAATACATTTCCATGAGTATTATAGTATAAAGCACTTCCTATTAATACTTTAAAAATATTTTAATTAAGGTAAAATTCTTATTTTATCTCTAGAATGAAAGGACTATATAAAAAAAGTTTAAGAAAACCTGGATTCATCCTAGAGTTTCTGCATCCATGTTCTCGTGAACTCTACTATTAAAAGTTTAAAACTTAGTATTTTTCATTATTATAACTATATTTAAAAAGAACTAAAAATTATTCGACTTCCATAACAAAATATCTTGGAAATTTAACTCATAAAAATGGAAATTCATTTTTATGTTATTATTATATTTTTTGAAAATTTATAAAGTAAATTTATTAAATGTAATAAATTAAAAAGAATTTGTGTTGATATAACTGACTGAAAAAAAGTTTATAATATATGATTAAAAGTAAAATTATTATTTTTTCCTAAATCCTTGAATTGAGTCGATTAAAACTATATTTTCGCCAAATTTTTCTTAAATCATAATCAGTAAAGATAAATTAAATTTCTCAAACTCTCTTATGTTAACGGCAAATTATGAATATAAAGGAAAATCATTTCCCACTTCGAACAATAGGCAGCGAATCACGAATGAGCTTCTGAATAAACAGACTAAATTGGGATATAAGATGAAGAAAAAAAAGTTTCCTTTTTATGAAATATTTTTCTGCGCATTTATCCGGAAGTAAAACTTTTCTTGGAAATAGTATGTTGGTTCCTTAAATATAGCATAAAAAAAAATATTTGAGAATATTTCACTGAAAGTATGTAAATTTAGATGTTTAAAAATTTTTATCAATATCAAAAGTAATTTTGTAAAATCATAAGTTTTCTTTTAAAATTTTACTTACTCTTCGATTCGTATTGGTTCAATTTTGACATGTAGTCAGTATATGATTTAGAGAGAAAAAAACTTTAGTTATACAAAAAAAACATAATAAAAAATGAAAAATTTAAAAAAAAGAAAACAAATATCTTGCACCACAAGAGCTGTGATCACATATGAAATACATTAAAATGTGACAGTAAAAAATCAGTTAAGTTTTTACTGGAATAATACATGATTTGATATATAAAGAGTTGGAGGGAAAGCAGTGAATTCTTGTGAGGGAGTTAGTTTAACGCAAGTAATTAAAACATTCATAAAATAGTAAAATGAGATGGATAGGTCATTTTCTGAGAATGAGTGCTGAAAGAACAG
This sequence comes from Latrodectus elegans, assembly GCA_030067965.1. NCBI lineage: Eukaryota > Metazoa > Arthropoda > Arachnida > Araneae > Theridiidae > Latrodectus > Latrodectus elegans. Next base: position 45,396,944 of record CM057822.1, read on the forward strand.
CACTAAGAGAAAATTTTATGTTTCATCTTTCCACAGAAGTTCTACTGTACTAAAATCCTCATTTCATTTGCTTTTTTTTTTTTCCAAACACGTTTAATCTTGTATTTTCCTTAATAATAAATAATCTTTTATTGTAAATATATTATTATAAATAATTAATAACATTTTATTTGCATTAATACATTTATTTATACAAATTTTTTCTCAATTTCTATAGTACTTTCTAAGAGTTGTAACTTTATCGTTCAATAGTATATAAATGATAGCTCACAAAACCATAGATTTCAGAGCACAATTTCAAAACTACCATAATAAAAAATTTATAAAAAAAAAAATTTTTTTTTGATGCACAGTCATACATGATTGAGTTTCACCAATATGGCGATCCGTTAAAATTATCTTATTATTACCACCATCTGTCAATGTTTCAGAGTCCCTATATTTAGAGTTCACGTATTCATAAAAGTGCTTATTGTATCGTCATCTTATAACAAGGACAGTGAGTTTTCTTGATATTGTAGTACGTTGTGTTCAATCTTCTTATAATGTTTCTTTTTTAATTAATGATACATGATTCACCACAGTTAACATTTTTATTTTCAGTGGTGTCATTAATCCTATCTTGAAATGCTTTCAATACCACATCAAACTAATTGTTCAAAAATAATTCATTTTCATAAGCCGGTGATCACTTGTCTTTTAAAAGTCGCACAGTTCATCTATCATATAGCAATGTATATATATATATATATAAGTTATAAACTTTTACATATATGCTATTTGTAACAAGGGCTGCCATAATACATTTTATTCACTAAATATTAATTTATGTTGCCAAAAACAAGTTATCAGATACAAATAAAAGAAAAAATATTTTCCTTATTTTAAAACATATGATTAGAAATAGTTTATAAAATAAGGAGTATAGAGTGTACTCCTGATAACGGGTTCGATAATGATCTAGTCGCATTGTAACCCAGCCAAAGTTCGTTATATTGAGAAGATTGATGAAGGATAGAAAACCAAAAGAATGAAATTTCTCTAGAACTTTCCATTCGACAATTACAGTGATGAATAAAAACTGAGAAAAATTTCAGTTCAGGCATCAATCCATATGATAGACCCTATTTTTATAATAGAGGGATCTGTATTTAGTGACCTTGATAAACATCCTGAAACAAATTTCACAAAACAAAAGTACATTTTATTTCATTTTATATGTTTCAACAAAAAATATTTTCTAAAAAACAAAAAAAAAAAAAAAAAAAAAAAAAAAAAAAAAGAAAGAAAGAGATAAAAAAAGTCATCAAGCGATTTCTAAAAAATAATCTTTCTTCAGTATAAGGAAGTGTATAAATAAAAAAAAAGGGGGGGGGAATGGATTTCTGAAGTTTACACAGTCACACATGAATAAACAGAAAGAATATTATGTACCTTTTTACCTTCCTTGAATCATTTAATTTCCCTAAAAGGTATATGTTTCCTGAAATATATCACAACGTTATTAATTCATATGAGATTGTAAGTCCAATTTAATGCTCAAGAAATCTGAATAATATAAATTAAAAAACATTAAAGAATATTTTGTTTCCTAGTTTCAAAACTAATCTTAACTCAATATTACATAATAACCACAATAATTTTACGAATAACTTAATAAGTAACAAATAGTGTGTGTAGCTGATTTTTAATACTTCATCAATTAAATTGTTATGATTTGTTGTGACAAATTCCAGTAAGCTCATGTTGAATAATTTCAAAATTTATTTCTGCACCTCTGTCGTCGAAATTGGAAATCAGAATGTCATATTTTTGGCAGAAATATCATATCTACCAACTGTTCATTATAGTATAAGACTGGCACCTTCTCCTCCAAGTACAGCTGTATATTTAATGTTTTCAAACACTCACACTACAATTGTTTGATTATTTCACTACCGATAAGTTCTTTCTCTCGACTATTAACTATTATTTTCATGACAAATGAATTCTCTTAACCACAATAAGCAGATAAATGCAGTAGCTACTCAACTTGAAAATTGCTTGTAACCAATAAATTTGACTAAGTTATTTTAAGAGGCTCTCGAGCTATTTTTAAGATGTATGAACATATCTCTTAATTACATAGAAAGAAATGTAAATTATGCTTAGTACAGAAGGCAAATGGCAACCATTTATTAGTTCCCTATTTCTTTATCCACTTAAATTATCTCTAAAAGTTTAATCTTATCATTTAACACCACTTCCATGGAAACTTTATATTTATTTTACGATCTTTGCTTATCATTTATGAAACTTTTAGCATTTAAATAATAGAAATTTAGTCTTTCTAGTCTATATAATCTTGGAAATACGTGAAATTTCAACAAAATTCCCTTCATTCCCCATGGTAAATCATGGAGAAATCTGATGAATATCAAAAAGTTCTTACAAGTATTACTTTTTTAAATTTTTTATTACTTATATAAGTAATACATTTTTTATCATTTAAAAAGAACACTGAAAACAGATGATAGATATTAACACACTTGTCTTTTTCATACCACAGGGGATTTATTTTTAGGGATGATACATTTTCTGTCCTAACTCAATAACTTATAGAAATTGACAAAAATGTTAGAAGGTTCTGTTAACATGACCGTAAAATATTTATAACACTTCACATGTTTACTTTATTAATTTTATTTTTGAGTATAAATTATTCTTTAAATCGTCATAAAATCCTTTATATAATAACTGCCTTCCATTTAAAATATTTGTATTTCATTAACAAAACTGATTATTTTTTCGTTTCTTCAATAGATGAATTGGAAAATAGAGGCTGATTTCTAAGATAAACAGAAATTTATCTTCATGTTTAGCAAAAGTATAAACACAAACTAATGAATTTACTCAATAGTCAGGCCTAAATGACCTATATAATAATTTAAATACAATGCTAAAATTTCTTTAAATTCAATAAGAAATTATAAAAAATCTTTCTAGAGATCTATGAAAATTTACAAAAGTAAAAAATAAAATTTAGTTAAATAATATGCAAACACATTATTAAACTAAATGGAAAAATTTAAGTTTATGGATTGTAATTTCTTAAAGTCATCTATACTGGTTTTATTTAAATTTTTTCTTTTATATCCATGATGAATATTTTTTCTAGATATTTGGAAAAAACTACTGCCTACTTTTATTTAAGAAATAATTTTAATTACATTGTAAAAATGGAAATAAAACCTATAAAGGGATTTTCTGTTGAAGATTAAAAATATCGACATTAACACATTCATCCATATGAATTATATGACATTTTTATTTATTTTGATTCTTAGAATCATTTTACACATGCAGATACTGCTAAAATTGTTTTCAAATTTAATAAATTTTAGTAAATCAAAGTCAACATAACTCGAAAAAACTATTTGTACACAAGGTTCATAAAATGTATCTTCAAAAATTTCAATAGGAAACAATTGTATAAATAACACATGCAGTTACCTAGCATCAAATACGAGAAAATCAAATTGAAATTTAAGTTTCAACATTTTATTTTATATACAATATGAAAATTTCCAGCAAAAAGAAACAATAAAATAAATTCATTAATGTCAATTATTCATATTCTTAAATTTTTTATATTTCCCTAGTAATATGCATATAGGCATAATTAAATTATTTTGTATAAAACGATTACTAAACTAAATCAGTGTCACCCAATTCCTATTGTTATTGTAGCTAAGTATTGCTAAATTCTAGTGAAAAAAATTTTTTAATCATTTCACAAAACAAGATTTATGTTAATAAAATCAGAAAACCAAACTCAAATAAACATACTTTTATTTCTAAAATTGCATACAGATGTAAATATACAAAAAGCTGCCAAAACAGCTCAATATGTGCTCCCATAATATTAGGATGGATAAGGTGTTATCATATACCAAATGGCACAAATTAAGAAAAACCACAATTCAGTGAAGGGGGAGCTTCTTTATAGTTAAGATTTTCCTGTACAAATATTTACAAAAGTGGCACAAAAGTATTAAGGAAAGTTATATTCTGAAAGTAATAAGATTGTCTGCATGTTTATAGTTATATTGCACAATAACAATACATATATATATATAAATTGCACTTTTTACCAAATCTTTCCTAATTTAGTTATATTTCCTTTGAAATTAATAAAATATTTTTAAAATATTTAAATCAAACTGAGATATAATTTTTGACATTTTAATATATTTAAAAAAAAATGTAAGGAGATATTCAACGTACTATGATACACTTTTTACATTTCATAGTATTGTTTTAAATAAATTTTTTTCAAAGTTGCATAAAAAATTTCTTCTACTTCTTTCATGAAAAATATTTATAATTATCTGTTTATGTAAACTCTTAATACATTTCTCATACAACATGTTAGAAAATCATTATACTCAAAAAAAGATTATGACAACAGTACATATGTAATTTTAAATAAAAGATGTTGAAATATTTGGGAATTTACAAACAGGAATCTGCAAGCTTTCAGAATATATTATAAAAGACGAAGTAAAAATAAACATATTCTATGAAAAGTGACAAATAACATAGTTATTAACACACAAATAATAATATACTTTCTTTATTTAAGATAATATTTTAAGACATTCTTATTTAAATCAGCCTAAGAAACAAGCTTTGTGGGTATATTGCTAAAAAAATAAATTATAGATTTCGGAAATAATTGAAGTATTATTCAACTGTGAATAACAATGGGTAATATGAGAAATTATTTGTGTTTTTAAACATTTCACTTTATTATATTACTTTTGCTAATGTTTATTTAAACTTAAAAGTTTTATTTTTATTTTCCTTAATCTTAATATTTGTCTTTATTTTAAAATTTTACCAATGCACCCACAATATCAATATATAAACCTTAAACTATTATCTGAAAAACAATACACAAGATACTTAGAGTTGACAGACTATAAAATATGAATATAAATGATTTAATAGAAAATATAGTCCAGTGAAATATTTCTGAACGAAATTCAGAATAAAATACGAGATCAGAATTCAGATTTTTAAAAATTAGTTGAAAAATTCAACATATAATTTCTGGATTGTTTTAGAGTTAATTTTAAAATCTTAATAGAATCATACACTTGATATAAATTATGTCATTAAAACACTATAATTACTCATTTTGCATAAAATATAACAGTTATAAATAAATTTTGATTAAATGTTTATACAATATTTATATACCAATAAAATGTGGTTATTCAAGTTTTACATAGATATTAGCAGAGGTAGTGTACAACATATAATACAAAACAATGCCCCAAAGGCATGGTAAAGAAAAAAAATGATTATTTCACCTCAATAAATTAAGAGTGTAATCATCAGAACCCGTGCAAGCATAGTTCTGCTTGTATTTTACACATCTCAGTACTGAGAGTAGAGTACCAAAAAGCTCGTGATATCTTCATTATGGCACACAAATCTTGTAATGGATAATATTCATTACAGTTGTTGACATGGCAGATCATAATCCAAAAATAAATAAATAAGTAATTCACATGGAAGTTGTGAGGTTCTGCAAAATAAAATTTTAAAAAAAAATTCAGTATGAATTCTAAAAAAACATTCAAAAGTTGAAATCAATTACATGGATTCTAATTTTTCAGAAACAATATTCAATGAACAAGAGTTATATTTAATCTAAATGCTGCAAGTTCAAGTTCTAGAATCAGCTCTCACCTATACATGATTATCCAATAAAATATATAATATCAAAATATGGTTCAAGTTAATATAAACACTTTTTAAAAGGTTCTAAATAAATATTTCAATTTTCACGATATCAGTAAAACAATTCATATCAAAAGATGTTATGGATTAATAGAAGGTCATACATAGAAATGCAAGCTTCTTTTCATTTATTGCAAATACACTTAAACAGTAGATCAAGGTGAGTTAGTTAAGCTGTGTAAAATATGTTATTCACTCTGAAAGTGATAAATCTCTCATACATATACAAAATACGAAAACTTTCTTTTCAATAAAAATTAAGTACAAATTTTTTTATTTTAATAGTTACAAGAAATAACTTATTAACAATAAAAGAAAAATTTTAAGGGAAAAACCCTTTCAATTAAAATATATTTTATTGGTGACTTTCAATTCAATTTGATGAGTGATACAAGATACATTTTGGTATAGAGAAAAGGACACTCAAAATAATGCCATATTGGTTTATGAAATACCCTATTACAGACAAGGTGTGATTCCACACGCGGTAGACATGATATTATACATTATGGTTATTAATTTCTTTTAATACATAATAATGCCAGACTTTAAGAGAAAAACAATTGAAACAACCTAACATTTAAAGCAGAGAGCACTCTTCTGTTTTAAATCCAATTGAAACTCATATTTCTGTAAGACACGTTTTATTCTTTGAGACTTGCAGATTGTACTTCAAAACAGAAAAATATTTCTTTACATATTATTGATAACCTCACAGATTTGCAAAATCTGAAGGAGACAACATGCTATTTATAAATGTTCATATATTGAATTTCTTTTATTATTTATAAGCAAGTTGTAGTTTTTTCATCTACATGTACCCGATAGTGTTAGCATGAAACATTTTTTGCAAGTTATCTCTAAAATGCCAAAGAACTTAAAATTTCAATAGTGTACATTTTGTATTATCTCAATTACCTTGTATTACACATATATTCTCTCAAATCATGGTGGTCTCAGGGTGCATTAAATGCATATTATAACTTTTTAAACTGTAATATGTTTGCAAAATTTAATAAATCCAATTTATACATGCAAGATAAAAATTTAGGAAACATTTCAAAGAAAATATTATTTTGAATAATCAAACATGTTGCAGCTTTTTATGTACATTTATATGATACTTTTTTATTGATAGCAAAACATTCTACAATCAACACATTAATCACTGTAATTTATTTAAAAAGCTTCTATTTAAGATTAAACATTTTTTGCATTTTGAGTCATAATTATGAAGAATTATAATCATTAAAAATTGCAATTTCAAATTTTGTGAAGTAGAAACCCCTTTTCAGAATAATCCGAAATAAATCCAGAATATTCATACTGCTGTTAAAAAATATTGAAAAATTGCATATCACTCAAATCTTTTTTAACAGTAAAATATTTTAATTGGTCTTAAAAAAACTTTAAAAAATTTTGGGAAAAAATGTATCCCAAAATTAGTGAAATTTATTATTGATAAATGAACAAAAGTTTATCATATGATGTAATCAATTATATATTACTGTAAGATTTTACAAAAATTAAAATTATACAATTTACATAATATTTTTAAAAATTTAAACAGCAATTTTTTTAACAACAAAACTCATTGAATACATGTGCAGATTTATACCTCTTCTAAAGATTGTTCCAGCTTAGTCAAACAAGGAACATCAGAAGGTGACACATTAGTGGAAAGTGAATCACTAGATAAAAGACTGTCACTTCTTTCAGCTCGTTTGTGACGAGGCATTTCACTTTCAGGACTATCACCGGCAGTGCTAACATCTGTGCAAAAGCCACTTTCTATAATGATAAAAAAAACCATCAGAATTTAAAACACTGAAGTTCTTTTAAACTGCTATACATTATGTTTAGATTAAGAAAAATACAGCACATTATATCCTTTTTTTCTTTTTTGACAAATAAAAAAATTGCTTTAACTTTGAATTAAAAATTTTTCAAATAAAAATTTAACAAAAATTAAAGAGACCAAGTAGATTAAACCAAATTTAGAAACAAATTAATATAAAACCAAAATAACTTAAAATCTACAATTTCATGCATATGAAAAGTAACTTAAATAATATTAGAATCTGATTTATGAAATTATATTACAACTCCTTTCAATCACACATACACACATTTTTGTACATAGAAATAAAGTATGATTCCATTCAATATTTTAACTTACTGGGCATGGATGCAATAACATACAGGTAAGAAACTGTACATACACAATAATTTTTTAAAAACTGAAATTCTATTAATATAAATTAGATAAAAAGTTCTTTTGTCAATATAAAAACATAATTATAATGAATTCATACCAGTTGAGCACTGGGATTGTTGTGTAAGTGATCTATGCAAAGGCCTAGGACTATCACCAGGTTCGAAGCCCAGATTGAGTGTTCCAAAGAATGGAAATGAAGATTGACTGCTTCCTGAAGAAGATGAAGAACAGACAGAAATCATTGAGTTCCTGTCCCTTCTGGAATCAAAAGTACCAGAACCCCTATATCGAGGTGCTAGAAAGAAAAATTCTAGTCAATAACCACAACAAACATGTCACACAAAACAGGTAGAATTGTTTTAAATTGCAATGAGAAACAAATTAATACAGAATCAACATACTTCAATAAATATTATATTTCTATTTATAAATGGTTTTAATAACTTTGGCTCTATTAGTTCTATTAGAAATATGCCAAAATTACAATTTCACATATTACTGACAAAAAAAGAAGTTGCTGTTAAAACTTTGTTTCATACAAGATGCTATTTTTATTAACAAATAGCAAAATAACAATGTTATTAGAGCAAAATATATTAAAATCAGTTTTATTTTTATAGAAGTTTACAGCCATTTTTAACAATATTTAAAATTATTTCTATTAAGAAATATTTTTAAAACATATCATTATAAAAAAAATTTTTTTAATACTTAACCACTAATTAAAACTAAAATAAGTATTTTCTTCCTATTTTATACTTTCCCCCTCAAAACAATTAAATGGCATGTATACAAAACTGCTTCATTCTATAAATTTCCATTGAAAAATAGTTTCTCAATTTTATTATTTAACATAAATTATTGAATAATGTATTAAACTTTTCCATTTATCAAAATAAGTTAAATTATAGGGTTTACTCATTCTGTTATTATATGGTATTTCCAGTTCTATAAATTGTTGTAATTTTAATATGATTTGTATAATTCATTTTGTTGTAATAAACAAATTGTGACCATTTTTAAGAATTGTTTACTTGAAATTACTGTACAAAAAATTTACTTTTTTCTCAAAACTATTTTTTTACTTTTTGCTACATTTTTAAAATAGAGTCACATATTCAGTAGAAATGTACATTTGGAAAACTTTGAAATAATATTATTCAAATATTTGAATTTTATTTTCTTAGAAAAAAAGCTAATTTAGGTATAAATATAGTTTAAAAATAACAAGTAAGTTCAAATTCCCAAAAGAAAAAATCATACTTGAACCTTGAGTGAATATACCTATCACAATGCATAACAATATTAAAGTATTTAATAATTTTAAGGTTCTTTACTTAATTTTTTTTATCATCCAATGCAAAATTTTCTGCTTCAACCGCACATTACGGTAAAAAAAGGGACTTGACCAGTTAAACCTTACAATATCATCATTACAATGATCAAAAGAGTTCCTTTGATGATTGAAGTCAGTCTTACATAATAACTATAATTCTGTTGTAAATAATTGTTAATACAGAGCATTAAAACACTCATAAAATAAAAATTTATGTTCACCTCTAGTTAATTGTTGAATGCTAATTGAGCGATCACTGATTTGATCTTCACTGGGTTTAATATCTAAACAAGGCTTGTTCCCTATGCCCATAGATTGATTTTCAGCAAGCCGATTAGCTGCGAAACAAACAGGCAATTAAAGAAATATGGTACAAGAAAACAATTTTTAAATACTTAAAAATGTTAATATTTAAAAAATATGCATAAGAACTGAACGGATTAAAGCATTCACAAATACTCACCTTTATTCATACATGCTTGCTTAAGAAGTATTTTGCGAATATCGGCCACCCAAGCTGCTTTGATTTCTGGATTAGGTGCTTGAAGTTTGAAAGTGACACTTTCTTTTCTTTTTCGAAACCAAAGTTCAAATTTCGTAGGACTATCTCCTAACTGTTCAGTCATTCCCAAATCAGTGGTCTAAAAGAAAAAATCATTTATATCAGAAAGTAATTCTATAAAAATAAAATAATTAGTATGCAATATTAATAAAACTTAAGTAAAAACAAATAATATGTTAATAATTCTAAAATAAATAATGGTTATAAATTCAAATTGCTGCAAAATATGACAAATGTTTATGAAAATACAAATAATAAATAAATTTTAAAATTCCAATATTATGAAAAGCTGCACTAAAATTTAGGATTTTAATATTAAATTAAAATATTTCACAGGAAAAAATAAAATGTAAGAACTAAAATTAGATAGAATAAAATTATTTTCGACGAGAAATATTATCAAGATTACATATTTTTGAAATTATAATAAATACAGGAACTGAAATTTAAAATTATCTAATAAGTTTATGAATTTTAAATACTTACATTAAGTTCCCGATAAAATTTTTACATTTAAATATTACAGGTCCACTTTTTAACTAAGCTTAATAAACTCTGAGTTAATTTTATAGTCAACAAAATAAAACAGATGAAACAATCAAATAATATGTTAATAACCTTCACAAATTCACATTTAAATTTGCAAAATTATAATTTAGTTGAACTAAAATATAGTAAATAGGATCCAATAGGAAAATGTTTTTGTATTTTAATATAAATGTTTTTGCACAAAACCTCTTAACTCTTAATATATCGACTTTAAAAAAGTTAACTGTTATTTGCATCAATAAGAAATCAGATTAAAATTATAAAAATATCTATGGCTAACAAATTTTTAAATAGTTACATTGAAAAAGCTCGTAAAATGCTGTAAAAACATTTTTTCATTATTTAATAATATATATATATCAAATGAACTTTTATATAATGAAAAACTGTAGAAATATTTCATTTTAAAAAAGAAAAATAACTGATAAACGTAATACTGAAAAGATTTCATTTTATAAATTTAGTTTCATAATATTTACAATAAGGATCAAATTAAGAAAAAAGGCAATTTTTCAATGTTAATGCATTGTTCTTAAATATTATAATTACATGCAACATTAAAAAAATCAAATATGTATTCATATTTTGCAACTAATTTTTAAACTGCAAATTTTTTAAACAACTAAAGATAAGAGTTTATAAGAAAACATGCAGATAAATGTAAGAAGCAATGAAGAGATTTTCAATTTTATGTTTTTGTTGCTGTTATCGAATATCTTATTTCTAAAAGACTGGTATAAATCAGTGTTTTAAATAATAGTATACCATCCATAATTTTAAGACTTAAATTATTTTCATTTATCAATGTTTATAATATTGAAAACCTGCTTCAATTTGACCATTAAAGTTAAAACAAAAGAGATGAATGTTTACAACAAACTTTAGCAACAATTAAAAAACAAATATTTTTCAGAATTTAAAAAATTTAGTGTGCAAGGGTAAAAAAGCACTGCATTTATTAATTTCTTATCTAAAAAATTAAATTACATTTAAACATTCCAAAATATTTACCTTTATACTATGTTTATAATGATAAACTTCATATCCTTTGCGTTGAGGGTCTCTTTGAGCTTTACTGAAAAGTACAAGATCTTCAAAAAGAAATATATGACGCATCATATTTTTTCGTAATCTACCATGCCAAACAATAAATTCATCTTGTCTTAAAAGCCTGCCTTGTTCTTTGACATTCACCTAAAATTATGTTTTCAATTTTAATTTTGTTTTAAAAGAATTTAAAAATTAATTAAAAATTAATTAAATTTTGTTTTAAAAGAATTTAAAAGAATTTAAATTTAAAAATTTTGTTTTCAAAGAAATTATGTCATTCACCTAAAATAAGTAAAATTTTTCAATAAACAAGCACAATATGGTGATAAAATAAATATTTAATTAAACTCCAAAAAAGAAAATAATTATACTTATTCTTAAAAGTAAATAGACTTACATCACAGTCTTTCAAGGCATCCATTGCCAATAAATCATTTCCATGTCTGAGCTGAAAACGAACCATTTCTTCAGCAGCCTAAAATTACAGTTAAGCTATCAAAAATATGAACTTCATTATACTCCTAAATAATTCATACTATATATGTGTGTGTGTATGAAATAAAATAAAGCAATTAAGAACTGAGCAGAATAAGTAAATTTAATATTTGTAACATCTAACAGAAAAAATCATTTACAGAATAGAAAATTATACAAATTTTTAAATTGCAACATAATGTATGCTCGAATAGAAGCACAATTCCCAATGAGCACATTTTGTTATATCATTAAATAATCAAATCTGTACTAAGTCAAAATAAAACTTGTTGTATATGAAAGAAATATTTCAAAATCAATTTCCAAAAATGCTCATGAACATCTAATTGTGGAATTATTTGCAGTGTTCCTTAATGTATAATATTTTTATATATTTTACATCATTTTGAAGAGAATTTTTTGGATAAAGGATAAAAATAAATATGAAATTTTAGTCCACAGGATTAAACATTTCTCATGAATATAATTTATTTTGTATAATTCATATTAATAGCTGTAAAATAGATTATATTATAAAGCAGATTAAAATTGTTAATGTGCTTAGATATATGATAAATCAATTTAAAAAATATACTATTTAAAAGTTAATATTAAGAGTTTTTTTTCATACCATATAAAGTTTTAATGTAATTACTATAAAATTTTCTAGTATTTAAAACAAAGATCTTTAAAATATGTAAGTAAATTTTAGATTCAAAATAATCATGTATAACACTAACAAATTCCATTATAACTTCGTATGATAATCATCATAAAGGGAAAGAAATAATCTCTATTACTGCCATTAATATTTGCTTCAGGTATTAATTAAAATGGTTTGTCATTTATAATTTAAATAATTATCTTTTTTTTTTTACATAACTTTTTTGTTTAAATAAGTTTATTTATGACAGAAACTGGTCAGCATTTGCTTCAATAATTGATTGTAGAGGTATAATGGAATAGTACCTTATTGATACATAAAGTAGATCAATTTAAATTACTATTAACAAATTTGTGACAGTATCAATATAATTTCAAATATACTTTTAGGGCTTGGTGTCCAGGTTCTCTTTCAGGGCATTCCTTTAACAACTCTTTTAAAAGCAAGGCATATTTTCCCATTCTTTGTACAGGTTTTAAAAGATAACTAGCTAGATCCATTTTATCTTGAAGTTTAAGTTGCATTTTCTGAAAGATACAACACATATACATATGAATTAATAAAACTTAGAAAGTTAGCAATGCATACTATTTTAATTAAATAATATCAAAAATTTATCTTATATAATCTAAATTATATACAGTTATTAAGGATTATTACTAATCTAGAAAGACTTGATTCAAAATAGTAGTAAACATTTTAAACTGTCTCATAATTTTAACTTTACATTGCATAAATTGATTGGTTGGTTGGTTGGTTATGGAATAAGTCTCCAGAACAAACTGCACCATTCACTCTTTGCTTGAAATAGAACACGTAAAAAGGAAGTACTGCAAACACAATTTTAAATTTTAATATCTACAATAAAACAACAATTATAAAAGCTTTATACATCTAATTTTTTTTAAATGTTTGAAAACAACCTATTTTTATTTCCCATATACAATGATTTGGATATAATAATTTTCACTTCCACATTAGTAAAATTACTGTAATTAAAATTAAGGATACTTAATAAAGAGTGACAAATTTAGATAATACTGCCAAACCTCTAAATATCAGGCATTAACAGGACCATGTAAATTACCATTCAGAGCTTACTAGATATTAACAATTAAAATATTCATTCTATTAGTTGATATACAACATAAATTATAAATTAAAATCGAATAAATATTAAAAACAGAACAAAAATGTTTCTTTCTTTTGATAAATTTAAAAAATCAGTTTACTTTTAAAATTATAAATTAAATAAGTTTCAAAATTTAAGGCATTCTTGGATAGTTATTCTTAATAGCACTGAAATGTTTAAGAACTTAACTTTGAAAAAACTATTATGTAGATAATACAATTTAACCCATTATACCCCATTTTATATATAAAGCATAATAAATACATATTGGAAAGATTTTTAATGAAATCAAAATTTCATTATATATATGTGTGTGTGTATACTTACATATATAAATATATACCAAATTTTTAAATATTATAATGCATTTAATTTCTATTTAGCAAAAACTAATATTTCAAAAATCACAAAATACACATACTCGAAAAAAAGTATTCCCATATTCTGACATCAAAGCATCTGACTTTGGCTTGTTTTTATTATATAATGCATATAAATAGAACTCTGTTTGCTATAAAAAAAACACACAAAGGAATTTATTAAGTTACTTTTTAAAACAAAAAATTGTTTGGAAGCAATTAAAAATGAATCAATCACAAAATATACAAGAAGCTTTAAAAATTTAAAAATATTTCCTCTTTCTCTATGAAATTATAAATTACACACAATATTTTCAATTAAAAATATAAGAAGAGTTATATACAATGAGTTTATAAAAAATTATATATTTTTTTCAATTATCATAATTACAGTAAACAATAATTATGTATAAAATAAAAAATTTTTTAAATATACGAGGATCACTCTGAAATTTTTGAGATACAACTAGGGTTTTAAAGTTATACTTACAAAATTTTAGGTGTATTCAAAGTAATCTCCATCAGCATCAATGCACTTTTGTAGGCAAATTTTCCACAGATTAAATGCCTTAAGCCATTCATTTCTTGGAATAGATGAAAAATATGCTTTTATAGCTACATCAATCTCATCCTCCATATAAGTTCGTTTTTAGATGAAAGAATAACCAAAAGTTGCACATAGCTAGATGAGGTGAATACGGTGGATGTTCGATCACTTTGTTTTTGTTTAAGAAACTCAACTGTTAATCTGGCTGTATGTAAAGATGCATTGTCATTGTGAAGCATTAGTCCCCTAACATTCAGTTCTTGTAGAATTTCTGGAAGACATTTAGTGGTATACCAGTTTGCTGTTACTGTCTTCTGTCCTTCCAACTGGATGGCTTAGACCAATCCCGTACTTCTGAAGAAAACGGATTACATCACTTTTTTCAATGCGTGTTGTTTTTTCACCATTGTCAGTATGGAATCATCTTCAAAGACTCATACTTTGCTTTCTTGACGTGTTGGAACGTCAAAAAACGGTATGTACATATCATCACCTGTTACCATTTTAGAAATGATGCGGTGGCCACCATCATTTAGCAATTTAAGAGTTTCTTTACTGATTCAGACACGATCCTCTTTTTGCTCAGTTTAATTTTGGGGAACCCAATGGCAAACTACTTTTTTTCACATGCAATTCTTCATGAATGATTTTGTGTATGGTTGCGGGTCCTATGTTAAGTTCCTTCGGTATCATTTGATAGATACAGCAATTATCATCCATTAACATTTTTCGTATGGCAGATACATTATCCGGGATTACTGCCGACCTTTCTGTGTGTTCTTCATCCTGAAGAAAATTGCGTCCTCTTCTAAATTCTCTAAACAATCTGAATACAATAGCACGAGCTGGAGATTCATCACCAAATGCTAACTGCAACCGTTGATCTCATTCTTCTTGATTTAATCCTGCTTTAAAATCGTAGAAAATCATAGCGTGAAAATGTTCTTGCGTTAACTCTATTTTCTATTCTGTTTAAAATTTATTCTACGCCAAATAAGTTGAAGTAAATCAGTAAAAAATAGTCTGCATTAAAATACTTTGTATTTGAAAATTAAACTGTTATTTTTATACTGTAAATTTTCGTCTGCATGTATCTCAAAAATTTCAGAGTAACCCTCATATAATTTGAAGATTAAGCATTAATAAAGAAAAATTTTTCTATTATCTTAGAAAAAATATTTTTCTGTGTTTGGTATGAGAGAAATTATGCTTGACTTGAAAATCTATAAGCAGTCAAAATAATTGTTGTTCATGCTTAATGTCTCATGTCCATTTTAAAAATTCATATTTTGTAGCCTTTTTATAGTTATTGAAAAAATGTATTAGTGGAAGATATCCACATAATTTAACATACGCTAAAATATTCACAAAAGCATTTAATATTATTTTTCTACATCACATTCTATTTTGGCAAGTCCAGGAGCAATGGAGAATCTACCAAATGAATGTTAATGTTTTCTTCTTCTTTATACTTATTTTAATGATATACAAGATACAAAAGTTTGGTGAACTGTGAATAATAGTCATTGTTAAAGATTATTTAGCTCTTGCACCAATTTCAACTTTAATTGATTAAAATGTGTCACTTAAAAATTAACATTCTTTAGTAAAAAAGTACAAGAAAATACTTTTTTATAAAATAGAAAATTCTTAAAATTTAATAAGTTTTTCAATAAATCATATAAGAAAGTTTTGAGAATGGGGTAGTTAAGAATTACTTGACAAAAAATTAAGCAGCAATAACATAGATTAATTAAGCAGCAATAAATTAAGCATTTCAAAATTATCATTTTTAACAAATTTGCCTTTAATTTATTCATTTTTTTAACATATCAATAAATCAAGCTTTAATAAAAAAAATCATATTTTACTTATTAGTTGAAAAACCATTTAGAAAGTAATTGACTTGTTTCAAAACGCTGCATGAAAATATTTTTATCATACATCAATAATTTATGAAGAATTTAAATTAATTCTGGATGTATTACAATTAATAGCCCACAAATACTTACAAAATCTAGAAAACATTGACCAACAGTAAATGGTGAATTCTCACAATGTTCCAGCTCTGTTAGGAAATATTGATTATGAAACTCATAGATTTTTTCAATATTGCCAAATACAACATTTCGTTGTCCTCTTAAAGCTTGAGGAATATCTTCTCTCATAAGCTCTGGTATGTAATTCTAAAAAGAAAACTATTATTAATCTAAAAAACAAAACATCACAATGTATTAATGAAATTCTAAATATTTTACTCCTATTATAGGTACTTAATGATATCATAACCAACACAAATAAAATTAAAACTTTTACATAAAATAAGAATCACCCAAATATGGAAAGTAATTACAAACACTATTCATATTGTTAAATTTTAAGATTGTAAGTAATTCCTATTTTTTTTTATTATTATTAGTTTGCTTTTAATTAAAATGTATTAACATTTTTCATTTTTGCATAACTTAGTTTCCTCACAGTATTGGTCAAATGGAAAATTCTTTTATGCATATGTGATTGTATAACAATATTCAGAGATTATGTTCACAAAATTTTGCAGTCAAAGATTTAAACATAACAAAAACCAATTGAACAATCCTCTCTTTGTTTATATTTTAAATTTTGTAGTTGATATCTAAAACTCATTTTTCAATATTATATTTATTATATTAGAAATCACTTTTGCCATTTATATCTTCATTATTATTAAAAATCAAAAATAGTGTTAATTTGAAAATTAATAAAATTTGTTAACTTTCTGAAAAACCAGAAGAGCTTGAAATGTCATTGTAACATATTCTCATATAAAGTATATTAATATTTATCAGACTAAATGAATCTGTATTCAATCAGAATTTAAATATTTACTTACAAATAAGTTCAACTTATGTAATAAGAAATAACTCTTACGATAGAAAACTAAATATTCTATTGGTTGAAATAAATATGAATTATAATAGAACATAAAAAAACAAAGTGCTTGAAAAATTATTTTTCAATAAAGAATTTAAAAAAAATTACCTCAATGATATACTCCAAAGATTTTACATAATCTCTTTCAGTTTGAATCAGCTCTTTCATAATATTCATAAGAGTCCTAATTGAATATTATTTAAATGTATTATTATACATCATGCAATATGTTAAATAGCTACATAAATATAAAAACACAAAATATCGTAATATTTACAACACTTATTGAAGTACAAAACTGTACAATAATATTTTTTCTTTCTGATAAGAATAATTGCAATTCATACAGAATTATAGGAAAAATTCTTTTAAATAAAAATATTTGACATTATATATAATATACTTTTATTCCAT
Organism: Latrodectus elegans; assembly: GCA_030067965.1. Lineage (NCBI taxonomy): Eukaryota > Metazoa > Arthropoda > Arachnida > Araneae > Theridiidae > Latrodectus > Latrodectus elegans. The sequence continues at coordinate 45,414,952 of CM057822.1, forward strand.
ACTGACATATTTAATGTAATGAAATTTATAGGATTTATAAACTAATACTGGCTTACAAAACTGAAAGTCTGAGTTTTAACAAATTTTATAAAGATACAAATAATTTGAAACTGAAACTTTCTTTTCTTATAATTATTAAGTGAAACTTACTTCTTTGATTTTGACTCTACTGCATTGCTGATGTCATTACTAGTGAGCATATCAGGAGAATCTACTTCAGAAACTTGAGTCATAAGGTGAGTATTGACTGGTACTGGACCTTGGATGGAATCAGAACGAGTGTGAGAAATTGATTTCCTAGGAATCTTTTCTGTCTTCAATGATTCATTTTCAGATCTAAAATATATTTAAAATTAGGATATAACACAAATTTACATGAAATATTATAATTAGTTAATAAATTCAATTGAAAATTTAATTAAAAGACTCAATTTAGAAATGAAAGATATTATAATGCTTATAATATAAATATTAAAGATTAAAAATTATATAAAACTTACTTTATTTTTTAAAAACAAATAAAATTTACCCAACAAACACAAAGTCACTTTTGTTTAGTTTTTGTACATAAAAATTCTAATGCTTTTGTACCTAAATATTTTGCTTGATTAATTTAAAATGTTTTAAGAGGAGAACTACGACCAAGATTGGAATTAATTTTGAATTTGACATCACAAAATCTTAAAAACTTATTCCCAGTAAAATGAACTTTGCTTATAACAAACATATTAAGTTACTTAAAGTTTGTCTTCTATAAAAATCAAATTTAGAAATGAAAGTCATTAAAATAGGCTAAACAAAATTTCATATATTTTGGCATTTACAATTTGAATTCATAGTATCGTTTGATTAATATGGATAAACATTAACTTTAATTCAATTTAAAAATTAATCTTAAACTTTGCTTCAGTATTAAATTTAAAAATGCTTAGCTTAGTGATTCTTATGTGTGATACTTTTGAGATGATTGACCGAAATATACATTAAAAAATTTATCAATAACAGTCAGAATAGATATGAATTGATTTTTAGAATAAATTCAATATTTAAGACTTTTCTCAATGGAAATACATTGTTATACAGGATTTGAATTTTTACTCTTTTAACTGCGCAAAAAAAATCATAATTTTTAAGCGACAATTTGTAACTTAAATTAGGATAAACTTAGCTGTGACATTAGTTGTAAATAATGACTTTTTCTTACTTGAAAACTTTTAGAAAATATTTTTCCAATAGCTACATTAATTAATAACTTAGAATAAAAAAAGAATTAATCATGAATTTCATAAAATTTTGACTCTTGGATCATTAATATAAGCACAATTTAAAATATTTTATCTTTTAAATGAACAAACTAGAATAAGTATCTTCATTTCTTATAAAATTTGTGTGGTGACTACTTGATAGAACACGAACAAACACAAGAAATATGAAAATGATTAAAAAATTTATAGATCAAAATTTTCTTAACAATGTCAAATTTCTGGGTAAAATAAAACTAGTTAGAAACATAAATGTATTATATGTAATACAGTATTTTCTGTACAATGAATATTTTTAGTAGTGCATTTTACAACAAATATATTTCTTAGTATAAATCATAAATTAATTTGTATTGCATATCAAAATATCTGATAGGATTACAATACAAAACCTATGATTATCATTCCACTGTTTTTAATTTACTTGGTTTAGAAATAAATACTTCATCCTTCACTATATTCCATAAATTATATTAATCAAGTAAATCAAGTTCTGGAAAGCATACAAGTAGTCTGACAGGTTCAATGTCTGTCATTCATTAGCCTTATATTTGGATCTTAAAACACTTAAATATCATTATGATATTAAAGAAAAGTACCATTTAGTTATTGATAAGACCTACTGGCCTAAGATTAGAGAACTGTACAGAGAGTAAAATGCGCCAAGTGTTCCCTAAACTGCGCCAAACAGGCTTAATGGTTCGAAATGCGTTTGCATGACAAGATTTTCGATTTATGACATAAAGTGATTGCATGACATGTGGGAAAATCATTTTATGTGCAACCTTTGAAGGTTTAATGATTAATTTCATTTGTTTACAATTTAAGAATTTGTTACGCTAATGTTCCTGTTATTGGACTTTGAATTTTTTTAAAGCTATATTATCTCAAATTTTTTGCAAGATATATTGTTTATAATTTCTAAAATACTGTTTTGAATTTTTGAAAACTATATTGTTTGAATTTTTTTAAAGTTTAATTATTTTGAATTTTTATTTGGTCAGCCAATAAAAGATCTGTACAGGGTATTAATCATGTGCCTGGTCCATTTGATTCATACATCGCAGAGTATGTATAAAAGAGAAACCATAAAGAAAATATAGTAGAAGAGTTCTTCAAAGCCCTTAAAAAACTGTTCTTTCTAAACTGGATGAGTTATTTTATTTTTCCTTAATTGATTGTGAGGTTTACTGATGCAAGGTCCAATATTTGACATTTCCTTTTTTTTTTTTTTTTTCCCCATTAAAATTTCATTCAGGGATTCAGGGAGATTATTAGAAACTAGTTTTCATAAAAATGTTTGTATAAGTAAATACATCTTTAAGTAAGCTTTATTGCGTGTTTCCCATCAGAGTTAGATTGTGGCGTACTGAAGTTTTTTTTTTTTTTTTTAAGGTGGGCACCATTGCCAGGTACATTAAAATTGGAGTTTTAATTTAAAAAATTGTTTCTATAGTTATTAGAATTATAATACTTCTATAGTGTGTAATTATATTGAAATATTTGAAATTTTGACACTTGAAATAGTGCGCAATTTTAAAGAACCTGAACAGCAATCAAACGTGATCGGCATTCAGCAAGTGGATATTGCATTTAGTGACATAATTTAAGTTGGGGAAATAGCTGTGCAGCATTTGGTGCGAAAATTGGAAATCACGCCAACCCTTTACAGTTCAATAATTTTTTACTCATTTATTAATAGTCTAATATCTATGAATGGCAAAAAAAAAAGTAGAATGTCCAAGCTATTAGTTATCTTTTTCTAGCTATGAATTCTTTTCTTTCCACATAGTCACATTACAAAGTCATAAAAAATTAATCATTAAAATTTTGTTTCACATAGAATATATTGATATTCAATGTTTCACATAGAATATATTCAATAGAATATTCTGTATTCTTTCTTGAGGTTTAAGGAAAGGTTCAATTAGAAATTCTATATTTCATTCATAATGTAATGAAAGAGCAGTCATAGAAATATTCAGATGAAAACAAATTAAAAACTATGTTTGCAATTTAATAAAATAAGCATAAAAATATTTTACTTAAATTTTATTTTCAATATATATATCAAATTTTAATTACCTATTTACAGCATCTTTCTTTTGAGATTTGTGAAGTTTTTCAACGCGGAGTAAAGCAGTTTGCTCCCTAACTTCAGCTTTTGCTTTCTCAAGAGCTTCATCCCTTATTTGCCACATTTGATAACGACGAGTGAATTTTTTTAGGCCTCTGGTCTCAGTTTGCTCATTTGGCAAACTTCGAACTGTCTCTCTACCAGATATAAGATCCTTAAGCAAAAAAGAAAATTACACATTATAGGAAATAAAATTTTCAGAAGTGACTGAGTAAAACTTAAGACTTTAAGGAGAAAAATCTTTAATATTAAAAATTTAACCTGGGGGTTAAGATTTATCAATTTTTTTCAATTATAATCTCAGAATGAAGTATATAGTTATGCAAACTATATTTTTAAAATTCATTTAAGAATAAAGAATAATTTTATAACAAATATGTAAAATATGAATGTAAACTAGTTTACTTAATTCACAATTTTGCACGCTATAAGACAAGACTTAAAACTTACTGATATATTATATTCTTTCATGCTAATTTGCAAACATTTGATAATTTAGATTACATTAAACATTTGAAATACTAACACATTTTAAGGAATAAAAAATAATAAACAATGATAATACTTGAAAATTATCCAACTTATTAAGCACTTAAATATTAAACTTTTATCTTGAACTCATTTGATTTCTACAAGAAATATTTAAAGAATACTTTTTTAAATAACTTTGAATTTTCTTAAACTTTACCTAAATGTAAATGTTGGCAAATATATAAAAATTAAGGTAAAAATAAATATGGCAATCATATTTTAAAGAAACAAAGATTATTAAAAATCTGATGTAAAAAACCACGTGGAATATCTTTGCTTACTTTACTGCAGGTAGATGAAGATGAAGAGGTGGTGGATGAAGACGAAGATGCAGAAGAATGAGCATCACGATGACCAATGCGTATACCTAAAAGTGTCTTTGATATCGAAGCTACTGGACCTTGCGATGTCAAATCTTCAGTAATTATTCCTCGACTCAATAGACAATTATCTTTTTCTTGGATATAACTATCTAACTGATATGACTCTTTTGTGGATGGATAGTAGCTACTAGGAAAAGAAGTATATGATCCAATAGGTGAGCCATATCGTTGGTTTACTGATAAGTTCATAGGTCCTCCAGTGGAGCGACGACGTTGATGACTTGGCAGACCAATTGAAAAAGGTGTGCTGCTACCCATAGGTAACCAACTGTTCATTGGCTGAGATAGAGAGCGCATAGTGCGAGGTGTTTGGCTGGCATCTTCTGCTTCCCAGAAAGGACCCCTAAGGGAATCTACTTCCATTTGTTGTTTTACTTTCTGTAAAGTAGTTTGTCGAGCTTGTATAAGTTCAACTGTTTCTTCACAACGCTGTTTCACAACCTGAAAAATGTTTAGTCAATAAATTCACTGCTTGAAATTCAAAAAAAAATTTTGAAATACTCAAAATCATCAATAGTAAATAAATAAAAATGCATCCAACATAAAAGTAATTAATAAGAAAAATCTCAATCGATACCAATGAATATTAACAATTTGCACCACAAGATTTTAATTCAATTTATTTTAGTCCAAAAATATACAGAAAGAATCTAATGCATTTCTTTTAAGGTGATTCAATATGAAATTTTATTTAATAGAAAAACTCAACTTCTGATATCTTTTAAACTACTTCAACAACTTTTTGCCACTTCATAAGTCAAATACTTATCTAAAATGTCGAAGGTTGACAAATACATTTCCAAAAATTACAGCACATTTTTGTACATAAATTTGAAAAAATTAAAAGTGGTTATAACATTTCAAAAGAATACTTTCCTCAGTAGTTTATTTATTATCAAAAAAATTATGATTGATCATTATCATTAAAAGAGAACATATAAAAAAACAGAAGTCAGCCCAAAATAAAAGTTTCAGGCAAACATACATATACTGAAATTTAATAAATGATAATACATGAAAAATTAATAATTTTACATAAAAATTTGATCACAAGGGTGAAAAAATAGATAATACTAAAAACCAGATATAACATTTTGCCTTTATAAACAAAGTTAATGCCATAAGACCAATTTAGAAAAAAAAATAAATATAAAATAATTATATTATATATATAATATATATATATATAATATATATATATATATATATATATAATCATTAAAGATATTTGAAGAAACTATAATGCCATATTTTTAAGCAATTTAATAAAAATTGCTTAAAAATATATTTAGCTTGAAATATGTATTTGAGAACATCATGAATAATTTATATGTATTGCATAATGTTATTCAATAACATTTATATTTTTCTGTTAAAGATAACATCTTTGTATGTCTACATAAATTCATATAAAGGAAAATTAAAAAAGCTTTTTTTTTAATTTGGTATATAATGTTTTTTAAAAGAGGCTCTCTAAATTTCTGATATGGCTTACTAAGCAGTTTTTCATTTCAATATTTTTCATAAAATCGATCTAAATTGGCATTACTTTTACAACAAAAACATCAAAAATAAGTTTATTGATTTCAACTCTAAAACAGTTATATTCATGTTTAAAATTTAATGTGTTCTGAAAATCCAGAAGTAGAAAAAATATAAAATGTCAACCCCAATAATGTCCTTTTTTAAAAATGTTATTGTTTTTAAAAAACTGCCAACTTATGAAGAGTGAAAATTTAATTTTAGGTTTTCATATAAAACATTACAAGTAGCTTGATTTTATGAGAATTGATGACATTGAAAGAAAAAAACAGGCATCCACAACACTTGTTAGTGTTATATATGATTAATAATTTTGAAATTTTCACTAATATGAAAAGTTTTAGGAGTATACAATTTAAAAGATTTTCCAAAACTTTTGAGACAGAAATCTATTACAAGGATGAAAGATAACCACCTTTTAAATAAGAATTCCTTAATAGAGATCAATTAACAATGTTAGTCCTTTAACACAGAAAAATTACAGACAAATCATCCAAATCATCATAAAACGGTAATTACAAAGTATGATTAAAAAAACTTGAAATTAAAGATAATATTTAAAAGTGGAAAATATAAAGAATAATATTCCATCCTGGATGGTTTTATTAAGTAATAAACAACTCTCTCTAAAAACAAGTTGAGAAAATAATTAAAGGATAACTGGTCTAGTGACTGTCTGCATAATTGAAGTGGAAATTTCAGACATTGATACAAATCAAATCTAAGCTGTAAGAAATGGATGTTACATTTATACACACACTGTTCTATCAAGATAAATGGCTGGAAGCTTTTCAGATCCTCCTTCAACACTATTTTCCTTCCTTCCACTGTAGTTTGGTTGGTTACATCATCATTCTCAATATTGAAAGACACCAAATTCAAATCCCAGTTTGACAATCCATTGTTTCCTAATGGTAGAAACGGCTCATTAAATAGGTCATGGTTACAATCTCTTTTAAGTTAATGGTATCTCTGGGGATAACTGTCCAAGTATTAAGTGGGAGTTTTTTACTTGATTCCTGCTTCTAAATTATGAAGACTCCTACCTAGGAGCTTCTAACATATCGATTTCAAATCTGCACTACATACAGGGAAGTATAAATATGCCAATTCACACACATATGAATATGGCTCATTATCTATGAAAATTATTTGACAAAAAAAATAAGCATAGAATTTTTAAAATGCTTGACAACAGCCATCAGTCCACAATGTACTGCCAAAGTATTATAAAATAAAATTTTATTTTAAGCCAAATATAAAAGTAAAAATCAAAATATATTAAAAATTAACTGCATTATATTTAAAAATTAACAAACTTACTCTACACTGATCTATAAGTTTTTCATTTCCCAATTTGTTTGCAAGTTCCATCATCTCTGCAAAAGTATCTTCAGGGATTCGTAGATGATTTTCAGAATAATCTTGAAGACATCTGATTTGCCTTAATATGCCATCAGGATTTTCTGTGTCTGTGAGACCCATATGGGATACAAATCTCATGGCATCCAATGCCCATTCATAAGACTGAAATTAACAAAGCAAAAATTACTCATGGCATTAGAAATTTTTTATTTAAATAAAAAATGACTCAAGCAAAATAAGGCTATAAATTCCTCCAAGAGAATATTAGTATATATCTGTATGGTATGGTTATTGCTATTAATACTTAAAAACAAAAGTACATAAATTGTTTGAATTTTGAAAGCATTTTCATAAACAAAAATTAGAATTCTAATTAATAAAGAAATTTTACTTTAAACTTTACTTTTTATTCTTAATTTAAGTAACATAAATTTAAAATTTAAGTAATATTAAAATTAATGAAACAAATATATAAGTAATTTAGCACAGCTGCCCTATAATAACCTAGTATGAAAAATTCTGCATTTTTTGGCAACAAAATGTTTCCAAGAAGACATATTTTGATGTCTCGCACATGACGTAAATGTTAGAGCAACCAAATTGACATTTTTACAAAATTCTTATAAGTTTCCATCTCTATGACATAATTACAAGGTTGTAAAAAATGTATCAGGTTGTAATTAATTTGTCAGCTAAACAAGGAAATCTGCCTAAAATAAATCATCAAACTTTGAACTTGGCATGCTAGATTATATGGCAGCTAAGTCAAATAATTTTTAATATTCCTTTCATTAAAGAAATTTCTTGCCAGAGAGAATAATAATAATTTCTTTTAAATTAAAAAAAATTTAAATCATTTTTCTCAAACCATTCTTTACAAAGATTAATAGTCAGTTATACTATTTACTATGACTAAAATTTTTTCACATGCATATTTAATTTAAAGAAACAAAATACTCTTATTTGAAAATACAAATAATGTATATTTTATATAATTTTAAGTACTTAAAAATTTTAAACTGTAAAATCAACACAACCCAATTAAAAATTAATCAACTGCCTAAAATATAAGACTAGAATACTGTAGATGGTTGAAATTTAAGTTAAACATTTTTGTAAATTTGTTATTTTAAAATCTTATCAAAAACGATAAATTTTAAAAATTCTACTTTTTTAATTATTCAATATTTTATTATTAATGATTATAAATAGTAAAATTAAATAATTTTTTGAATCATGATGGTTTATAAAAGTGACCATTTTGAATTCTGGTAGTCACTTGTTTACTTCCATAACAAGTTACTTATTATAAAGAAAAATTATTGATTTTATAAATATGTTACATAATTTATTTAAGACAATTTAAAGTGTAAACGTTTTAAGGAAGAGAACATAAGAATATTTGAAAAGAAAATCTTTTAAAAATGAATTGAAATTTAAGTGTTAATTCATACAATAATGGTTACTTTAATTTTATTACATATAATTGAAAATCTTAATACCTTATCCATCAACTGATAACATTTTGCAGTGTCTTCAATTCTTTCTCTAGTGCCTTCTAATTTTTCAGAAAAAGATCCAAGATGTTGTCGTAACGAGACTGCCAGATCCTGAACTCCTCCTTCATCACCAACATTATCTGAAGGATTTTCTTCTTGGATTTTAGGAAGGCAGGACTCGGGATTCAAAGCGGAAACCTCTTCAAGCAAATCGTTTCCTTTTTCAATTTGCCTCTGAGAAAAAGAAAGCTGTGTTATTTTTTGGATATTATTTAAATACAAGTCAAATTATAAATTTTAATATAGTGAGCTAGAGGAAAATTTATATAAATATTTTATTAATATTAAACTATTACAAAAAAGTACTTTTATATATTTACTTTTACTAAAAAGAGCTTTATTTCTATAGTAAGTAAATAAAAATATTTAAGTAATAAAGTAATAAGTAAATAATAAATATTTAAGCTTTAGCTTTTCATTTTTATTACTTTAATTCAAATATTTAAATTTTATTAAATAAATCTTAGGATATACTTTAAAAAATTATAAAAGTTAAAACGAACAAAAAATACATTTTTTATAAAACTATATATAAATAGAAAAACATTTTTTTAATTACATACCATTGCTTTATAATATATATTTTACTACAGGAAAATTTATGATAATACAATTTATAAATAAAGTTAAGCCAAAAAGTAGCATTTAGCAATATTTTTATAAAGGCAAAAAATAACTGAATCATACTTAAGTTTCAATTTCTATATTAAAATAAGCAAATACACATTCAAATTTAAATAAGTCATACACAGAATATATAAACAGTAGGAATTAAAAATGTAGATTAATTAAAATAATATTAGTGAATATGTATGTGTATTTGTTTTTTAGTATGAGTAAAAAAATTATTGCTGTTTATGTTGCTTCTAGAGAATTTGGTTATTTTTGGCAAATGTAATTAAGTGCATTTTATTTTTGACTGTTTTAATATTCATAGTTTCTGTTTTTCAATCCTTTTCATGAATGTTAAAAAATTAGATACATGCAAAATGTTGAAATGCGGTTTCCTTTAAAAGATAAATTTTCATTAAAATAATATAAGTCTTTAGAACTATTAACACACACTTAAACAAGGTAAAGAATATTTTAAATAAAAAAAACGCTAGGAACATAACATTCCATACAACGAGTAAATAAGTTAATAAATTTCTTAAAATGCGGCAAATTTATCAAATCAATTGGCTCATAATAGTATGAAATTTAACATACTGAGGAAACTGTTTCATAGAATAAAACTACAAAATTACTCCTGGACTGAGATGAAATGTTATCTTTAGAAAGATAAAAACACATCATATTATCGCTTGCCTCGAGAAGAGATTTTCTTATTTCGTTTAGGTTACTTAATAGAATTGTCTAAATATACTAAATTAGAACTTTAATTCAACTTAAAATTATTTTCAGTTGAATATTTATTTAAACATTGTCTTACAATACAAAACTAAATATTTGAATTTGGATACATCAATCGATCTTCTTTTCACTTCAGATTATTTAAAAAAAAAAAAAACGAAGGCATACTTAAAAATTTCGATCACCATAGAAAAAGTGGAATCTAAGAGATGCATTCTCTGAAAACTAAGAATTTATCAAATTTTATCTTCTAAATGAAATTATATAATCATAGAAATAACTAATGTCTTTCGACATTGTTTAAATTTGGCAATAGCTGAATATTTTTTAATGGAATTGATCTTGTGAATAAAAAACTAGCTAGTTCAATCCCAATAAAGCTGCATAGTTGGGTTGGTTTGTATTACAGTATGGTTTCCAAAATAAGCCAAAATTACAAGTGATTGAGTTAAATTCATCACAGTTTTTAAGTTATTATTTCTCCCAATGTAAATAATTTTTTGAAGTGTACTCATTAATATAAAATTTCTTTATAAGATAATTATTCAATTTGAAATGCGTAATACTTTTTACCGATTGATTACGAATCTAACTTAATTGAGCATATATAAAAGAAACTACTTTAAAACAGTAATTACAAAGCTAAAAATTACTGCATCACCTCAATATTAACGAAATATATTCTATTAACAAACTTACATTCGTTTGTAAACAATGGTTAAACACATTAATTAGTTGCAATTTATATCAATTATTTAATGTAATGTGGAAACAAATATCATAAACTGACAATGATTCCTAAAGGACGAGGCAACTTATATAAGTTTTCTAATCAGTAGAAGCAGTTAGAAATGTAATAAAATATTGTTTGACATGGAAAGAGGATATTGTTAACTAAGGATTTCTCGTTATTGTTCTCGTCATTTGCATACGTTAAAAATCTTAGGATGATTTTTGCCAAACAATTTTAATCTTAAAAAAAATAAATAAAATAAAATTAAAAAAAAAGCAAGTTTAAAATGTATTGCACCAGATAAAAATTATATATAGCAGAATCTTATCAAACATTATAGATGTATTTTATTGTATAACATTATAGTATGTTATACAATAAAATACATAGATGTATAACATTATAGATGTAGAATTGTTAAGTTCGCGGATTATTGAAACATCGTTGACAAGCGAGAAGGAAATTGTCTTAGGAAAGAAATTTTTAAGAATTCTAAATGACGAAATTATGCTTGGAAAATAAGGCAAAAAATGTTATTAGTTCGGTATTTAGTAATTACAAGCAGTGCAAATTGCAAAAATAAATAAAAAATATTTTAAAATCTGAAAAACCAAAAGATTTTAGGAATAAAACTTCAAAGAACCCTTGATCCACACAACGTTTTTAGTTTTATAATTTTTAACATAAATAGTTTATATAAATTAAAAAGTTTTCAAAACTTAAAAAGTTGTAATGTAAATCAAGTTACTATAAACACTGTATTCGGAAGATAAGCTTAATTCAAAATTCAAATGCACAAAAAAATTTTTAAAAAAAATTTTAAACAAAAAATTCATGAAGTTCAATGTTTCACCATGAGTGTTTACACAGAGCAGAAATTATTATAACTACACATGATGCAGATAAAAAAAAGTAATAAAAAAAAAGTAAAATTTAAAGATGTGCATGTTTGAATTGTAATAATGTAATTACAATTCAAACATGCACATCTTTTCAAAATTGTAAATAAAATTTCTAAGAATTTCAATGCTGTAACTCATTTGATTTACACACAATAAAATCACCATGTGTATTTACAGTAAAACATGTTTGGGATTATTTCAGTGTATTAGACACAATTATTATTGCTATCTTTAAATCGCTAGATGTACATATTTCCCCCCTTTCCTTTTTACTCGCTACAATTAAGTACGATCATCAGTTATTGAAACACCTGACTCGAAAAATGAAACAAACATATGCTAGTTCGTTCATACTCGCAATGGCTGCCGTTGTTATAGTTTTGAATAAGGAGAAGCTAAATTAAGGGCCTTGGAGAAAGTAATTAAGAGCATATTACTAGAAGCTCGATTCAAGACTGCTAACAATAACAGATTATTAAAGTTAAATTGCAAATCAGGGTAACAAACTCAGAAAAATATGAATAATAGGGCATTATTTAAATTTGCAACCTTCATTAAAATTACGTCGAACGAAATTCCCATACAATAGGACAGCATGTTCTATTTTAATAACTTGCATTTTTTTATGTGCTTTTAAATTTTTCAAGACTTGAAAAAAAAGCGAAAACAAGCGTATTTACAGAGTGAAATTGGCTTAAAATAAAAAATCTATTAAAATTATTAACCTGTAATAAGAGAATATAAATAATTTTAATAAGTATTGTTTTTGGAAAATTTTTTTTTAAAAACAACAAATATCTTTCCAATCAGATTAGAAATAACCCTAGCAAATTGGAGAAATAATGACCCACCGTTTTAAAGAAAAGAAAACATTTCCGACAATAGTATGGAAGGTGTGTTGATTACATACAAAACGAATAGAAAAATGGATTTCGGTAAAAGTCATATCTTTAGTAATTAGCAAATGAATGTAATAATGAAATGTGTTTTGTAATTTAAAAAAAGCATTCTTCAGGCCTAGTCCTAATATGAAAGACACCTACGCAAAAATGTCCCTGAAATTTATTAGAAGCGTAGGCCTGCAGTCTGCATGGACTGGGTACTATTGCCACACCTGAATATTGGCGCCAAGCAAGGCCAGTTAGCGGTGACATAGCTACAGTAGCACAAAACTCCTTTATTTATTTTCCATAAAAACGTCAAATATGTTAAAATATTATAAAATTGAATGTCTTTTCTTTAATTTAGTGAGTGGGATGAATAAACATCTATTAATTTTCACAAAGTAAACGATATATATCAATAAATTAAAATTGCCCGAACTGAGAAAAAATTCAGCATAGAATACATTCGAATTATTAAGAAAATAATATATTCGAATGTTTAAATTAAAGCTGGAGTACGAAAAAAGACATAAATTAATTTATTTTTGAATTTTATATTTTATAGAAAGTTTTTAATGGTATCACTTGTAAAATAGTTATACGAAATGTCGAATCTAATTTAGAAAGCATACTTTCCTGTTTTCAAAAATAATGATTAAAACACTGAAAATTATTATAAAATGTAAAATATGATAATAGTTAATTATAATCATAAAAACTACCATATAATTTTGAAAGTTTTCGGTTTTGTTATAACACTATAGACATTAGTCTCTAAACAGAGCACTTTAAATTTCAATCCTTTCAGTTTTTGTTGTATATAATAACTACAGTAAAAAATGAAAATAATTATAAAATTAAAAGAAATAATACTTAAAAATAATAAAAAAAATTCATTAGAACTTCAAATTAGAGTAAATGTTATTTATTCAGTTTCCAGGATATAATTTGAAATATGATACATTTCTGATACTTGTGAATGTTGCATAATTGATAATTCAATAAGATATGATATTCCAGGGGTTTAGGAATTCTTGATTTAATTTTAAAAATATATACTTTTATTATAAAGAAATAATATATTTTGTGCATCACTTATTTGGAAATTTTTAGTTGAATGTAATCACTCTTGAAATTTATGTAGCTCTTTAAGGGCCCTTAACAATGAATCAAATTACGAGGTAGTTTTCCATGATATGAAAAAAAGAACTACTGGATTCACAGGTAATCATTTATCAAGTATTATAAAAGTGTGATAATCATTAAATATTTCACTTAAATTGGTTTAAAAATAAAAATAATAATTTTTTTTTTAAAAAAAAAAAAAAAAAAAAAAAAAAAAAAACAGTATGATAAAAATATTATTTTGTAGATTATATCCCAATTCATCTCAAATATTTTATTTGTATATTTCTAGTACAAACGAAATCCCGAAAAAAATTTTTAAATTTTAAACTCAGAAAAAAATTAAGCAAAAAATAATGGCGCCCATTCCCCCCCCCCCCCCGATAAAAAATGCCTTTCTATCTTTGTTTCTCAACGTTTCAAAAGTGTTTGTAAACGTTATTTTGCAGTGTAGTGTTGGCATCAGTACCCGAAATCATTCCAACGCTTTTCAGGAAGCAGATGTTACTTGTTAAAACTCGACTCAGACAGATAGTATGCAACGTGTCGCGTGAAAGAAATATTTCTCCACTTTTCCCAGATTATTCCAAAAATAACTGCGACTATGCGTCGTCACGCCGAAAATAAGCTCTGTATATAAGAAGAAAAGGATAGTAGCAACCTAGAACAGAGAGAACAAATCCACTATTCTAGGGTTATATTTTATTTTTATTTTTTATTTATTTTTTTTTTCTATACTGCTGAGAATTTGTAAGTCAAGACCGCATATTTTGAAGGAAACTGAATTTTAAAATCACGTATTCCGAATGGAGATGATAAAATACTTGAAAGACCATTTTCTTTTTTTATAACTGCAAGTTTTTAATTTTTTTTATAAATGAGATAAAATATTATGATAATTAACTGCGCAAAGTCTTGGAATAATTACATAAGCCAAATGCTACAATTTTTAATGTACTAACTTCAAAATATCTGTAGCAACTAATGGATATATGTGTGAGCACCTAAAACTACAAAATACCTATATCCAGAAAATCTATTTACACATGAAAAAAGATAACTATTCATATATTATAAACAAGAAAACATCAAAAACAGATTTACATTTAATAGATATCCTTTAAAAAAAATTTTTTTTAATAATAAAAAAAAAAAAGCTGTAATGTTCCTTAATCTGATAATAGCACTGGAATTTTTTCAGAGAATATAAATTAATGTTTAAAAATCAATGCTTCGATACACGGATATCTTGCAAAACAGTTAATTATGAATTCACTTAGCTTCACCATGGCCCAGTAGACACAACACATCCATCAACGGGCCCAATCCTACAGTTACTATTAAATAATGAAAGCTAAAAATTGTATTTCTGTTTTTTGCAAGCATATTTGTTGGAATTATATCTACGTAATTTTCTAGTTCTTTCTTCCACTTGACACATAGATCTCAATGTTAGATCCCTATCGTGCGATTTCTTATATATATATATATATATATATATATATCTTTTTAAAAATAAATAAAAAATAAAACTTTTTTTTTAAAGAAAATGCAATGAAAATTTAAAATAAGCTCACCTGACTATTTTTTTTAAAAAAAAAAAAACATACAAAATTTTTAAACTATTTTTATTTTATTTTTAATAAACCTATCTTAGTTCATGAACACATTCAATGAAGAAAAATTGTGCAAGTGACAAAATTAACAGCAAATTTGTTTTTTGAATAAGAAAAAAATTGTGTACATCGGGTTAAAAAAAAAAAAAAAAAAAAAAAACCGGAAGATACAGCAGGTGAACATTAGTACGGAATGCAAAGAGTTAGTGTTACTTCGAGAAAGGAGGAATTAGTGATGGGAGTCAAGACCAAAATAACAAGCAAACCTTTTCCTCCGTAAGACATATTACCTAACTAGATAACGAGTGCCCGTAAAAATTAAGGCGGTTTCTCTCATTCCCTTGCTATTTCCGTTGATAGACAACAATTTGGAGGGACTATTTTGTGTCTTCAACAGCAGTAACTGCATTGGATGTAAGTTTGACAGGCGTTGAAAATATTTCCAAGCAATCATTTATTTATTTTCTTTTGCTCTGCTTCTCCCTTTCGCCTACTCGAACCTGTTTATAAGTGAAAACACAGTTGTTTCTCCGTTCGGTTTCAATAAATATTCTATTAGATTTTTATTATGTTTCTTTTAAATGGCTGTAAAATAAACTCGACCACGAATTTGTGTGTGTTGTTTTCAAATGTCTTCAAAATAAAATAAAACACTATTTTAACATTCTAAATTATGTGGTATTTAATAGTTTGAGAAAATTAAAAAATTTTTCATTTCAATTGAGATTGCCTTTGAAATATGTAGCTAACATGAATATAAATCTTGCCACAGAGTAGTAAATACAATAGCACAAAAGCCACAAATGAGGAGAGAAAATCACTGAAAATGACAACAGAATAATTTAGAATTACTTTTAATGAAGTATGTAAAACATATTAGCAAAGTAAAACACATTTTTATTTTGTAAAAACACGATCCCATGAAAATTAAATTGAAATGTATGATTTGAAAAATTTACAATACAATTGTTAAAATTTACAATATAGTTAAACAATGATGTTATAATAAGGAAGAAACCCTATTTCAAAAGGTGGAAATTATAGCAAAATAATAAAATTGATTTTCCATCATAGAATCTAATTTTCAAATGATTAATTTTTTTATTTAAATCTTAACACATTAATGATATTAGAATAAATTTCTTTAATATTGGATTATGGAAAAAAACAATAAATATTATATATACAATATTATATACCATGAAATTGAACTATAGTAATTTAGAGAAAACAAAATTCTTTAAGAAATTTAACCACCTATTAAATTTTACATTTAAATATGTCCACAAAAATTTCATTGATATAATATTCATCACTTGCAAAATTTACAAATAACATTTTTTAATTTCTTAAAATGCATATTAATTTTTCGTAATTTCAAATTAATATTTTTTACTATACGAAACAAAAATATATGGATCCGTATACTACTACAACTGTCTACAATAGAAAATTCATCCCAAAGTACTAGTAACTAATGCATAACAAAACAAGTTACAGTAATGACTTGTGGTATAGGCGATGACATCGTGATATTTTGACAGATGTGACAATACTGGGAATTAAAATAATCCCAATGAACAATGATAGAATACCATTCGTTTCATGGAGAGAGAGTTCCTGAATAACAAAAAGACTATTTTTTTTTTTATTATTTATCCACGTCTCCCTATAGGATTTGGTGGTCGAGTTTCCCACAATTTACTACCAATTGATTTTTTTAAAAAAAGAACCCCGTGTATATTGTGAATTGAGTTAAACCTCGTGGGGGAAAGATTTTCTGGATGGCTCAATTTCGTACTTTACACATTATTAAGGCCAATTGTAAAACGAAAGGGTAAAAAAGGATTTCCCCGTTTAAAATTAATTTGACACAAAGAACGATTGCATAGAAGCTTGGAGTTGGAGAGGGGAGCAGTAAACGTGGGAATTTCTTTTAAGTTGTAAAAAAATATTGAAATACAAAAGACATTTTTACCTATAAACTATTAAATAAATTTAATAATTTGTTATAAATTATAATTTAAAATTTATTCATCCAAAAAGAAAAAAGTCATATTGCTATTTGCTGGAGTAAAAATAAGGTACGCTCACACAAAGCAATAGAGAATGAGAGTAAAGGACACTAATAACACAAGGACATCATAAATTACACATATCGCAATATGAAAGGATGAAGAAGTATACGAACTGATTGACGTGTAAATATACTTTTACTAAAATTTCCTACTATATTGATCCATAGTGAAGAAACTAGATGGAATCTATATATGATGCTTTCCTTTATACTCACTCACTCTACTTTCAAAGTACCAATGAATTTTTAAAGAGCATAAGATCACACATCATGAAAGGTTTTTATTGGATCAATAACGATCAATCAAAATAGAATACACAATCAAGCAGCCATAGGTCCAAGTCATGAATAACACAGTAAATAAGTAGGCATTCTCTCTCCCAAGATTTTTAGCAGAAAGAAATGTGAGAAGTATAATATATAAACACTCATTTTTGTTCACGTTATTATTAAGTCAAATTGCAATAAACTGGCACCAAATCGCAATATCACTCTTAGTTCAGGGCACTGCAACAATTAACCCATTTCAAGACGATATATAAATATAGATACAGATGAAAAATGCAATTGGGACCGTTTCATAACACTTTTTGTGAGGGGCTTCTGACTATTTTGAATCTGTCTTGGAAAACAGTATAATTGACAATTCAGTTATTTGGTATTCCATCAGTACCAAATAAGGCTTGCGACAAAGAAATGAGATGCACCAGTCTTTTTAGATTATATCCAAAATATTATTATTTATTATCTACCTTAATGCCTTTGTAGTCATAGCCTGAGTGGTTAATAACGAATTTAAACTGGTAATACCATTGAAAAAACGCATAGCCTCTATCAACAAGTTAATTATTGATGTTCATTTTAATTAATAAAAGAGGAATTTTTTAAAATTAAAATCACAATATTTAGAATAGCAAGTTAAAAATGAGAAGAGAAATAATCACTGTTATTAAATGCTGATAAAAAATTTCAGATAGATTAATAAATTCTAGTGTATGCTATCTTAAATTATATTAATTTCACTTTATAATTTCTAAAAATTCATAATTTCATTTAGTGAAGCCAGTATACTCAATTAGTCTTTTTTAAATAATTTGGAAGGATATCTTTTCAGAGACTAAGTTACTATGAATCTAACAGTAATTTCATAGAAGGAAAAAAAATAGCACCGAGTGATTAATTCAAGAACAAAAGCATTACCGTAGTAATAACAAAACGGTATTTTTAAGGGGTCAGCGAACCACCATTCCTTAACAAGATCAGTTGTCTTATCGAAAGATATTAAAAGTTATTAGAAAATGACGTCACAGCCGAATATGAGAAACGAAAAACATTGCTTTCATTTCAGCGAAAGACTAGATAAAAAAAAAAAAAGGAAAATAAAAGATGTCTCTCATCTCTTGCCAAAAAAGAAAGCAAAATATTTAAATGAACTTATTTACTGTTTCCGATAAAGGCAATTGTGATTACAAGGCCGAGTTCAGGGAAAGAGGAAATGGCTGTTTAAGATTAATTCCGAGGAGACGAAGGGAAGAAAAAAAAATTAAAGAACAGTATGGCATTATAATTATAGTAATTGTAAATCACAGTTGATGAAGATTTCATTAGGAGTGACATAATTACAGTGTCAGGGTGAAACCAAGATTTTCATGAGCGGAAGTAAATGTTTCCAGATGGATATTTTCTTTATTTCCTTGATATTTTAATTTTACACTTTGACTGATGCTTTCTTAATATTTTGAATTTGAATGATAGTCATCAAGAAGTATATAATACGACTGAATATTAAAATTATCGTTTTATGTTTTTGTCAACAATTTATATTTATATAGTGATTGATTAATACAAATACATCATTGGTTACATAATAACTAAAAAAACAAAAATATATAGTTAAACGATAATTTCTTGTTTTTCAAAACATAAAAAATTTGAGAAGAGTATTTTTTTTAAAAATTGGAATAATTAATATTCTAATTTTTTTCAAAATAAAACCAGCAAGAGTGCCTAAACAGCATTTCAAGACGAAATTTAGTAAATGATAAATTCACACAAAATGTATTTTTAAAGCATTAGGCTACAAGTTTTAAAAAAATAATTAATGTCCTAAATTACTCAAACAACAGAACTGAGCTTCTTTATATTGTTTGCTGATAATTAACCAATTCTGTTTGCGTTTAAGGAGTGTGATGCAATATACAACTGCCCACTTACCCTCAATTCTTCCAACTGATACAATCCAAGCTTCTTCAAGAGGTTACCTAAAGAAAGAGTTATAACAAAAGTTCCTGAAAGTACTTGAGTGTACACTTTCAAACGTTTCTTCCGCTTCACAAAAGGAAGAACATCCTTCGAATTACATGTTCTACGCACCGCACCCACAGATAACATTCTTCCTCTAAAATGAATTATTTCACCTCTGAAATCATTTGCTCTTTTCGAGTCTCAGTAACGAGATCAACACGCCACTTCAGCAAATATTGGAACAGTCAAACCGTTTATTGCTTCGATTTTACAGGAAATTTTATAAAAGGAAAGGTTTTAAGTTTATAAAAGACACGCTGAATTCTGTAATAGTAAAAGATATCACACATTATAAATTACTAATCGTTTAAAATTTGGAAAAAAAAATTATAATGTCCATCATGAATTTAACTACAAAATACATACATTAATTAAGTTTTAATCCATTTAATAGCTTATTAATGTAGTAATTTTTTTCATTTAAAAAATTATAAATAAATAATAAAAAAACAATCCTTATTAATCACGTTGATTTTAAATACATAATTTTTTCTACAACAGAAATAGTTACAAAATTCCCCATAAGCGTTCGCTAATGAATGACTTCGCGAGGGCAAAATACCGTGAAAATCTTCAGTAATGTAAACAGCATTCAAGAAGAATTCATTTTTCAGCATTTTCTATCTTATCCATATTTATCATCCATATTAAAAGGTTGTCACCAACAGGATGTCTCAATTTTCGCGGAGAAAAAAACATTTGCTAGAAGAGAGATTATATCTATAGACATCATGTCGCCCATCAAAAGTGATACACCGCGAACCGAAAGAATCCGCGGAAAGAACACAAGTCGTTTTTGTCGAAAGCCGCCGGAGCCCTTACTCGCGAGCATAACTCTTGTTGGAACAGAATTAAGGGAAATGTTTGAGAAACAAAAACAAGGAGCATAAAGTAAAACTTCGGAGATAACAATTCTTCACACCGTCTCAGATTAAAAATAACACGTGATTCAGATAAGGCTTACTACTTCTACCTGAACGCCTCCGTTTATTTTCAAGAAGACTTATGTCTCGAGTTTTTGTCTCTTAAATTGAGATAATGGGTTAAAACCGAAGATGAATTCTACCAACTGTTCACAGATATTTTATTATATCCGAGTTCGTTAAGAGGTGGGTAAAATTAATAAATTAAAATTTGATTATACTGTCTGATTCAGCAATATATCAAATAAAGATAAAATATGTGATAATTAAATACTAAAATAATAAAAATAAAACATCTCTTAATTAAATACCAGAATGTTTTGTATACTTTTCGTATTTTCTTTCATATAGAATCTATATTTTTTTAACCCATAATTATTAATGTGTGTGAGTGATTCCTTTTTTCTCAGTTAATTAGAATAATTTTCACAAAATATTTTGAAGGTATTGGCAAAATTTGTACACATAAGGACTTTGATACATCGGAAAAATGCAAAATAAATAACAGTTTCATTATATATGGGTAAAAAAAAATTAACAGACGAGAAAAATTCATTGTATTAATTATTATTAAAGACAACAGAATCCCCAAGGATACATAAATAAATTTGGTATTGTTCATTGTTGATAAAAAGCAAGTCTAAGCATGAGTTAGAATTCTTTTAAAATCACAACAATATCAATGTGTGGAACTTAAATTTCATAAATTAAAAAAAAAAAAAAAAAAAAAAAAAAAAATTTATTAATTAAAAGAAAAACTACATTCGTACATTTGGCGTACATAAATTCGAGAAAAAAATTGCATTTATTGGTACCAATGAGTAACATTAGTATGTTTTCTGATATCTACAACTCTATTAAAGTTTTTACAAAACCAAGTAACATTATAAAGTTAAGATAAGCCTATTATAATAAAGAATTTAATGTTGGTTGATTTTATGAAAATCGAATTTAAAGCCGTGATATAGACGTATTATATTTATTAATTTTCAAATAACACTTCAGTGGCGTGGTAATTTTTAAAACTAAAGTGTCAGAACAAAATCAAAATTAAATTAGCGATATCAAAATTAAAATAGTGAAGGATATTGTTTGGTCTAATCATTAAAATAGTTGGACTTCGACAACAAAAACAAAAAAAAAATAATTATGTAAACCAATTAAATGTGTAAATATAATAAAACACACAATAAGGGAAAATTTAATGAAGCTATAAAGGAACTAAGAGGGGGTTGAAACTGTTCCCAACAGGACATCAAAATCAAGCATTAGTGACAGCAGACATTAGTCACCTTCTATTTCTTCTTTTATTTGCAACTTATGGTAGCAGAAAAGGTTAATTTATGAAAAAATATATAATTTTTTTATTTTCAGATCATAACACGAAGAAAATTTCAAGTTAAAGGCTATTTCACTCAATGGGTTGTGATTAGAAAATGTACCAGATTAGGAAGTACGAGTTATCTTCACTTAGCAGTCAGTGATGTATCAAAATATTCGTATCCATTTAATGCAGAAAAAAAAATTGTTGCTCTAATAATCTAATAACGATAAGAATACTTAAATGTAATTCATTCTTCAAATTTCCTGTTTTCTGAAACAAAAAAATTCTGTTTGATTAATTTCCCCAAGCAGAATAAATTGAAATAATCATGGGTATTTTATGGGGTGACAACTCAAAATTTAGGCAAGGAAAGCTCATCGCCATTAACTTAAAATTTCCTTGAAATCTTCAAATGAAATGTTGCTTTTTTGTAACTAAGGCAAAAGGAGGCAGTGACTTCAGGAAGGAAAACTTAAATATGAATTGATTGCTAAAATAACCTTAGAACTAGACAAAAATCGTAAATGCAAGTTCATTTCCTCAAATGCAGAAAAAAAAAATTACATTCCCCACATATAGGCACCCAAGACACAAGTTCACGAATGGTGAATAAAATAGATTAGATTAAAAAAAAAAAAAAAAAAAAAAAAAAGTAAAATTACTCTTTTCTCACCTTTACAAAAGGAGATAAGCGAGCACCTAATAGAAAAACACTGATGGCTGACCCTGCCTTGGCCCAATTGTCCTAAAGGCAGGAGGGCACGCATTTTAGGTCTAGCCATACATGGTCGCAAGATCAGATCTTTTTTTTTTATTTACCCCTTTCAACGAGTTTCCTTTTTTCCTTAAGACTCGACTGGGTTCGAAGGACTAACAGTTCTCTTGTTTGTTTACTTTCTCGATATCTGGGAACAAGAGAGAGCTTTCAGAGAATTTGAAAGGAATACCCCAAAGCCTCCTTAATGATTTGAAGCAGTTGATATTCAGCGACAAAATGGACCTTTTTTTTATTAAATGAGATCCTGTTGGAAGAATCAACCACAATGGGTGAATTTGTCCCGTCGGTATCACTGCTCACAATTAGGTTCTTTAATGAGACAAACAGTACTTCTGCTTAGTATGTTACATCTTCCTCTGTTGACGTAAAATTGTGTCTCGGTCACATTTTCGAGAAATTCAACATATAGCTTACACATTTATGCAAACAAAAATGTAGCACAACATATTCAGTGTTCAGATGAAAATGTATGAAATAATTATCCTACATTAGTAAGTCAACTAATTGGCTGAAGACAAATGTTCTTTCTTGTAGAGCAATGTTGCGTTGTTGTGAAACTAAAATGCATTTACATCTTATAAATTTTAATTTGTTTGTTAAATATATAAATGTTATGAAGAGAATAGACCCGCAAGTTTATTTTCAAGCCTATTTCGTTAAAGAATATCTCATTTATTCTCTAATATTTATGAATAGGTATTTATTCGTGCGAATTATCTCGAAGTGTTACTGGAAAAACCTAGAGTATTCTAATTTATGACTTAACTACTATAAGGCTTTAAATTTACAATAATATTCTACAAATATATTTACAGAGGAATAATAGATCTTTATGTCTGATACACAGTTTTGAAGAACTAAGATAAGAAAATTAGTTTTCGGTTTTGTAAATACTGAAATTCCAAAAATGAGATTAGGGATGCGATTAGGGATTTTTTAGAAAAAGATTTTGGAGCTTTGACATTTGCCGAGATTTCTCTTTCTTCTTTATGTGCATATATATATAATTTTTTTAAAGTATATAAATTACATTCATACTTTAACTTTACAAATTCTCATTTTAATATTTGTAGTTTAAGTCCTATTTAAGATTTACTGGTATATTTTTAAAGCGTTTTTCGTCTCATGCAAATATTATGAGAATTTTTAAATATTTATCAATACAAATTAGATTAATCACGCACATACACTCATATTTTTTGACCATAATTTTAGAAGAAAGTAAATTTGCATAAAACTTTTTTTAATTTAATAGATATAATACAAAATTCAAAAGAAATAACTGATAATTTCACTAAAAATGCAACATGTTTTTTTAAAGGAAAAAAACTGATTTCACGAGTCGCAAATGTGAGCATCCAGAAAACTCCCAAGCACCAACAAATGGATGTTTACAGAGCAGAAATAAAATAACCACCTGTTGCTCAACAAATTTCAGGATTTAAGTTAGTACCTTGCATTGTGAGGTCGAGATCTCATTGCTGCACAAGCAACCTGAAGAGAGCCATTTCTAAGTTTCAACACCAAAGAATATATATTTTTTTAATCTTATGAATGAACAATTTTTTTGGAGAAAATAAAATATTTCTCAAATGAAATTTATTTAAAATACACAAAATTAAATAATAAATTCTGTGAAGTTAAAAGAGTAAAAAAAAAAGTGAAGATTCGTAAATTGTAAAGTTTTACACAAAACGAGTAATAGTTTAATGCGATCTATTTTGTTTCGTATGAATTTTAATCATTTAAAGAAAGGAAAGATAGCTAATAATTTAATTCACAGAAAATTGTCGAAAAGTTCAAATCATTACAAAATAATCTGCAAACAAAACAATCTGAGAAAGTATAATGTGATAATTTACTCACTTTAATTAAAAGGCCAAAGAGCAAAATAAAAATTTTACGCGTATTATTAATTTTTTATGTTTAAAGTAACACTATATTTGATAAATGTCATTGTTTGACGTCATTTATGTCAACAAAGAGAGAAATATTGAAACAATATCTTATTTCAGTATCTGGCGAGTGAACATAAATTTCACATTTACAAATAATATTCTAACATGATAACTCTTTTGTTTAATAATGATTTCGATAAGATAACGATAGATTGTATAAAAAATATTCGTTTAAATTATTTCGATAACATTCTGTATATGAACACAAGTTACATTATTACAAATATATCTCAATAAATTTAAATAGAGATACATTTTCTTTATTAATAACAAATAATAATATAATTATATAAACAACTAATAATGTGGTGTTTTTTTTTCCTTAAAATGCAAAGAAAAATATATTTACTATAGATATAAATCATTTCTTTGATTTGAATTACGAAACATACTTTCTTGACGTCAGTTTTCGAAAAACGCAGTAGCACAAAGTTAATTGTTATTGAAAATGTTAACAATTGTGCCAAACTGTTCCTTTATCCCATTTACAGGCAAGTGCAAATGGTTAATTATATTATCCATTTCAATCTCTAATATAACTTTAAGTCTGTTTCTCAGCCATTATTCATACTTTTTAATGTATTTCATTTAGATAAAAATCTAACACACACACACACACACACACACACACACACACACACACACACACACACACACACACACACACACCACACACACACACACACACACACACACACACACACACACACACACATATATATATATATATATATATATATGTATATATATATATTATGCTTTCTACATGTTATATAATTTATTTATTCTAACTTGTATAATAAAATGTCAGCTTTAATAAAAATGAACACATGTATCATTTAAAATAACATTACAATCTGAGGTTTTGTTATTTATCATACAAAAAAAGTGGTCGAATAGAAATTTTATCATAAAAATTTAAATCAATTTAATAAATTTTTGCTTTTAAAGTACTATTGCAAATTACAAATACTCATTTGGTTCAAGAGATTGTAACTACATTTGATACAATTAAATTCATTAATGTGGTTTTGTTTACGTACACATAATTCATGAATTCAATTATAGAAGACTGTTTTGAAGAACTGTACAGGATTAAATTTTTTTTTCTGCTTTCTAATGATTAATTTGATAAGATTTACAAGATTAGCTATGTTAATAAATTTATTATAAAAATGTTTTATTCGAAAGATATTTTATAGCTTTCATGCAGTTTTTGTACCTTCTTTTTAATTATTTTATTCAAATTATTATATATATTTGAAATACAGATGTAGCAACGATTAAATACACAAAATTAATTGTTGTTAATCCTGATTTCCTTTATTAAAAATTATAGTTAATGTCAACGCTTGAATGCAGTGAAATTCATTGCCAGGGCACATTATTTAATATGAAAGAGTAACATAAAAAAAATGAGTAAATCTTTTTTAAAGAATGAATACTTGGTTCAAATTTAATTCTGGTTTAAAAATAAGTTTATCACCCACCAAATTTATTTATTAAATCATTTCATCTCATGGAAGCGACATGAACAAAACCTGACAGCAAAATGGTGAAACGACATTTCCTTCAGAAACGGTGGACCAACCAGCACATGGAACAATTCCATGAGGGGGGCGAGAGAGGAGTTAAGAGGCTTCAACGAGAGCGGATACCTAAAAATACTCGAGGGATAAAAGGGAAAAATAGAGCCAATTCAGCAGATTACGAAGAAATAAGAGCGGATGTGAAAAAGGGGGAGACAGATCAGATGAGGGTGCTGCTGCAGGGTTAAAGTGGCACACATGTGCGCCACAAAGGGGGTGCTTCACGACTCGGTCCCCAGTGTCACGTGCACGAGTCGTCACACTCCGGCGATTCATTTCTGCATCTGTCGTTTTCCGTCACATCTCGCCGTTTATCGCCATCTGACTTCCATCTGATGCAACAGCGTTCTCCGAGTGTGTGTCCCTTGAATTTTTATCGTAATAACGGCAGAGATAACTTGGAAGATGAATTCACTGCCCCAAGACGTCTCGCGGTCTTACGCAAATGATGAAACCAGGTTGGTTGATTAATAACAGAAAAAGATTAATCGATATCTGCTTCGTGGAGTTTTATATCATAACTTGAAGCATCAATATATTTAGTCAGCGGATTTCTTTGAGAGACTATATTTTTCTTTTCTTTCTTTTTTTTTTTTAAAGATTTATATACTTAGGAGAGAGAAGTGACAACATTTTATGTTTAAAAAAATCATTATTCCTGTTACTTAAATGACAGAAATAACTCGACACAATTTAACTAAGAAAGCGATGCATTGATTTGCATTAACAAATGTATAATATTTTGAGCACTTAATCAAAGTTCTTATGATTTGAAATCCAGATTATTTTGGGATTAACATTATAACGCAAAAATGAATAAATGATAAACTGCATCAAACAAATTACAGACTGTCACGGTACATATTATTTACAATTAACTTAACAAAATTTGTTTAAATAATTGATCACTAAACCGTCAATCATTTGCGATTTCTTTCACATTATATAAAATTTATAAATAAATAAATATAAAAATATTTAGCATTAAACACAATTTTGAGGAGATACAAACTATTTTTGCATTATTTTTAAAGTGTTTTTTTAATTACACATAACAATATGTATGTATATCATTTTAATTCTTACTGAAATAAGTATCAATTTAAAAAATATTATTAGCGAAGTTTTATCAAACCAAGAATTTCACTTTAAATATATTTTCATTTTCTACACACATTTTATTTTAATAATTTTTGTAAACATTAAATAATATGGAATAACATTAATTAATAAATTCTTAACGTGTGTACTCATGATAAATCCAATTTCCTTTTATAAGGTAGAACTGAAATTTATATATTTAAATAATTATAATTCTTGAATAACAACATTGCGAATAATATAAATATTATAAATAATACTTTTTAATAACATAAAATAACATAAATATTACTTTTTTAAATTAAAAAATAATTATTTTGACCAACAATTTAACATAAATAGAGGATATTTGAGTAATAATAAATACGATTAAAAATTCTTAAGTAGAGAATTACGTACTTCTTACGTTTTTCAATTAATTAATAATTCCTTAAAAAGTACCATTACGTTAATTACACATTTTATTCGTATTTTCTAATCCTAAATATAAAAATTCTAATTTGGTCTTTTATTAATGTTATTTCTACAAATTGTACATTAATTAGCTACTTGATTCTTTATTTTATATGTATTATGTAGCAGTTTTTATTAAGTTAATGTAAACCTGTTTTTTTTTCATTTTTATTAATTTATTTAAAATGATATAAGCTACGCGCATGACTTTTTAGATCTTACTGTCTTGCAGCATTTAAAATACTACAATAAAATTTATTTATTTACTTTTGTTGCAACTTTTAAAATTGAAGAAACAATTGAATAAGTATCAACTCATGATGAAATTATATTACAATAAATACAATTTTCATTTAAACAAAACTAAATAAAAAATAATTTTTGAAATAAATAAATATTAAGGAAATGATTAACATATACATTCAAATAAATTAATTTTATTCAGTAAAGCTAACAAATGTTATATATAAAACCACAGTTTATCAATAAATAAATATAAATAAATTATTACAATGTACATAATACAAAATTCTACATATTTATATGAATATGTTGAAATTATTTTCATGTAATAAAAATATTATTCTACTTGATAAATAAGTCTTTCAAAGGTAAAAACATTTTAAATTTAAACTAAATTTATAATTATCACAAGAAAAATATTAGCTTCTTAGTTTTTAGGCAAACTTTATAGGATAACTTTACACTCTTAGTCACAGCAGAAGTAGCATTATAGCACGTGGATTTAGTCACTGGTCGGACAGCGTGCTTCCATGATTTAGAAACAGTCTTATGAAACACTTCCCAAGATAGAGAACTAGTTTGTGTCACTGTATTCCAACTCGATTCGACAGCACTGCAGAGAGTGTTCCACTGAGATTTGGAATTCTCACACAAGATGAACCATGCTTTGGGAAAATGGCTTACCACGCACTCCCAACTGGCGGATGACACGGGGATGATGATTCTCCAAGTGCTGTTACACGTCCTGACGTGGAACTGCCATATACACTGCACAACTTCGCGGTTGGATGACCATAAAATGGGAAGTAAGGGCATCATTGACTTCCACAAAACAGGAGACACTTCGCAAGTCAGCTCCCATGTTCTAAAAGAACATGCTTTCATGAAGTCCCACATTTCAGGGATGTACGTGCAAGTCGCATCCCACGTTGAGGCAGCGGCAATTTCTGTGCGATTCCATAGATCAGAGGATAAGTTGCAAAAATGTTGCCACATAATTTCGTTGACTAGTTTAGATTCTTCCCACAGTTTAGGTATGACTGAGACCACATTCATCAAAACTCCTCTACACAACTTAATAGAATATTTGTAAAAAACAGCAAGAGCATTCGAATTTCCTTCAAAAAATGTGATTATTATGAACAAAGCCATTCGTTTAAGATAATCATCCGTGGGAAGGGAAACTGATTTTTTTAAACCAGTAATGACAGATGCTTTCTTTAAAGAATAGTTCACAAGTTTTATAAGATTTATCAGCAAATGAATATTAAAACTTTTTATACAGCTATACCCCTCTAGAACTAAATGTGTACTGGATACAATGAAACGGGATGAAATATCCTGGTAAGCTGAGAATAAATGCTTAGCTGTCACGGTCAAAATTATCTCACTAGATTTGGACAGCAAAATCAGAGCTTCTTGTACTTCTTCATTATCAGAAATGTTACGGTTAATTTCCAAAATAGTTTCATTCATCATGCTACGAAGTTCAATTTCGGCCAAATTGTATGCAGAATTCACCGCTTGAAGAGCATCGTACAAGTCATTCCACATTCTGTTACCGCCTTTTGATGAAGTTGATATAACTTCAACAACTGCACCCGATGTTGTCATGGAGACTTCAGATACAGCTTTTAAAATTGTAGGCAATTGTGTTGAAATACACTTCGCAGCCAGAAGGATCTCCTGAGATGCAACATAAGAGACATTAGTGACTTCAATACAAGCTTTGCTGCTGTCCTCAATGATGATTATAAGGCATCGAGAAAGTTCCGGTGAGATAACAACTGCTGCTTCTAGCAATTTAGGATAAATAATTACAGCTGAAGACTTTGTAGTTGCTACAATATCATACGTTGCTCGAAAAGTCACAGGAGTAACTGTTTTTAAACCACACCAAATCGAAGGTAAAACTCGTTGTATACCAATGAAGGACTTGTTAGCGATTTCTTTTGATGAGTGATAAGCAGTAGAACTTATTTCCGTAATAGCTGGTTTGAATAATGGAAAAAATTCTTGGAGCAAATAAAAGAAGTCTTGGCTAACTTTGCACATATATGAAATGATAGTTGGAATATGCTGCATTAATTGCTTGATTATAAATTTAAGTTGATCCACTAATATATGATAACTATCTGAAGTGAAATTTAATAATATGGGGTAAACCTCATTTATTTGAATAAATAGAAGTTTAAAAAAATTAGCAACCTGTGGATTGCCAAGAATATAATACCTGATAGTTTCTTGAATATATGAGAAAATCCTACAAATGGTATTCAAAAGAAAATACAAAATCTGAGGAAGATTTTCGGCGGAAGTTTGTATAACATGATATAACATCTGAAAATAGGGTTTAGTAATGTCATACAAACATTTCACAAAATGTTCAACAGCATTACAAATATTAATCACAGTAACTATATTATCTTCAATAAACTTATATACTTTTGGTATGGTTTTCACAGTTAATTGGAGGATATTCTGTAGGAAAGGAATAAGTTTCCTAAAGAAACTTTTAATCTCAGAATATAGAACAGGAACAGCTTGTTTTAATACGGGTGCAAGCCACTGCACAAATCTAATAAAACTAGATTTTAAATAACTATAAGTTTCACCAGTAGTAATGAATACGATAAAGCTTTTCAAGTAAGAATAAATTTCAGAAAACGCGTTGACTACATCAATTTTCGATGAAACTTTAAACAAAATTCGACGCAAGAATTTTACCAACCTCTTTGAAAGCTTCAACCCAGCATTCACTGATCTTTGAAGTAATAAAGTGAAGAGCACAAAATTTTTCGCTCCACCTAAAGCAAGATATGGCAAGTTTTCTATGAAGTACTTTGCTACAGCATAATTTTGAGCACAAAGGGATTGGAGCAAGTGAGGCAAATCTTCACAAATATAATGAATAGTAGATGTAATTCCTTCCAGAAATAAATGAAGCATATATTGGAATACATTCTTTCCAAAGAAGAAAGCCTCTCTACCCAGTTGCACACATATTATAGGATACCATTTGGTTACACCTTTGTGTATGATAATGGTAGCTGAGCACACAGAGCACAGCAATGATTCCAAGTCAATCTCCTTGAAAAACTTGATGTAATTGACTACACGTTCGTCTTCTAATGCCGCTTTAAACTTAGGACACGTCTTCGAAATAAGATTTATCATATAGGGTACGGAAGCACAAATGATTTTCACTGATTTAGCTCCAGAAGTTTCAATGACGATGCAGCAAACTTCGACATTTTTAATGATGATGCGCTTCGTCAAAGGACTGGAGGAACAAAAACTGGATTTCTGGATGATTTTTACAATTTGGTTACCAAAATCACTTTTATTTTTACCTTTGTACAAAGGTATCAGTGCCAGATTTAAATCTCCATTTTCAGTTTTAGCAGCAAGTTCAGCTTTCCTCCACCGAAAAATCATTTTTGAAATATTTTCAGCCAAGAATGATAAAATGCAAGAACTCAAATTTGTGAATTGGACGCACAAGTTCGTGGTAGTTTTGTAATTCACCAATGAATCACGAACTAATGTAAAAATATCACTGCTTGTCGTCTTTCAAACAAAATTAATTTGCTTTTCAAACAAAATCAGCAATGCAGAGAAATAAATATTCTTCTCTAAAAAGTGCATATGCGTCCAGGACAATTAGAAGCTACCATAAATAGTGGCGACTGAATTAACCCATAACGTTCATATCTTTCCTTCAAAGAACTTTGACTGAACAGCTGAGCTACGTCAAAATCTCGCCATTTTTATACATGACGCAAACCCAAACATTTATCAAGAAAACACTGTAAGTATACTAAGTCCGTTTCAAAGGTCGAAAGGGAAATGAAACAAATAATACTATCCTAAGTGGTTTATCATCCATTGAATCTTTGCGTGAATGAAAAATCTATCAAAAATATTTAACAATCAAATTACAACTGCGTATTAAAAGAAGAATAAAAATAGTTGCTATTTATAGGCACTTGGACGATTTTTCAGCATGATCACAAATATCAAAGGTTGCTTTTACTTTTTAGACGCGTTATCAACGAAACGCTGACATGATTGTAATAAGACACACGTTGGCAAATCGTGAAAAACACGGGGAACATATTGATACGAGAAGCGCGTTTTTAAAAATTCACTTTTCTTTTGTACATTAAGACGTGATGCATGAAAAATAAGACAATGCTTTAATGTCTGGAGGTCATATGACGATTGAGTTTAAATTATCTTCTTTCGAGAAAAACAAGAAATTTCCTAATATGAATCACTTGTAAATATTTACTTCAAGTACAAATGGCTTCATAAATTTTTCGTTTATCAATACATACTTGGGCAAAGTCCAATTTAAAAATTTTAACGTTTTAATTTAACTATTAAGAAATATTTTCACGGTTATTTAAAATTATATAATAATGAGAATAAATATGAAGGGATACAAATTACACAACTTTACTTTACAACATTATCATAATAGAACATTTTTTCCTTGCGATTTCAGTATGATTATTAGCATAATTAAGTAATTTTTATTTAAGTATTATATATAATATTTCGTGAATAAAACGGATGGAAAAATTATTTTTATGAAATTTTTATTATTACTGGTATAAAAAATATTCCTTAAAATACAAATGTTCTTAAAAATATCCTTTTTCTAAAAAATACATTTTGCATAAAATAGTAAAATATATTTCACATAAAATCGTTGATTTTAAAAAATATAAATCGAATTAAAACCCCGAAAAATTAAATAAAAAAAAGGTAAAAAAAATAATAAAAATAAAAATAGTTGATTAAAAAAATATTAAAAACAATTTTTGTCATGAATACTCTTAATAATATCTATGGTTTCATTATTCACTATATATAATAAATTGATTATAAAATATTAAAATATTGTCAAATAATATTTTATACGCTATATAGTATATAAGTTGAATAAAAAATATTAAAATATTGTCATGAGTTCTCTTAATATAATTGTTTCGAGTTTTCGTGGTGATTCGACGATTAGTTATAGATAATAAAAATCTCTATAGTTTCGATTATTCACTATAAATTGCTAAATGAATAACCGAATGAAAGAAAATTCTAAATTTGTAAGATTTAGCAATAAATATTATTAAGAAAATTCTAAATTTGTAAGATTTAGCAATAAAAATTATTGATAAATACTAACAATATTCTTCGATTTTTAAATGAAACCACAAATAACCATTAAAAATGAATGAATACATTCTATTTGTTTTTCGAAGGTATGAAATCTTGGAAGATATGCTCTGTGTGTGTGAATTATGATGGTCAATTCCTGAATCACGTTGATCCACAAGTATTTAGGGAAAAAGAATTATGAAATATTTTCTTTTTTTTTCTAAATACTTGTATTAATCATCGGAAATTGTTTAAATGATTTTTTATTACATATCACCATACCAGTAAAAAATATAAAGACTTATTTATTTTTGAATGTACTAACTTATAATCAATATATTGTATAAAATGTGCGACGCGTATAAATTTATAAAAATTTATTTATCAAACTTGGATATTATGTACTCAAGAAAAAGTAGTTTCTATAACTAGAATGACAGTTATATTGAAAATATTATACTAATTCTGAATCATGACACCCTCACCAAGGAGACGACAGCAAGAACCGAATCTAAAAATATGAAGAAGATACCTCTTAGAGGTGAAAACGGTTCTTTTGTATTTACACAATAAAAAAATCAATTGCCGAAAACTACATGCTGCTTCAAATAGTTCACAAAATTGTTGTTCCCAGATCAAAAGATAGAAAAGAAACTGGCGCCCCCTATAAACGTAGAGAGGGTGTGGGCCAAGTGAATAAGAGCGTCCTTCCCAAGTTCATGGCGATCTTTAACATACAAAAAAATTCATTCCGACGGAAAAGCTTTGTGCAGGTAGTAACCTCACTTCAAAACGTCCAGACCGTGCACCAAATGGTCCTTTGTGAGACCCCCATCTCAGGAAGCGTCGGCTTCCGTTTACGCCAGTGGTGGGGCGGGGGCACGAGGCTTATACTTCCTTCCGAGTAAGAAAAGGACTACGATCATCATTATTCACAAAACCGCAGATACGACGAAAAAGTTATTTTTTTTCATAAGGTGGATAACACAACTCATCTTCGCTTATGTAGACTAGTAGGTGTCTAGAACAATTAAATAGGAAGTTCTACCAGCGCTTAAACACCTGTTTAGTCATTATTAAAATTAAGTTGCAAGTCATGAGTCAGCAGACCTAAAAATTATTACAGCAAATGACGCAATTAATTGTGAAATTCTAACAGATTTTAGCCTTTTAAATCCATATCTAAATAAATTTTTAATGATTTTAGCATAATTCGGAAAATAATTACATGAAAACTGATCGTTTTCTTCGAAGCCAAGTTTTATTTTAAAAAAATTGATAAAAAGATTATCGATAGTCTTAAGAGATAATCAGGAAAATGGTATTATCTCTACAAAACAGTAAGTATACATAGAACGCAGATTTACTGCAGTCTTAAACATTCAGCCTAAGCAAAAACTATTTCATTTGTTATACACTTCTTGTTACGTATTGACTAATTTAAAAAAAGTTACAGAATATTCAGGAAAGAAATTGTGTAATAAAAAATATATTTTTTTAAAAATGAGCTCTTAAAATAAAAATCTGAGATATTTATTTTTTTTTAAAGCATTTGTAAGCGATTTTTTTCTTGTAGTTTAAAATAATTTCATATATAGTACAAATATTTAGAATTTGAAACATCATTGATGCTTCTAAAGACATGAAATGGAAACATTTAATAATACATATAAGTTATGAACTCGTGTTAATATTTTTAATACATTCTTTCATGGTAAAAAATAAAAATATTTGTACATATAAAATGAAGTTAATATTTAAATTGCAAACACAAAAATGTTAATATATTTAAATTTTATCTAAATTTACCAAGTACATTTAAAAATATTAAAATTTTAATTATCATTTTATAGTACTTTTAAAACACATGCTTTAAAAATCTTTAAAGATTATTGTTTTGATGGCCCCCCTAAATATATATAGAACTATTTTATAATAGACTCATTCTTTACTGACCTATTTGCTAAATAAGTTTTAAGACAGAATAAAAGATTTAAATCCCAATAATGTATACCACTTTAATGCATAATTTATATATAAAGCAATTTCTAAAAATAATTGAGAAATATAAATGCAATATTTATTATATTTTTAGCATTAAATACTAGATTTTATAATGAATTTAGCCCAACACAATTGTCCAAAGTCAAATTAAAAATAATTTAATAATATGGGGGAAATTTAGATATTTTTTTTAGCTATTAAAAACTCGCTGTTATTTAAAACTAATTTTTGAATTCATATAATTTTAATGAAGATTTGTTTACTGCATACAATATAAATTTCTACCATCATTACAACTTAATTAAAATAAAATAAATAATGATTACCCCATGCAACATTAATTTCTACCATCGTTACAGTTTAAGTAAAATAAATAAATCCTTTTTATACACAGAGAATAAAATAGTTGCGCAAACAAACTTTGAAATTTATATTCACTTATTCTCTTTCAAAATCTTTAATAGAAACGTTCTTTGTAAGCTCATTTTATTCCAAGGTTAAAAACAATACATTTTGGTACTTAATTAAATACATAATAGATGTTATTTTCAGGTAGATTTTTCCGCATCATGCTCGTTTAACTTTACGAAACATCTTTGAGCAATAAATATGTAAAATAAATTGGAATTGGTTACCTCATAATATCATGATAGTGATCTTACAAATTCAAAAATTGTTACTGCTTTTAGTGCGTCAGATAAAATCTAATCATCAAGCACACGTGTTGTGCATGTGGCAAAAAACTCATAGCTTAATTCAAATTAAAATGCAGAAATGTCTTATATTTATTCATTTCCTCACTTAGAATAAATAATTTTCAAAATATAAATAGATAAATTAACTGCATATTAATTTAAATGAAAACTTTTAATTAATTACAAGTAAAAGGAATATTGCATTCATTATCGTGGATGTAATAAAACAACAAGCACACTTTTACAATGCACTTAATTTTGCTTTTTTATTCTTTTTATTGAATTTATGCGTAAAATAATTCGAAAGAAGAAATATTTCACCTTCCAAATAGTTTTGTAAACAAATGATGTAATTCTAGATAATTCATAAACTCATTTAAGAGATTATCGTCATTGAATGACTTTCGTACATGTACTCCAAGAAATAAAGAAAACACCACTTACCGGGAGACATTCCATTTTTCCCGAACTTTCAATATCCACAGGTGATTTTTCTGGTTCGCACTCGGATAATTTGTCTGACACAGTGCTAGAGTTATTAGCCCGTTTAGAAAGCACGTAAATTCCATCCTTCACACTTGAGGCAATGACAAACGTTACACCTCCCTCACATTTTGTAATAGACTGTCTGCTGGTATTCACGACCCTATCACCACCGGAACCAGGCGACTGATTTTTCTCCAAATTTTCATCAGTAATCCTTGAACTGGTTTGTTGTTCCAACGATAACACATTTTTCAAACTCCCATCAGATCCTGGGTAATTTTCCGAAAGGATTGGACATGGTTGATCGCCGGTGTCTGATGAAGTTTCTTTATCTGTTTCCTCAGAATCGTCCACAAGCAGCCCATTTAGAACCATGATAACAGCCTTGTACTTTATTCTTTTTTGGCTACATGAGGCATTTTTAATCCGTATAAAATATAAGTGAAATCTATTCAATTCAAAACATTTCAGAGGTTACTAATAGTTCTAAGAATATTCAAACAGCGTGAAGACAGGACTCAGCATATCTTTTTGATTGCAATTCTATTATTTTTTTAAAATGAAATTACAGATCTGAGAAAATTAATGCAACACTTATGGTAAGTGGCCAATGTTTCCCGGTTCGATAAGTCTTCTAATAAAGAACATTCCAGTTCACAAGTTCAAACAATGGCGCAGAAAGGGTTCGAGCAGACGATTTCGCACAATACAGTCACTTCACTTCCATTCAATCGAGAAGAAATAGTAAGCTATCATCACCAATAGCAACAACGGATCCAGAGTCAGATCAGTAAACTGACGAGTTAACTGAGTGACTTAGTGCGTGCGACAGTGAAAGCAGCTTCAGCGGAAGTGAGTCAAACAACTTGGCGGCCAATGTCGACTTCCACAGGGTACTCGGGGAGGAGTGGGGGGATTGAGAGGTCCCGAACTTTTCGTTACTTCTTTTATTTTTTCTTTCTCGATATTCATTTTACTGTTTTTTTTTTTTTTTCACCGGCCGTCTCCCGACGGTGGCGTCACGCGGGCCCGTAGGCAGCCTTGAAGAAGGGAAGCCCACATGATGGGTCTGATTGTAATCGGCCTGGAGTTCAGTGAATTTTGACAGCGACAGTTAATTATTGCTGGGATTCTGGTAGTAGAGAAAGTGCGCAAAGGGTTTGTGGCGATGGAATGCAGCGGACACAGAGAAACCGTTGGAATTTTCTTTTTACAATATTTCAAAAACCAGTCGAGTGGCTTTTACTAGTCACCTGTTTTTCTGACACGAATACAGAATAATTATGAAGTACTTATCACACAGCATGTTTTTCTGTTTATTTGTCAGCAAGCTACTGACGGCGAAGCAGTGAAAAAAATATCGTAGATAAGTTAGCAGCTTAAATATGTTGCTTTGAAATAAGGTAACATTAATGTATAAGTAAAGAAAATGTAAAATAATTTCCTTGTTTTAACTTCCATTAAAACGAAACTTTTTAAAGTTTTAATTCATTATAAATAATTACATTAAAAACAGTTATCTTTCCTGAAATGGAAGAGCAACCCATAACTTGAATGCTGATCAATGTTTAAATTGAAATAATATACCAACATTCCTCATAAAGGATGGAAGTA
Organism: Latrodectus elegans; assembly: GCA_030067965.1. Lineage (NCBI taxonomy): Eukaryota > Metazoa > Arthropoda > Arachnida > Araneae > Theridiidae > Latrodectus > Latrodectus elegans. Next base: position 45,453,056 of record CM057822.1, read on the forward strand.
CAAAATGTTTCATTACAAACTGGTGAACAAAGTTAACTTAACTCATTAATTTGAAAAACAAAATAAAAATATTAACGATGCTTAAAAAATAATCAAAAGTATAGGTCTTCCCTAAAAGTAAATGACATGGTAAATATTTGATTATACAAATATTTCTAGTAATTAAATGTAAAAAAAAATTAATAATATAGTATTAAACCTCTAAACGATAGATTTTTATTTTATGTATAAATATACCAATGCATTCAGAACAATATGGTCCAAATTTTGAGTCATTTTAGTCATTATATGTGTACTTAATGATTTTGTAGAAATTTTAGAAAATAAATAAATTATTTGTATCATAAAATTTTTTCTCTCTCTCTCTCTCACACACACACATACACAAATGTGCATGAAAGCGAGATTTTTTACTTTTATTGGAAATTTTATTTCTGTAATATTTTTGCTTTAATTGCTATTTGCAAGAATATATTCGAAATGTCTATTTTCATTGGAAAGATATTTTAAACCTACGTAAATTTTTATTAATGTTCATAAATGTTCCTCTTTATTACAAGAAAAATGACAAAAGCATCGCTTTAAACATATTTAAGGAACTATTTTATTTTATTATATGAAAAACTTTGAAAAAACCACATATTTAAATGTAAGGCTTATTTCAAAATAACGTATATTTTACCTTGACACAACATCAAAAATTTCTCAAACTTTTGTAATTTTTGAACTTTTGTATATTTTACTCTAACTATATTATTATATTTTTATCATCCATTTTAAATATATTAAATATTAATAGACACATGCAAAACCCACGTGCAAACAAAATTATCTAATTTAATATTGAAATTCAAAGACGTAAATTTATACATATATATTATAAAAACCTCATCGAATTTAATATTCTAAGATTATCAATGTTTGAAATTTAATTCAGAAAATTCTAAAGGATCATATGTAATGGTTTCATTAACAACGCAAATTGACAACAAATAAGATAGATATACGAGATTGTTGAAATACTTTTCCAAAAACTTCTCTTAATTTTAAGTGCAAAACATGTTTACAATCTGAAGTGGCTATCCCACATTTCCGTAAAAATCGATTTGTCAGAAACAAATTGTCAAGGCAAAAAAGCACATTTTAAGTAAATAATATTTCCAAATTATGATAAATAATAATTAAAAATCAAGTAAACATTCTTTGCCGCCATGATGACAAATATCATACTGCAGCCAACGCTGGGAGCGCAGGCAACCAATACGAAACGAAAACCGCAACGCATGTCGACCCACGTTCTCATACTTGAAATAAAAAAGAACAAAACAGGCGTGGGGGTTTATTGGACAGTTCATTCACAAGGGGGCGGGAACTCACATAAAAAAAAAAGTAAAACCTTTCGTTACTCAATCACGTAGAAGTATCGACACAAAAGCCCACACGATGAAGAGTTTGGCGCATCTGTTACAAGTGCTAAAACTTTTAATGCAGAAAGGAACATTTGGTGCAGAACCACGACAAGGATGACAACAGGGAATTGGCGATGCTTTTCTGACAACATCGCCATATGCCATTTTCTTTTTACCGACAGTAAATCGAGGGAAAATATATTGGAATAATTTCTTTAGATGTTAAATGTGTATTAGGATTGTATTTTAAAAAGAATTTAACTAAATGATAGCATTTGTTCATTAACTAATTTTTTAAATATGTGATTCGCATGAGCATTCAAATATCTAATACGAATTCTGTAAAAAGTGAAGAGATTCTTAGAAATTATAAAAATAATCCCTTATTTTTAAGGATTCATAAAGATTGCAAAAACAGTTAGAAAAAGAAACAAATATAATTCAAAATAAGAAGATTAGATTATAAGATAGCTAATAATATTAAATCAACTAAGCGAACACTTTGATAATAAAAAAGCAGTTTTATTTCTTTTAAATGAACAAATAAGTCACAGAAACATGTAAATTCAATCTTCAGGAGTCATTTCTTTTTGGACTAGGACCAAACTTTCGTCACACTGTGCAACGCAACTTACGTATATTAGTGTTTCATCATCAAAAAGTAACACAAGTAGATAGTTATTTTAATGTACCAAATTAACCTTTAAAAAGGAAACTGCCTAATATGAGTATTTCCCAAAAGCATAGTTGATATAAAAAAGAATATTATGTTAACAACACTTACTTTTAAACACTGTGATGCATATAAGGAAACAGGAATAAAATATTGGTAAGGTTAAAAATAATTATTTTGAAAACAGCGTTTAAATATAAATTGGAAAAATAAATTTAAATTTCCATCAACCGTTGCTTATAGAATAAAAAGAAGAACAAAAAGCATAGCTTATCCGTTAATCTGGAACAAAATATCTGGTGTAACTTTAGCTCAGAAGTGTAAATAACTTTGTATTTAAATTACGTAATTACAGCGAAATTACCTTTGTAAATTTGTTGTAATTGTAAATTATTATAAGACATATATTTTTAGAATAAGCTGCTTTCTTTCCTTACTTTTACAGCTAGTGTATTGTAATAGAATTGTTCTAAGGCTTTAATACATTTCAATTAAATCAAATATGTCTTCTATTTGATTATATACAAAAATACAGATCTTATATCATTCAATATAAATATTTTACGATTAGGAAATAAAAATTATGCAGTTTAATAACTAGGACGAAAAAAATCAATTATTTATTTTATCAAATTCATGAGAATAGTTCCGAGAACTCCGTATTTTAAAAGTCGGATGTTAGTTGCAATCTTTTAGCAAAAGAAAATAATAATATTTTAAAAATCAAATAATAGTATTAAATTTTTAAGAACAGTAAAATAAAAACCATAAGATAATTTTTAAAAAATTTTCAATTGTTGAATTTTATATTTAAAAAAAATTTTTTTTAAGAACTCTTTCTAGAACTCTAGAGAGAATCACAGAACTCTTCCTTTAAATTTAAAATAAAATTTTAAACCAATCTTTCCCTCGCTATATTTTATACTGAAAACCAGATGAAGATTAATACAAAAAAAAAAAAAATTACTCGTCAATTTAATAGCTTAATATGTATAGATTTTATACGACCTGGTCTCTTATATTTTAAGTGGTAGATTAATAAATAATTGCGATAAATATAAAATATAAATCACAATTTTACAAGTTTTAAAATTTCATAAGTGTAATAAAATTCAATTTAATATAGTTTTCATTTATATTTGTTTCGTGCAAAAAAAATTATTTCAAGATGTATAAAAAAAAAAGTATTTCCCGGGAGAATTCCATTTTAATGCTTTTTTTTAAAGGATTAAAATAACAAACATCGTTTACATTTGATATGTTCACAGGACATATTTCAAAAACTTATTTGTTCGCTTAATAGCCGACCGATGGTGGTTGGCGTCCCTAAATTCGCTGTAGGTCCCGTGTTCGAATCCTAGCCCAGGTATGAATATTCCTTTCTCTACGTGTGTGTTCTTTATCACTTCACTTTCAAAGCGAAAATGGCAGACACACTGAGTTGCCACATTGTATTCTTATACAATGACATCATGTTCACCCCTTGCAACGATAGTTCGATATATATATATATATATATATATATATATATATATATATATATATATATATATATATATATATATATATATTTACAAGTTAACATGAACGTTTCAAACCAGACGAAGCAAACTATGTAAGGAATGTTTACAAGCACATGATTAATAATCACATAGCTAATAAACATGCTAACGAGACAAGTGGACAGTGGACGTGTTATGAAAATTGACAGTGAATGTTACACAACCGTATAGTAACAACTGGCGCAGTTATTTCAAAACGCTCATGAAAAAGAAGCATAATTTTTGTTAGGAATGGAAGGAGATCATTAAGATTGCCGAGCACAACCTCACGCGCATTATCTCTTCGCCAAACTACAGTATAAATTGCAACAGTGTCGCCGAAATTAAATAAAGGCGGAACAATTAATAAGCGATGGAGAAGAAAAAAAAACGCCTTTAAGGCCTGAAAACTCGGCAAGGTCAAACACATCTTGTCGCCGGTTAGTTTTGGAATCTGAGGAGAGAATACAAGAGGGAGGGTGGATGCCAAACAATGTCCCATGCACGTTTTCTGCATACAATGCCCCCAAAAGCGTATTGATTAAATTCCACTTAATGAATTTTCACTTTTCCAGGCGCAAAAAACTATTTATCGAACATAGTGAATGGGAATGTTCGATCGTAGCAATTATTACGTGACTTTCTTCGCACAGGTGCGCAGGTATTTACTGTTCTATTCCCCCTCAGCTTCAGTCACGACCTTACCACTGACCTGCTCCCCTCGTATGGAGACCAGTTTAGGCGATTTTCTTCCAGCTTTTTTGGCTGGATAAAAAGTCAACAAACGGCCAATAAGATGCTTCATTTGATGCTGTGTGGTAATAATTATGTGAAGCAATCTTTCAAAATTATTTTTCATTTCTGCTTCGAGATACGATTGCCGAGCTGTTGAGAAACTGAGTAAGAGAGCCTACTTCTCCAATTTACTGGTCGGTCACGATTTGTAACTTTTCCAAAGCGTTTTTAAGTTATTCGTATATATATTTAATATATAAATCGAAATTTGTAAATGAACATTTGTTCTTGGAGAAAGTTTATAAATGTTATTGTTCAGGTAAAATACATAATTTAAAGTTTGAGATTTTATCAACCATTTAACTTAATTACATTCCTTTGAAAGCAATGACTTTCTTTTGAAAGTCATTTAAATAATAGTGATGAATAAAAAAATATGCATCATAATATTTTAAATAAAAAATAAAAATTCCAGTGTTTTCTTAGAAGAATTTCAATATTTTTGTTTTAGATACGGCATAATAAGCAATCCAAATCAAATAATTAATTTTGCTCTAAATTATGAAAGCTGTAAGAATATTTACTTACCACTTGATTTGGCCATTTGAATAAAAAGATTAAAAATACATTTAAGTTTATTAAAAAGTGACCTGTGCATTATTTTCGAATAAAATATGATAGTAAAAGTATAACTTATTACTTTGATTAACGGACTAATAATGCTATTATTTAGAATATAATTTATAACTTGATATTTATCTTAAAATATATAAGTAATAATATTCAATTTTTTATTCTAAATGACCAAATGATCAAACACTGTAAATAAATGAAATAATATTTCATTTACGTTTCAAAAATATATAATTTAATTTACAAAGAACAAAAATTATTACAACGAAAACTAAGGTGATTTTAACCAAATAGAGCACGTTAATTCAATTGGAGACTTCGTTTACATTTCCGAATTGGATAACGTCACAGTGTTGAATTGAAAAATGGAAAATATTCAATTTTCATTTAGCTACCAATTTACCAAATGCACATATACATGTTTGAATTTCAAAGATATATTTTATAATACGATAAAAAATCAAACATAAGAATTCAAATAAATTCTCAATCGAAAAAATATTCAAGAATCCTTTCAATAATTTTCGTATTAATTCTATCACGTGATGCTTTAATAAAATTGAGAAACAAACAATTCAGAAATTTTTTTTGTAGCTAGAAATAATTATTTATTGGATAAAATTTATATAAATCAGTAGCAAATATTTTCAGCAGTAGCACAATCAGAACACCTAGGCCAAGCACTGATTATTATAAACAGTAGTTAAGAAAAGGTTCATTTTTTGCGTTATTGTAAAAAGGAATCATTTACTTTAATAATTCCGGACCTAATTCCATAAAGAAATGAAACAAAGTGATGAAACATATTTAAGTATAATAATGAATATTAATTTTACGATTACAAAGCTTTTTTTTGTAAGATTTAACAAATTAATCCATTGATAAATTTTATCATTAGCATTTACTAATACAAAAATTATTTTCACGTTTCAAGTACATACTTACAAATCTTAATGATTTTAAATTATTTAATTGCCAGAATAAAGGTAATATATTTTTGGGAGATGCAATTTCATTTCTAAATTTTCAAAATTTATGATCCTGGTAAAATTTTTAATAGGATTTGTCAGAAATTAATTTTAAAATTTTCTTATTTCTTTTCTTTTTTTTTTTTTTTTTTTGAAAAACTATAATAAAAATTCCAAAGCCTGACTGTTATTAGAAATATATTAAACACAATTTTTTTCAAAAAAAAAAAAAAAAAAAAAAAAAAAAATAAATTACAAAATATAAGAAATTTTTTAGATTTAAATTTCAATATTACGGAATTTTCTTCATAATTAGGATAATATCAATACAGTTTAAAATAATAGATGAAATTGCAAAAGTAATTGGGTAATAAACATCGGCAAAACTAAAAGTCCTCTAACTACAGTAAAAAACCAGTTATTGCAGTTATTGACATATTTGTGCAAAAAGGTGTTTAAAAAAAAAAAAAAAAAAGGCTCAAGTTTAATTCATTCATAATAACTTTAAATGCTAGTTTAATTGATTCGTGATAAACAACTGAAAAAAAATTTCAGAACAGGTTTATTTTAAAATAAATCCAAATAATTAACTTTTATAAAAAATATTTTTGAAAAATAAATTGATTGCATGTCATTAACGATTAAAATAATAAAATACCTTGGTAAAAATTTTAAAAGCAGATTTATTTAAAAAAAAATCTTGATTCTTTATTTGTAAATTTTAAATTTTTACCTTAATTTATACAGATGAGTGTTTTTTAATTAGAAATCTGTCAAAACTTTTGGAATAGATTTTGTAATTATAATAACTGTTTGTTTTTAATTTTAAAATAAAAACTAACAATGAAAAGTCTTATTAGAAACATAATTATATTATAATGTATAATATATTCTTTTTTTAATAAAAAGTCATATTATGACATGTGTCACTAAACCTTTCTGCACGTATTTTTTGTCATATAATTATATTCTATTATTTCTTCCATACTTTAATAACTAAGAAATAATACATGTATGGATAATAAAATCATGAATAGGAAATGGTAAACTTAAGAGACAGCCTTGATGCGCATTGACAAGGTTAGAAAAGCATGATTATTGGTTTTATTTTACCTCTTATCGGTTAAAGACATTTCATTGAATTTTTACAAGTATCTAGAAATTTCATGCAAAGTTGGTTCTCGACGATCGGATAGAGCCTACAGTTATGAAAATGGAACATAATTTGGCGCTAAACATCACACAATTTTATCAAGACTTCATTCTAGGAACGGATGTTGAAAGCATAATTGTAGATCAATTAAAATGTTTTAACCAAGAATGTGAATATTTTTTATTATCCTCATAGGTAAATAATAATAAGAAGAATCATGATCATTATTATTATTATTAAAAGCAGTTGTAGTTTTCAGTGATGGTAGTTCCGGTTCTAAATTGCACCTTTAAAATCCGGCAGCAGAAAGGAAAAAAAAAGAAAAAAAATGAATACACCAAACTTAGGAAACGACTTCAAAAACACATAATTTTTTGAAAGAAGCTAAATAAAAAGTTTTCGGATGTCTAAATTTTCCCTTCGCTTTTCAAAATTCTTTCTTTAGAATTTTTTAAAAAAGTTTTTCTTTATTATAAATAAGTTTAGATTGATGAAAGGTGAATTATTTCATTTTTATTTTATCCTAAAACTAATTTCATCAGTTAAAAAAAATGCCTCTGATAAAAAATATATATTTAAAAAAATGCTAAACATTACTTATTTTGATTTATTTTTGATAATATTCAAGCACCGTCCCCGTCATAGTTAAAATTCCCCTTTTTATCAGTTGCAAACGTAAGAAATAATTCTTCAAAAATACGAGATTTTATTTATAAAAATTGAGACAAAATTTGGTTTAGAATCTATGGTTATGGTGATAACATAAGCAAACTAGCGATACTGAAATAAAGATGCGATACAATGATACACTAGTATCACTTTTCGTATTTGTAAGAAATACTTATGGATTTACAAGTACACAATCAAAAATTTGCTTACAAAAAATAATATACAACATATCCAACATGTTTTATGATATGTTTAAAGAATTAAATATTTTAAACTGATGTCTATGTGCCTTATTTAACTATGAATAGTTATAACATAAATGCTATTTTCTTAGTAAATGTATATATATTTTTAAGAAAACTAAAAAATTTTTAATACAAGCATTTATTGAGTTCTATAATATTACTCAACATTCAAAAATTTTAATGAGGATGTAGAGTATAAAATAAAAAGAAAGTTCACTTTTAAAGGAACTTGAACTGCTATTGATAAAAACGACAGAGAAAAAAAAATATCACACATAGCTATGTGTTTTTAGTTTTCAAAATTTCTGATTTCACATACAGTTTATTGGATTATCTATCAAAATATGAAAAAAAAAGGCAAAAGTTAGAATGAAAGGTACTTCTAGAACTTTTTCTGTTCACTAAAGAGCATTATTCTGTATCAATAAACCATGCTTTACTTATGAATGAGTGTTTTTGGCGACCTCATCGGAAAATAATAACAAAAAGAATTATTATTATTATTTAAAGAAATAGTAGTCTTTAGAGAGCATAGTTCCGGCTCTAAACTACAACCTTGAAATCAGGCATAAAACTAATCAAAATGAGTATGAATTCTCCAAAATGGGGGAAGGGTTTCGAAAGCAAGACGAAATATTGAAAAGGGCTTTAAAAAAATTTTAAGAAGCCCGAACTTTCTCTTTTCAAAATTCTCTTTTTATTGCGCTGTCTTTTAAAAATACTCTTCTCTGTAAAGAAATTTTAGACTAATGAGGATAAATTATCTCTTTTTCATTTTCTCATTGAAGCTAGTTTCATTTATTGCATGAGCTTAAAGGAAAAAAAAATCAAAATATAATACAAATATGACTGTTTATTTTTATATCAATAGTTCATAGAGTTTAATTTTTTTTTAAAGTTAAACTATTTTTCTGAAATAATGCATGTCGGAAAGTGGTTAATATGAATATTTTAAGGTAAAAAAGTAGATGAAATTTCTGTACGGTAAGATAATTCATTTCATTATAATCTCGAAAAGGAAAATATAATTATAAGCACTAAGCAAAAGCTCATAAATATTCTTTACTTTCTCTTTTTAGTCAACCTATTTAAGAAAAAAATCAGTCTTCAAGACTGAAGTTTGCAAAATATATCGCAGCCATTTAATTATTTAAAATTTATATTTAAAAGTATTTATTTTTGTAGGAAATTTGTTCAGCATAAAAAATAATTATAAAGTAATCGCAATTTAGATTTGTTTATATACCATTTCATGGTATTAATACAGGCGCACTAGAAAACATTGCATGTAAATTTAGAAAGTATAATGAGCATTTTAAAATTTATGGTAATGAGCACGGCACCATAAGCAACCAGACCACAGCGGCCCAATTTAGGGGCAGCGGTAACTTATTGGACAGGAGATCAGCTTTCCGTCTGGAACGGCTGGGTTCAATTTTCAATGCCATCAAAGACCCACCGAGTACATGTGATATACGTGTATGTTCGTTAAATCTGTGTAATCGAAAGTCCTAGGGTTCATCGTTGAGCAGTTATGTTTTAATGGTTTGCAGAAAATTACCTCCCCGTCCAGATCAAAGTCAAAATTGAGACTCGTTCCTCTCGTGGTGCCATCTATAGGAGGAGTCTCAAATCAAATACGTAATTTCACCAGCGAGGTGCTCTGGTTAAATGACATAGTACCCTTTTGATTTAATTTCGCATAGCCGTCGGCTAGCTAGCTTGGCTTGTCCAATTATCATAAATAATAACTCGCATTGAACATAATTTTATATTTTCTCACTTTCATGGCAACGTTAAAAATTAAAATAAGACATTTCAAGACTTAGAAACTATGAATGACAAGATAAAAATTTGCATGCAATTCTTTCACCCACACACTTTATTTGATACGATTATGAATAAAAAATATATCGATATGCAAAAGCTTTGCTGAAAGTTAATTGGATATATTTTGAAAACTTCCATATTTGTTTTTAGAGAAATCTTTCGACAGATTATTAAGCCAAACTCGATTTTGGCAAAACAAAACGGATTTCGGTGACAGTGTTCTAAAACTTATATAGTGATGGTGAGAGTTCTCTCACAAATAATGACAATTAATTGATTTCGTTTACGAAACTATCAGTGATAATTACATTTATATACATGTAAAAAAAAATCGATGAAAATAAATGTCAAGACATATTTCGGCATTGCAGCAAAAATGTTCAGTTAAGTATCTTTTCAGCAATATCGAAAGTATAATCTTTTTCCTAATATTATTCTGATTCATTTTAAGTGCAAAGCTAAGTTAATTTTTGACACAGCGTCGTGAGTCGCCTAACAGAGCCCAAGACCGTTATATGGCGTTTAAATATCCACCGCGTAATTTGCCCTCCACGTTAATCTTCATAGATAGTGGGTCTTATTCAAATATCATAAGGGAAGAAACCAGGAAGTCTCCCCAGCACCTACTTCGACACTAAAGCATACAGAAATTCAGTAGTCTATTTATCGATCTTCAGCAGTAGCTGAGATCAAACACAGGATTTTATTCCCCGAAAAGCTCTGTTGTACAAATTGGTCTTGTTAAGTCCCAAAATTGTTTTACACGTAATTAATGTGAAATCAATCAGTGGAGACAATTTTAGTCAGGGTCAAAAATATCTGTCAGGATAAAAATTGAATATGTACTTAACTTTTAACAAAATAATAAAAAAAAAAATACCAAGCAATGAATGGAATGAAAATAAGGAAATAATAATAAAATATATATACAAGAAATTAATAAAACGAATGAAACATGCTGTAAAAATTATGCAACAAACATGAATATAATATTATTCGGTAATAATGGGTAAATGAAGAATGTGTACACCAAGAAAATGGTAAAACATCTTTGAAAGTATTAAATAATATATCACTTAGTATCAATTACTTTATTTAAAATAAAATTAGAGATTCACGTTTATGAACAAAATTAATAAAAAATGCCATTTAAATGGTGCAATTAATTCAAACACCACATATTTTGCAAACTACATCAACGAAGTTAATAAAGCACAAAAATTTTAATACATGAATTGGAGTTTCTAAATTAAAGGAATATGAAATTCATTTTAATAGAAGCAGGTAGAGCAGGTAGCAGAAATAAATAGGAATATATAGTAAATTATATACATATATATATATATATATATATATATATATATATATATATATATATATATATATATATGAGAATTTAAAAAAATCTATTTTGTCACATAAATTAAATTGAGGATGTTTATAACAATTTTAATTGAATTGATTATGATAAGAATAAAATAAATTATATTTAAATATGCACCATGAAAATTTATTGATATCAATAAAAACAATTAAAAATTTTATCATTAAAAACGATAAAAATCTTAATAAAAGTAAACAATGCTAATTTATTGTTATAAATATTATAGACTAAAATAAAGGACATGTTGAAATTCTTATTAAGAAATAAGGAAATTAAGATCATTGTCGTTAAATAATAATTAAGGAAAACTATGTAATTAATTGTGGAAAGTTTCGTATAATTATCAAAATAAAAAGAAACCACAGTTTTATTATATGATGGAATCTTTCTTTTCCACGCAACGCCTTTTTTGTTTCTTTTTTTCTTTTAATCTTTTTTTTTATGGCAACATTCCACTTTCGCAGCCTTGTCTTTAATTATGACAATAGTTCCGAAAATTGCTTTATTGGGTCTAAACGCGTTTCAATTCGTCCTTTCTTACAGGAGAACAGTTTCCGAAGAATATCCTGTCGTCAATTATTCAACATTGTATTTATAGCTAATTTTAACCCTTCAAGAAGGCCAGTGTTTAATAGGTTAAAGAGGCGATTAATGAGAAAGCGAAATAGATCGTGAGAAATGCATTAATTGCCATATCCGTTTCCCTTAATACTGATGGAATATTTTACTTCCCCATTGTTGGCAACTAAAAAGGGGTGAACGGTAAAATGAGCTGATGTTTAATTGAAGAATTTTCTTCCCAAATTTTCTATCTTAATCATTCGATTATGTATAAGGGTATTATGAATTATTTCCTGTGTCGTTTAAATAACGTGATGCATTTTTAATCTTTCAATATTTATGATATGTATTGAGGTATTATGGATTAATCTTTTATAATATACAAACTATATAAACGGCCATAATTACTGCCAAATAAACTAACAATAGTTAGGGATGCAATCCTACAAATTCTCTTTCCCATAATTAATTTTGAAATACGAACGGAAGATGGCAATACCAAAAAAAGACTTGACTTATATGTGGGATATGAACTCGCAAAAGACGGAACGCGAGGCATTAAAAGGTAGTCATGAACCGGAAATTCTAATTCTTTCATAAATTATTTTATTGAAGTAAGCAAAAATTTAATTTTATGTCATTAATAAAAGAATTAAAACTCATTTCTAAGTTACTTCCCACACAATGACAGTAGTTCCAAGTTTTTTTTTAAATAAATATATAAAACTACAAAAAATATAATGATGAGTATGATACCTTTTTTTTTAAGGATTAAACGCATAAATAGGTATTACTAAGAATAACAAACATAAATAGATATAACTGAAGATTAATGTGCCTTTTTCGTGGCAGTATAAATATCCATAAAAGAAACTTAAATTCCCTCCAAAGCATAAGTACATTAAAATAGTAGAAATAGAATACAGAAAAGTCGTATGGACAGTTGCATTGTACTAAATGATAGAGAAACAATCATATTCCGAAGACATAATTAATTTGTGTTCCAAAGATTAATTAAATGATGTATAATTAATTTGGCTTGGTATACTGCATATACCAAGACAAATTAATTACATACCATCACAATAAAAATGAAATAATAAAATATAAATTTAAAATTCATTATTATACAGATCACACTTTTAAGTATTATTACAAGTAATCAATGTATTTTATAGTTTATCTTATTCAAAATTTTAGAAATATTTTACAGTTATGTGGGAAAATACATAAGAATAAATCTCTCAGCAAAAACAATATATCAGTCACCATTTGTTATTACCAATAAATTAATTTCAATTTTAATTTAGAAAGGAAATCAGCAAATATTTTTTTATTTTTATAACTGAATAATACTGCCAAGTAATAAATTTGCTTTAGGCTGCCTAGTTTAGGTTAGGTAAAATTGCAATACGTTTCCATCGCATACAGAGCGACTAAACACATGTAAACATTTCGCAATTTTAAACCACAGTTGACGGAGGATGCTAACAACTGATTTTTCATGACTTCTCCGTCATACCAATGGAGAAAGATTGGATCCGTAAGAACTTATAATGGGCATAGGTGATCTAAGGCGATCTCAATACAGTGAGTATAACATTCCAATCCACCAGCTTACCAAATATTTATTTTAAGCTGCATATTTCTGATAGTTGTAGAAGCAAATAAAAGCCCATACCATATTTTCGAGTTACAATTTCTAAAAGTTGTTAAATAAATAAAAAAAGAGTTACTTCATAAATAAGTTTAATAATATGTATTTTTTTAATATCCTTATCAAAATGGTGACAAGATAAACTGCCAAATTCCGGTCAAAAATAATACTCTAAAAATCCTAAGCACGCTCACTTCCTAATTTGATTTCTTGAATGGGGTATACTGTGTAATAATGGAGGCATTATTACTCATTGAATTAATAGAGAATATATTTGATAAGAAAATTTATTAAATGTAACATACAATAGACGATAATTTTGGCGCCGAGATTTTGATAGCGGAAGCAGTATCAATCAGCGAACAGTAGATTATATTTTGATGCAGAATAGTTTATATAAAAATAAAAATTATTTATTTCCGTTTCTTACAAGTGCATATGTTGTAAACATATTAAATATCGCTCTCACCAGCGTTAAAAGATGTAAACACTGATGACCTGTTTAATGATTACGGAATAAAATCCACTTCAAACTACAATTTTTTAATTGATTTATTTTGATTATTGCGAAACACTTAACACAGTGGAGGAAGTTAATCGATAATCACAGAAAGAAAAAGAAAAAAAAACTATTAAAAGTGAGAAAACATATCGAAGGGCATTGGAAACAAATAACAAAATGATTTTCCCGACAAAGCCCAATCTTCACAAACTAACAAAACGGTAGCCATTATTGAATTTAAAAAAAAAGAGAAGGATATCACGACTTCGTTTATTACTGAAATGGTTCTCGCCAAGTTAATGACACTTGAGACGTATAGTGCTTTGTCTGACTCACCAGGTTATCAGAAGTCATCAGGAGAGGACGTAAACAGGATGGTAAGATGAAGACGAGATGGTAAAAGAAGCGAGAGTGGATGCAAATTACATTATTCTGGGGAACTGCCATCAGGAGATGTCAGCTACTGCCTTTTAACCCCCAACTTTCCTTTGCATAATCGGCCATTAGTATTGGGTGACACCAACATGATTACATAATTTACTTAAGAGTTACAGCATTTTATTTCTCGTGTAGACTATTAAAGAGCTTATTGAACTGATAGCCTTTTCCCCTCAAGAAATCAACTTATGGTTTCTGCGCGCGATGGCATAAATAAACAAACGTTTCCTCATGATAAGGAATAATAAAAGGTATGCAAAATATAATATCGATTCCAGAAATATAAATATTTCTTCAAAAAAAGATATTAAATGGCTCAGTTTATTTCGTTACTTAAAAACAAATCAAATTTAAAAAGTAATTAGATAGTAAAATTAAAACACCATTGAAAAAATTTTTATTTTAATACCGATTATCTTTAGGTTAAAATGATATTTTGCTATGACAATTTACTATATCGCGTCCGAAAAAAAAAAAAAAGAATTTGAGCATGCATCTTACTAGAAGTAGAATTCAGCATTAAATATAAAATAGAAAAATCGAGTATTCAATCAAAATGAATAAATAATCTTCATAGATCTGAAAATTTTCTAAAGTTTATATTTACTGGATAGCAAATAATAACATTACAAGATATTCTAATTTAATACAATATTGTGTCCTGATTTAACTTATTAAAACTTTATTGATTATGCATAAGTAAATTTGATTTGAAGGTATCGTTAAATCTTTTATTTGTTAGAAACACTTATTTTTTCTTACCTTTTTTAATTGCTATTATTATAAATACTTGTATAATAATAGCAATTATATATATGTATTTATATAATTGCTATTATTATATAAGTATTAATTTAAAATTAATTTAAAACACAATTTATAATATTCACTGCTAATATTTTTAAAAACTAACACTGTCATTTTTAAACTTCGAAATCTGGGATAACAAATTTCTGTACAAATATATCTCATTATTATTATTAAATTAAAAAAAAAATACAGATACGCATAGATATAATCTACTTGAAAATGCGAGTAATTCAATATCCTATAAATAACAGTATAATAATTTTTTTTACCTTAATTTGCAATTTATTAAAATATGGTACTTTTTTTAATCTGAGGGTTTTTTCTTTTATTTCCCAAACGAGAGCTAATTGAAACAGGACTTACAGTTTAAAAGGAATTCTGAACCCCTAGAAAACTTTAGTCCAAGATAGAGGTCGAACCCAGGAAATAAAAGCCGGAAAACTAACTTTTAACCATTTAGCTGCCAAGTTTAATATACGAAGTTAAATAAATGAAGTCAATGTGAGAAGAGCAATATAAGATTCAGTGTAAATAACTTCAAATACTAATGATGAATTAAAAATTTGTTATTTTTGTTATGTAATTAACTTAGAGATGTAAGGTGACAGCGTTTGGGTGTTAATAATACTAAAAAGTAATTCTGCTCTTAGTTAAATGAAAGACATGCTTACACGAACTGAATGAGCGATTAAATTAAGAATCCTTTCCTTTCAAATAATATTAAAAATTAAATACGAAGAAATATACGAAAAATCAATTTCATGAATAAATAACAATATTTAGTATTAATAATGATTTACCTGTGTTTGGCAAGTTGAAAAAAAGTGAGTGTCTTGATTTCAACTTGCCGAACACAATTTAGGAAAAAGAGAGAACGATGTTAAAAGGAAGAGTTTCATTTCGCTCTTAATATTTCAGTCACACATGCTGCGCAACATCATAACTTATAATATTTACAAGAATATTTCACATGACAGGTTTTAAATATTCCTATCATTTCAATCAACAGAAAAAGAAATCCACGATTAATCTTTGAATCACTTCAACGAATATTTATCAATGCAGAAAAGTCTAGATTTTTGCAGTCAACTACACCACCTGAATGAGGAAAGATGGCGGGAGTTTCTCGGAAAAGGCATTAAAATTTCAGGGGAGTGTCCCCTCCTACAAGAGAGGGAAAAAATAAAAAATAAAAATGAAAATAACGCAGAATGAAAACATTTACGTGACATATCTCACATTCAGTACCTGTGTACCCTTGCAAACAGAGACTCCCTCTCCTCTGCCCCTGAGAGCTTTAAGGGGGTCAGTAATGAAAGTGACCTCTGAGGGGAACTCTCAAAACCCCTCGCTTCCCAGGTGGGCTGCTTTTACAGGTAAGAAATGAAAAAGACATTCTGCTCTGGCCGTAACTCACCATCCGACAGGAAAATGCTTATCAGTTCAACTGCCGAGAGTACGTCATGGAACACGCAGAGTTATTTACGGTTTGCAATCGTTTCACTTAACTGCGCCATGGCGGCCTTTCTCTTTTAAAGACCGTTTAAAAGATTCGCTTAGTCCTCTGCACGAAAAAATTGGAATTCCTATTGAATCAATAAAATAAAATAGAACTTAGAATGGTCAATTTCTTTTTATTCTCTTCTTAAGAAAGAAAAATAATCATTCCTATCGAGTCAGATAATTGAATTAAGAAAGTGATTTGAATAAGTGAATGTATTTCAGAGACACATAGAGGAAGAGATAGAGAAATAATTCATTTAATGGCTTCATTCAGCAATGCCACTATTTTTTTAAAACTATAACTTAATGCTGAATAAATATGCTTATTTAGCAATTAAAAATTTTATGTGTGAAAATTGTAAAAAATGCATATTTATCACAAATCTGTGAATATTTGATATGGAAATTTGGAGATTGGTTACAAATATTGCCAAAAGATGTCGCTCAATTCAAAAATTGAGATATGTTAAAATTTGTTCGAGGTGGTTTGCCTTTGGTAATGAATAATAAATGTATAATGAATATAGTAATGAATAAAATGAATGAATCATTGTATTGAATATGCAATCATATCAAATATTTCATGACTTAAATATATGATGAATGATTACTAGTTGTGTGTTGATACCTTATGAAATAAATTTTTAATTTCTGTGCCTGAATTTTGCTGTTTCGTTAATAACCGTTACTTTCTTTCGCTTTTTATTTTTCCCCCGGATCAAACTTATAAATGGTTTTATTAAAATTTAGGGAAAACCTTAATTAAAAAAACACTTAATACGAGTTATCATTGAATAAAATGTTAACGTTTAAATTAAGTTTGAATAATTTATGCATTCGATTAATGGTAAATTTGAACAAGGTAAGCCAATGAAAAGATATTACATTAAAAGTCAAACATATAAACAAATATATTAGCAATTAAACATTTATTTACAGTAATTCGAGTTGTCTCATTAAAAAAGGATTTATCTATGAATTTCATGTTTACTTAATGCATTAATTCGCATATCAATCATAACTTATTGATCAATAGAAAAATATCTTCAACCATAATAAGGCAATATGAATTAGTATAAAAATACAAAAATAACATGAATAGGATACAATTCTATTGTAAAATATAGTGATTGCTTATATTTCTATTGATATAAGCGTCAAGGTGAAAGTAATTTTAAAATTTATTGATTTTTATTAGAATTTTTAAAAGATGAAGAGGATTCATATAAAAATTGTCTCGCAGCATGAACAAAATTATGAAAGCAAGTGTATAAGTAATAGATTTGATTTAATGTACATTAAATTTTATATTGAGATTAAAATGTAACTTCGTAGTCATCTGCATGAAAAAATACAACTAGTGTAGGATAAATAATCTGACATCAATAGAGAAAATAGGTTAATGAAATTTCGTAACTTATTAGCGCGCCATCTATTAACAATATTTGTAGTTAATTTTGAAATTTTAGTTTCTGATTTTTACAGATTTTCTAGCTAATATTTAAATGAAAACTACACACAGTATCATTACATACATATTTTATAAGATCTCCCTACAGACTTCATTCACTAAAAAATTATATAAAATTATACTTTTTATAATTTAAAAGAAAAAAAATAAGTTGTACTTTTTCGCAAATATTAAAACTGAATATGTGTAGGATTTAATTCTTTCATATATTTATATATATATATATATGTTATAAACTTAAAAGAAATTATAGACTTTAAAATATCTAGAATATGAAAAATATTGCTTACATTTTTATTATTTATTGTTACTAATGACACTTGGACAAGCCAAGCACACAATGCCTTAGCTATGCAGATTTAAGCCAATTGGGAGCGTCTTTCGTTTAATCGGAGCACCATGAAGGTGAAAGTACGAGTTTTGCTCTTCAAATCCTCCGATAGATGGTAGCACCAGAGGACTTACTCCCTCAATTTTGACATTGATCTGAAGGGGGAATAAATTTTTCTAGACCATTGCATCCATGGTAACTGCTCTACGACCGATCACAGGACTTTTGATTCCACAGATTTAAGTAGCACGTATATCGCATACACTAGGTGGGTCTTTGACGGCATTGGGAATCGAACCCCACCCTTCCAGATGGAAAGCCGATATCATAACCACTAGGCTACCACCCCCTTTAATTTCTAGTAAATACGCAAATATAGTAAAAGCAAACATATATTTTAAGCCATAAAATGAAACTGTCCTAAATTACCCATTTTAATTTATTTATTAGTTTTTATGAGATAAATAAGAATTTTTCTCTCAAAATGACTTCGTCCAATAGTTAAAAACAATCATATTTGAGTATTTAATATATATATATATATATATATATATATATATATATATATATATAAGAAAGTATAATTTTTAGCCATGTATATGGAATAAAAATTTTAAGGATTTTCATATCAAATTAGGATAGGTCCATAAAAAACTGTGTTAGTTTATGAAGATAATAAATATAAGAAGCTGCTTGTACAAAAAAAGACCACCGGCGCCTGGCGCCATAATCCTGATCTGAAACTTCTGTGTAAGTTCAAATGTCGAGATAAAAGAGATTGCTTCTTCGAAAGTGAAGACTGATAAGAAAAGTAGAAAAATGCTTTCAAATCCTTCAAATGTATGAATCCAAAGAATTTCACGTCCGAGTATTCTGACAACGAAGAAGAAAAAGCGGTTATTAAGATTAAGCACTCAAATATTGTTGTTTACTTCACCTTTATGAATCTCACAGTTTAGTCACTTCAGTTTAGTTTAAGGTATTTCAAAAGGTAAACTGATATTTTTCTTTTAAAAAAAATCATAATTTTACTATATATTTATTCAAACAACTACTCTATTTTAGTTTTATGAAATACGAGGAAGTAATAAAAACTACTAGACGAAGAGTAAGAAATACATAATTATTCGATTCACCCAAAAAGAACATAAAATGCTTAAAAAGTAACAGTCATATAACACTTCTTTCAGTATATTTTCCGTGTCACCAACAAGAAATGGCACAGATCCTGTATAATCCCGCATGCCAAATATAATTTTTTGGCGGTTTTTCATGTTTATCTAGCAACCTGGTTTTTATTACGCCATAGAGATGGAGACCTAAAAGAATTATGTAGAAAATACTATTTTGGCAACACTAGTATTTACACCATCGCGAGACGCGTCACAATACGTCACCTTGACAACATTTCGTCATCGACAAAAAATTCAGAATTTGGCATGCTGGATTATACGGCATCCATACCCAAGAAATACATCATATGATAATTGCACTTATAATCTCTAATTGTACTAACGGTTGTTTTAAATATATATTTTTTTTCAGTTTTAAAAATAAACACTTTATCTCAAGTCCTGTCTAAAATATGAGTAAAAGAACAATAATTTTCGTTTTATAACGCATTGTGTTATACTTTATTGGTAGAATTATTCCAAAAAGAAAGAAAAAAAATCGGGTTTTTACTCTTGCGATTCACGTATCACAAGGTTGGAAATACGGGAAACTCACAAGTACAAACATGTGCACACAATGCACAAAAAACACACATATGCACACAGAGTGGAAACATGTAATATCAATCTTAAATTGTGTGTGTATTCAAGAGTACCAACCTAAATCTTTGAATTTCGTTAAGCACAGACGTACCACTAGGTTCCGACAATTAAATTCATACAAAATCAATAAATTAATATATATATATATATATATATATATATATATATTAATTTATTGTTATTATATATTTATTGTTATTAATATATATATTAACTTTCGTTTCGTTTTCGTTCAATATTTTTGACAAAACAATTTACTCTAGTGAACGCATTTTGCTTCATCAGAGAAATATACTCAATAAAACTTTTCTAACTCTATTTTCAATAAAAATTCGGACTTTTTCTTGGAAGAAAAAAAACATCTAATGTTCACTCAGTATGGTTTGAGAACAGGCGTTAGGAACAAATAGTGTTCTCTCTCTTTAAGCAAGTTAATTTATCAATGATAAGTAAGTATTCTAAGCATACTAGTTCAAAACACTTTTTCTACAGTTTCATTTAGCTCTTTTTCAAGTATTTTTTAAATTTTTTTAATTTTTCATTTTTGATAAAAAATTTATTAAAATGAATTACCTTTATATATATATATATATATATATATATATATATATATATATATATATATATATATATATATATATATATATATATATATATATATATATATATATATATATTTGTGTGTGTGTGTGTGTATGTGTATGATAAGAAAATATTTATATCACTCACTCAATATGTGGATGAATTATTGATGATAGCGTTCAACAAATATTTAAAATCATTCAAGCTATTACCAACAAACTACACATTTTTATCATTTACATTAATCTATTACATGATGTATCATTTACACGTCAGTATATGGAATTATATATCATATCATAAATTAATAATATATTATTTTGTAACTTAATTTACAAACATAATAGGTATGTACAGAATTAAACAGCTTATACACATACAAATAACCACTTTGCCGACAATATGTCCTTTCGTAATTTAATAATACTCAACAGTGCTGAAATCATCTCAAACGCTATAAATTATGGAGAAAAACTGCAAACATCTTAAAACAGATAACGGAATTTATAAATGGTCGAAAAGTCCTTGAGAAGAATAGTTTAAGGCTGCAAATTTTAACTCCATTTAACTATCACATTTATGACAGGTTAAGATGGTAATCTTATGCTCAGAAGTTCTTTATGAGTCCATTTAGTATCTGTAAGGATGTCTAGAAAAGTAATGAATTATCGGTCACCCCAAAAGGGATGAGATATATCTAAGAATTGGAAGGGAGTAGAAAAACAGCCAGTGTTATTTACTCTCGTTTTAAAGGGACTCAACGAACTCAAAGAGTAGTTCTTCAAAGTGAAATATTGCTTTACTAAGAAAGAATAAGAAGCAAAGATAAGCTGAAGGTAATAGAAAATTAAGCTGTTTGCGGTGCAAACAGGTGTCTTTTTGTGGTTAAATTGAAAACCAAAACAGCGTCCTTCAAATTCCAAATATCTTATACATTTTTCACTCTTTATATTTGAAAGACTGGCAGTAAAATATTTTGAATTCTATTGATAACTCATTAATATAATTTATGAGTAGAAATAAAATACACATGCATCAATAATATAATTTATTATATTTCTGACTGTAAAACTCTTTTTTGTATACGTCAAATTAATTTGTTTGTAAACTTTAAATAGACATGTTTAGATTTAATTGCTTCAAATCTGATTCAATATGCATTTTTATTAATATAGTAAGTCTTGATAATTATTGATTTTTGTCACATTTTACGATAAATTATATCTCTCTTAAAATTTTGGTTTTGAAAAAACAAACAAACTTGAAATGTATTACTTTCGTTATTTAATGAAACATACCTTAAACTTTCATTGATTATTAATTAAATATACAATTGTTTCAAAAAAATTTTACTTAATAAAACTTTTCTAAATGCATTTGTAATATAATTTAAATCACTTTCCTTCGAGAGCAGAAAGCAACAAAAAATAATTGTCTAATATCGTTAGAGGTGAAATGTAAGGAACAAATATGAGTGATATCAACAAGAGATATTTAATATTAACTAATCAACTTCTTAATTTATTATTTGTTTATTGCTTTAATGTTGTTGAGTTCAAATGTATATGTTTTCTTATTATATATTTTAAACAAAGCCATATATGTTCATAATAAGTGCAATTTGAATAATGTTACGACTTTAGAATAACAGCTAAAATTGCATTTCTATTTTTAAAAGAGTTTTTAAAATAAAATGATATTTAATGTACTCTGTGAATCAGAATGAATTTATAATTAGAACGATAAATTAAATATTCGCAATTTAAAATGTAGAACACTTATTGTTTTAATATATGTATCAGTTTATATTAAAAATCGCAATTATAATTGTTACTATATCACTGGCCTACCTAATCCAGAATATGTTCTTAAGGCAATAGTTTACGATGTCAAACTTAACACATTTCTATCTAAAAAAATTCTAATAAAAATTTCAGAAAGAAATATTTAAATATTGTAACGATCTTACAGGCGAAGTTCAGAATAACGCATGTGCGTTAATATATACCTCCTTCATTCCTTTTTTAATTTTTATTTATTTGTTTGTTTGAGAGAGTGTTCTCAGAGGACAGCACACCGAATGTGCGCGTGTGGCGACGACCGCCAATAATATTGTCATGTTTGTAAATTTGAAAGTTAAATTAAAATTTATGTAAAATGGAAAAATTATATATTAAAAAATTTATCCTCATCAATAAATTTAATTAATTTAAACTGAAATTGTCTTGCCACCTCGGTATACTGCACTGTCTTCATCTTGCTACACAGATAAGAAATAAAATTTCATAAAAAAAATAAAAGCACTGAATAGTGGCGCCATCTATCGACGAGTCATGACATCAATTTTTAACTATAATAACGTTTATGTATATATATAATCAATACTCTCAGACAGCTAGTTTGAATTTAATTTCTCAATAATAAACTAACAAGTTAAATTATATAATAAAATCCTTCTTAACTAATATTTTTGGTTTTGTTTCTTTTTTTTTTCTTTTTTTTCATTTGTTAATTCTTGCATATAAAGACTAAATAAATCGATACCAATGGTTTAAATAGAGATCAAGATTACTTCAAATATCATAGATTGTAATGTGGGAATTTTTCATTAACTTTCTAACTTTAAGTAGATCACTGTGTGTGTGTGATAATTCTGTTACCAACTCAGATGAATGGACTAGTACCTGAAGAACTTTTTAAATTGATTTGCCAAAGTGCATTCTTCATATAAGCAGTGATTGAAGTGAGTATTATGGGGAATAATATAATATATATAACTATTAGTGGAAAAAATACAAACAAAAATTATGACAATTTTTTATCTCACAAAAAATTGGCAGTGGAAATGTACAAAAATAAATTCCGAAAAAATCTGCATCTAATAAAACTAATCAATAAATATTATGTATTTTCTCCGAGAAAATTATGTACTTTCTCTTATTCTTCTTTCTAAAGAAATCGGAGAGCAGATTCGTAAACACGTAATTAATTAACAAACCCATTAATGAATAAATGGATAGCGGATGCTTTGAATGCGGCAGAGATTGGAAAGAAAATATTTGTTTGTGATTAGGTTAAATAAGTTACCTATTTATTCTTTTGTACAACTTCGATATACATCCGAAATGAAGTGAATTCAGTAGTTTAGATTTACTGACGCTTATCCCACTCGGCGAATAACAAACGGCTTAGAAGAGCTAAATATTTTTCGTTCAGATAATTGCCGACACAATGAGTATTAATGGGAATAATTGTTTAAAATTATCAAATAGTATTAGTTGGAATAATATTTACTAATGTGGAAAAAATAAGATAAATATCAGTCTCTACGAGAGCTTAGAGTAGAAAAACATGTCACATTATACATTACACACACAGGAGTATGAATACATGACACATTATATTATGTACTGCAAATTAACAAGCAGGTTCATTTTAAACGTTCCGACATTTTCAAAGAATCCGATCCCAATTTATCAATCATTTTACTTCCGGTTGCAAAACACACCAACAAGCCATGGCATTTTAATTTTCTATATTCCATTATATAGTCTTTATACAATTTATCAAATGTATTAACAATCGATCTTTACATAAGAATTAATGTTCTTTTGGTAAAACCAAACGCCCGATCAAACGCCACAATAATTGCACTTCATTTTAAAGTACCCCAGTTCAACAAGGAATCAAAACAATATAACAATCTAATAACATTTTAACAAAATATTTTTTTTAATGTGAAACTATTAAGAAAAAACGATACAGTACATACCATCGCGAGGAAATAAAATTTTTCGAATTCTTCCTCCTGCTGCTTAATAGCGCCAAGAGAATCCGCAATGGCTTGATGCTTCTCCAAAGACTCGTTGCCCTTTCGACACAACCAGGTGAGAACCTGCAGAACCAAAGGAAATTATTAACACACCTCAATACACATGAAAATCCAAAAATTTATTTGGAATATTTGGCGAAATATTTTTTTTTATTTATTCAGCACTGTTGCCACATTGAATTGTTATGTCTTAAGGAACAAGTTTAACAATAAACATGACATACATTTTTAAAATACAGATACGTGTTGAAAAAAATGTATTCTAGTATATCAAAATAATGTTAATATTTACAGGAAAGAGGGTAATTGAGATATGATAAAGCACACACACATTGTATATAGTTTTAATAAATTTTAAATTGTATACAAAAACTTTTTTTATTAATGTTTAAGAATGAAAAACATGCGGGAAACCTTAAGTCATAGTTTTAAATTTTTATTTGTACTGAACAGTTTATATCCCCAGATTTATTTTTCAGTATTTTAAACTCAAACAACATGATATCACAATGAAAATTTTTCAGATTAAAATGAATTTTTTTTTATTATTTATTGAACATTTATATTTTTTACTTTGCCTTATGAATTCGTATTTAAATGTTAAAAGTTGTAGTTTATTAGTGAACATAATTTAATTACTTGTGTACGCATGATATATATATATATGCACATAGAATAGTGTACACATATCCTCCAAATATCATCATTAGGTACACCTTCAATTTTTCTATTTTTGTTATTATTCTCTTGTAAATTAATACTTACTGTGTACATTTAAAAATTATTCATTTTATTTAAAAATAATTAGTTTTACTATTTAATGTTAAACGTAGTTAGTAGAGAGCTTCTAATACATTGCGTTTTGCTTTCTAACTGAGCAATAGGGAAATACGAAGAAAAATAAAATAAGAAGCCATACAAAAAAATATTACGTGACATTCATAACAGGCATTGTTATACTAAATTATGTGCTATCGATTTATAAAGCAGAAGTGTCAGAATAATTTTTCGAGTTAAAAGAGCATACGTTTAGCTTTATCATCCAAAACAAAAAAGAAACATATCCCTACAATATTTACACACACCAACGGTATGATGATTGCACGGTCATGCCTTGAATATGTGCAATCAGTCAAAACAAAAGAGGGCTAATACATGCAGATTTCCCACCCTGTCTGAAGGAAAGTAAAGGAGGAAAGTGCAAACGGTTATCACCAAGAAAAATGAAATATAATAACGTCAATTATGCCTCAGCTTTTTCAGGTAAAAATGCTGAGGATCTAAATAGACGCAGATCAGCCATTCATATTTTTATTTAAACTCCATTCTACTGGAAGACCCATTGTATGCTATAGTCACCGATCCTATCAATCTTGCTCTCATTTACAATGCGTATGGAAGGTTCAATGCTCGACAATAGGCACCCAACTGGAAGTGTCCGTGGTACTAAATGGCGATGATATCTATGATGTGTGCCTGCGATAGAATCTACAATGAGTCTTTGAAAATTGCTTTTTAATTGCAAACTTCAACTTTTTTTTTCACTTAACATTTATTTATTCCGCAATTTAAAGACCCCAATTCTAGCACCTTTCCAGAGCTCCAATTAAGTATTATGATTTAAAGGTCTCTGCAGGACTTCGCGAATTGTTTTCATACGTCAACTTTCCAATGGCACGAAAAGTGTAAATCAATTTTGTGAATTTAATTAAGAAAAAATAGTAAATAATTTTTGTTAAAATTTTTAAGTCAATGCTTTTTTATTTTCCAGAAGTAAGCCATATAAATTAAAAAAAAAAATCAACTTGGGATTTTTTTTCAAGTAAGCAATTTTATTTGACGATTGTATTGACCAACAATTCCTTTTACAATTAATAATCTCCAGCGTCTGTATAAATACAGAAAATATATGGTTATTTATTATATAATTTAATTAGGAACAAAATTCATGTTAATACGATGGTAAGAAAAAATTAGAAACGAAACTATATTTATAAAAACCATAATTATAAGGATATTTAAACAATTAAGCAAACCGTAGAGTATTTTTATAAGAAGAGTTTATTAATAACTATAAATAATGTTTTTACCATAAATAATTTCGTATTTCATCGCAAATAAAATGATTCATAAAATATAGAAAATGAAAGCATTAAAATCTATTCAAATAATTCAAACTCAGATGTAAATTAGTACATAGTACAAATCTATCTATCTATCTATATATATATATATGTGTGTGTGTGTGTGTGTGTGTGTGTGTGTGTGTGTATAGATAGATAGATCACAATAAAATACGAACTGACATCACCCTAAAGTGGAAACTGCCCGATAATCTGTCATAATTTTAAGAATATAGCATCAAAATTTTTTTGGTCAACAAGAATGACGCACCACTGGTTTATTACTAAGGGAATAAAAATTTTAGAAACATGGCTAATATATTTTTATCAGCAGTATCACATAAAAGTGAATATTACCAACAACATGTATATCGTGAAAACTTCCCATCTGAAGCCAACACGTCATTTCCAAACACTTATTTATCTAGGATGAAATCTATTTTGTAAGCGCAATAAGCAAAATTCATCATACTGTTAACAAGCAGTTGAAATACTGTTAGGAATTAATTTCTAAAACCATATATTTATCTAGTTGAGAAACCTTAATAATTTACAGCTGAATAATTAGACAATTTAAGTGCATTCCCCAAAATTTCAATTATGATAATTGAGGATATCATTCTTGTTACCTTTAAATGCTAACACGAGATTGTGTTACGTAACATACGAATGGGTTACAACCAGTACTATCATGATCAGATTAATGTTTGTTAGTGAATGTATCTAAAGAAGAATTCTTTGATGAAAGCAACAATAATAAAAATTCAGATACTCTAAACTAACCTTATCTGAAGAAAAGACAGGCAATCGTCGGGTATATCCATTGTCAGAGGACACAAGAAACACAGACAATCGGCACATTTCATCTACGACATGAGAATAAGTGTTACACGTTGCAAAGGCAGAGATTCGACTGACGCAGTCAACTAGGTGTCGGTCGGATGGATGAATGTCGAAAAAGTACTAAAAATGCTTATGTCGCAGCAGTTGATCATTAAAAGTTCTCCCGACAACGACAGGACACTAACTCATTAGTGAGAGAACAGCATGGACATCATGCTGAATTCTGGCGTCAACGACGTGTTTTCGTAGACATTGCGCTAGAAAACTGTACGTGTAAAATGTGTGGCAGCGATGACTCATTCTGCATTCCTTAAGTTAGGTGAAAAGTAGATTTTAATGTAACACGCCAATATCCTTTTAACGTTAATATCAATGGTGAAAGTAAAAATTGAGGCAGAAACTATAGTTAAATAACATTTGTTTTTCAGCTTTAAAATATTAGTCGAGGATGTAGTTAAAACTAATGAGAGCTACCAAAATAACTGAAAAATTAGTTTAGCACTTGTCTTTAAAATGTTTGCACTTGTCTTTAAAATGTTCTTAAGAGTTTATTTCAGTTTTATGTCACATAAAATTGAAAAATATGAATCTATGTATGTAAGGATATATAAAAACTCGTTTTTCAGTTTTTATTTTGTCATACTCTAATTCTTAAGATAATGCTTACATAACTTGTTAAAACATATATAACTGCAAAAAAATAAAAAAAATTCTTGGTAATTATATATATTTAAAAGTCAGTGTATTTGAATAGATATGAAAAAAATAAAATAAACTAATATCACACAGCTCTAAGTTCTATTTACACACTTAAAGCTGCGCTGAAAACTGAATGTTAACACTGTGAATTTTAATTCAAAAGTTAATGGGCTCGAGTCATTTCTTTTTATGATTATTTATAGAAATTAGCTATTTTAAGTTAGGACAGGGTTGAATTAGCCCTAAAAGGAACAGTATCTACAGAGCGACAGGCAAACCTAATTCACAAATTTTAACACCAAATCTTTCTGACATAAAATGTGACAGAAAACTAGCAAGTTACTGGAGCTGTCAAAAGCATCGTGTAGAGAAATAAAGTATATATTAAAATTTCGGAAGTTAAAGTGTTTTTTCTTAGGGATGAAATGAAAATTTGGTGCCAAGAGCAACAGGTCAGCTGTCAATATTGTAACCATAGATTGCGTTCCAAAATTACAGAGCGATGAATTAGGCTTAAGTTTCGATATATGGAAATAGAACAAGGCAGGCATGAAAATAATAAAACTATTGCCAGCCCTACAAAAATATTCAAATAAGAAATAATTTTATTGATATAATAAAATAATAAAAATTATATAGACTTCAAATTTTATAAATCAATTGATTAAATTTATAACTTTTAAATAATATTTTTCCAGTTTTACACAAATAAGTTTTAAAAAAATGCCAAATAATTATCAATGAAGTATCAAAGCATCTCTGCGCTATTCATAATTCAAATATTTATTCTGCGCGCTTTCTGATTAGAATTTTCAATCAGTAACTATAGCGAAGAAAAAAAAATGTTTAAAATTTAAGAGTTCTTCAAACTTTATGTTGGAGGTATTTCCATGTAAGCAGTTTTGGTTTATTTAGAGCACATGATTAACGGAGGAATGAAGAATAAAAGTTTAATAATTGAAATGGGAGTTTCAAATAAATATAATGATGATATTAAACAAATGAAATGAGTTTTAAGCAAACGAAATGAGAATTTTAGGACATTACAACTGTCCCATAAACAATATATTTGCTTGATTTTCATATATTATTACATTCTTTTTTCCTAGAAATACAAATAATAAAGATTATATTTATTGCGTTTAATTTACCTTGTGTTACAGAAAAAAAAAATTTTTTGCGCGATTATTTGTCACATAAGGTTACGGAGAGGAATTTCTGAATGAGAAAGAAATTGATTCACCTTTCTAAACCACATACTATTGACAGTTTACGATTTCTTGTGATAATTAATACCACACTTATTTTGAGAAATGTGAAACCAAATTGCTAATTGATATCAGCGTCAAATTATCAGCTGGAATTACCAAATTTTGATATCGAAAGGATTTAATTCCTTAACTATTTGGTATTTTCCAGGATGTGGCCTCACTCTTTATTTGTGAATAAAAATTTAAAATTGGTTATAGAGGGACGTGGTAGATTTTGTTTATATAGAATATTTCAGAATCTATATTGCCCATTTAAAATATTTTTTAAAATTTCACTCATGCTCTTTTAGTTGTTATTTTTTTATATTAAAAAAATTTTTTTTTAAAAAAGAATATAAAATTACTGAAGCTTTAGTAACAGATGAAGACCAAATGTGTGCGCGAATAATAATACATTCATAAAAAATACTTTATTAGCGAAATTAGTTTGAGACATAACCACGAAAGAAAATATTTAGTGATAAAGACACAATTTATGAAATTTTAGTAGGAAAACTGCTGTTATTTTTTTGTTTCATGATAATATAGATCAACCAAAACTTAGTTCGAAATTGTTGAAGTAATAGTTTTCCTTGCATAACGATCTGTTCCTTTTAAACAGAGCATTTCCGATAGCAAAATTCAAATGTAATAAAAATTTTTTGTAAAATTCAATTTTTTAAATGCGTAAAGTTAATGTATGATTTTTGATATAACTGATGCATAAAAATTATTGACAATGATCATATATAATATTTTAGTCGTCTATTTAACAGTGCCAATGGTTTTAATAGTTCTAATTACAAAGAAATATTTGAAATGTTGTGATAGAGGACCAGCAAATAATTATGCTCGTAATATATCTCATAATCTTTTATATAAACTACTGGCCATTAAAATTGCTATACCACGAAGGCGACATGCTACAGACGTGAAATTTATATGAAAGGAAGAAGGTGCTGTGATATGCAAATGATTAGCTTTTCAGTGCATTCCGACAAAGCAGGTCCCAGTAGCGATACCTACATTGTGTTTAAATGAGGAAATTGTTCAGCCGGTTCCTCATACACAAATTGCATTTGAACGTTGTTGCCTGGTGAAAAGTTGTTGTGATGCCTCGTGCAAGAAGGAGAAATGCGTACCAGCACGCTTCTGACTTTGATAAAGGTCGAATTGAATAGCGTGCATTCGTCATCGTCATACTGGCCCATCACCTGGCGTGATAGTATGGGGTGCCATTGGATACACGTCTCAGTCACCTCTTGTTCGCATTGACGGTGTTTTGAACAGTGCACGTTACATTTCTGGGGTGTTACGACCCGTGGCTCTACCCTTTGTTCGAGCCTTGCGAAACCCTACGTTTCAGGAGGATAATGCCCGACCGCATGTTGTCGGTATTGTACGGACCTTCCTTGAAACGGAACATGTTCGGCTGTTTTCCTGGCCAGCACGTTCTCCAGATCTTTCACCAATAGAAAACGTCTGGTCAATGGTTTCCGAGCGACTGGCTCGTCACCAAACGCCAGTCACTACAGTTGATGAACTGTGGCATCGTGTTGAAGCTGCATGGGCATCTGTACCTGTACATGCAATCCAATCTCTGTTTGACTCAATGCTGTTATTACTGCCAGAGGTGGTTGTTCTGGGTACTGATTTCACAGGATCTATCCAGCCAAATTTTTTTGAAAATTTAATCACTTGTTATTTCTAGTATAATATATTTGTCCAATAAATATCATTTTGTTGTCTGCATTTCTTCCTGGTGTAGCAATTTTAATGGCCAGTAGTGTAGTTTTATTTGTAGCTTTCAAATGTTGTGTTTAATATTTAAATTTATCTATACATAAAATGAACTACTTTTTAATTTTTCCAAAGGAAAGAATTCAAAATTTTGCTAACTTAGAGTTTTGCAATGTGTTTGTATGACTTCATAAACTTCATACAATTTATAATAACATCATTGTTCGGGGCATTATGAATGTATTCTCTTATTGATTTCTAAAGTGAATACGTAATTTTTTTTTTACATTTTAAGTCAATTTTATTTATTGCTAATTTTTCATACTTTATAAATAAATTAAATAAGCAGGTTACAAAATAAATGCATGTAACTATGGATTTATTTTGATGAATTTACTTGTTTTACCTTAATTTGTATTCTATATGACCATTGAGTCAAATGCATATATTTAAACAAGGAGTAAATAATATTTAAACCCATCTCTAAAAATACTGAATAATAATTATTAATATAACCCCCCCCCACCAACAAAGTTAAAAAAAAAAAATGCATTTAATTTTCACGTAAGCGTCATGTAATTCATCATTAATGATTCATTTTAAATGTTTGCGATAATAATATAGATAAATATGCTATGTAAATTCCTGAATAAAGGATAAGAAAGTCTGTTTTTCATAGAGTCAATCAAATCTAGCTGAAATGTAAAACTTCACAAGTCAAATAAAAAAAAAAAGTTGAAACATAGAGGACAAAAAAAACTTTTAATTTCATCGATTTTGAAGTTGGATGAAATAACCCTCATTCTTTGGCATTTCTTTTTCTTCCGGCCAGCCAAATTTTTTGAAGTTTGAGAATCTTTCTGAAAGCATTTCCTAGATACCCGTTTTGATGTGTAATAATAATGAGGTTATTAAAATTTTCCAACCGTGTGGGAAAATTCCTTAACAGTTCTCAGAAGGAAATGTTATGCTTGAGGACAAAATGTAAGGTTCGTCATAACAGCCTGGAGGAAAAAAAGCTATCAGAAAGGTCACGAGGATTTCTATTACTGAGAAATGTGTTTACATATGATGTTGGAGGATTCAAAAAACATTTATTACATAAAAAAATTGATATCATTAGTTTTTTCGCTTATTTTAGAAACAAATATATCGGAAAAAATTTAGATGTTAGCAAATCAAATAAAATTAAGTTGTAGATTTTGTTTTCATTTTGCTCCTGAACGCAAATGCACTAAGAGGAATTTGTCACCAGAAAAATAAGGAAAAGTTACAGAACACAACACTGTACCAAGAAGTGATACGAAAAGTGTTTTGTAAATTTTTTTTAAAATAATTTAAAAGAAATTCAATATTTCTTTCTATAAGAATCTCATGAACCTATAATTTTTGGAACAACAGCAGCATAGTGTAATCTTTTGAGTAAAATTTTAAAAATAATAAAATTCAATCACAAAAATACAATTTGTTAATTATAAGGTACTCACATTTAAACTGAGTAGAGATTATATGAGGACTGCTAAATTATAAAAATGACAGATATAGTTTAGAAATTTCTGTTAATGTAAAAGAGAGAGAGATAAAATTAATAAATGTAAAATATATATATAATTCTAATTCAAGTTTAATAACATATATTTAATAACGTTTACTGGGATATTGGTATCTGTGGAATTTCTTTGGAAATTAGGAAAATAACTACATCATTGCTGAAAAATATTTCTCAAGAAATTTGTGTCATTTGCTTGAAAAGACATAATATAATCAACAATACTTTAATAAAATGTTTTATTTTAAAATTCTACAATCATATATTTTGGTATTAAAAGAAATTGTATAATATAATTTTTAACCGAGAAAATAATTATTTGTATAAAGTAGCTTTTGTTTTGAAAGCTGTCACGTCTTTTTCCTTTATTATGAAATAATTCCGAAACTTCATGTCCAACTGAAAAGGAATTAATATACACGTGCAACCTACATCATGTAATAAATAAAAAAAACTATGATATAATTATTATCACAAAGAATGATATACTTTATTTATTACATTCAAATGAATTTTCAGACAAAATTATCATAAAATCCAAAAACTTGATTTCAAAATAAAAGCTGAAATTTATAATACTCTAATAATAGTTTTTTGATACAGATAACACTTTGATTCACTTGTTTAAAAGAATATCCTATAAAAATAAATAGTATCGTTCTAGTTATCGCAATCTGTCATACAACTTCTTCTCGAAGGTTCCCAGCTAAATAAAGAAAAAATACCCACAGGCGATTGGTTTTTTTCAATCTCCACAGTAGCCAATAATTTAACTTCCTTTCAACAAGAATATTCACTGTGTCTAACATAGCAGGTTTTCTCTTTTAACAAGACCTATTGAATGGATCGATCACTTTGCCTAAACGCATGGCCTCCGAGAAAATTTGAACACCTTGATCTACAAAATCCGTGAAATGAGAAGGTAAAAACTCTTAGATCAAGACAATAATAACAGTCGTGCGTTGTCTGCCCCCCTTTTAAAGAACACAAAAGATTTAATATTTTCCTATTGTCTCAGCTCACTTGCGTGAAGGGATTTATTGCAAAAGCTGTTAATGAATTTCGTAGAGTGAGTTATGTGGGAAATTGGTTTCGTAGAAGATAGGCTTTAATAGCTCGTAGTTAAACGAATAAAGTTAATATCCCAGAGGTAGTATGAATAGATTGGTAACAAGATCACACATGCCTTTGGGTTATCGGTTAAAAAATTATGCAAACAAAAATGTGTAAAAAATGAGAAATAATTCGCTTGTGTTTGTATTTCCATTGCGATATATTTTAATTAAAAATTCTTTTTTTTTTTTCCTTTTCACACAACACATTTCAACTAAGAATTTGTTATGAGAACGGTACGACAGTTTGGAATTTAAGTAAGTTTAAATATTTATTTCTAACAAAATTAGAATTTTTGTTTCTGTAAAATGAAATCTACACAGTAAAGAAAAATCGAAATAGTATAATCTCATTAGATTGCTCCACGCAAAGTTTATTATCATTACGTTTCCGGCTTTTTTGTGGAAAACATTCAATAATTGAAAAATTTTTGACCGAGAGAAAAAATTCGGATGTAAATGTATTGTTCACATATTTACTTTATATGAATCAATATGCAATTTTGAGCTTTAATAAAACATTATCGTTATTTCCTAAGATAGCACTCTAAGATATGATAAGTAGATTTTAAAAGATGACGTAATTATAACAAAACAGAGAAGTACTATTTTTTTCTAAAGTATAAAATCATTATTTAAAATTATGTTGATGTTTATTCTCTAAGCTCTGTCTCTTCACATGTTTGATGTGACTGCATAATATGAGCAAAATATCATATTTGTCCATTTGTTCGAAATAGACAAATGTGTAATTCTGCAACTTCCGTCTAACAATAAAATCAAAAAACAAAGTAAAATTAATCATAATATATATATACATATATATTTGTATATATATATATATATATATATATATATATATATATATATATATATATATATATATATATATATATTACGATTAATTTTACGCTGTTTTTGATTTTTATTGTTAGGGAAGTTGTAGAATTACACATTTGTCTATTTCTGAACAAATGGACAAATATAATATATATATATATATATATATATATATATATATATATATATATATATATATATATATATATATATATATATATATATATATATATATATATATATAATCAAATTTAGGTTTAATACGAAACAAATATACATTGAAATGCATACAGTGGTTAACATTTTAAAAAATGTTTTAAACTACATTAACAAAATTAAAATTACAAATATACTTCATTTTGTCAAAATTATATATATATCACTAAAAATTAAAAAGTTCTCATCCAATGTTTGAATAATAACTTGCACTCAATTTATCAGCAATTTATTTTTTAGGCTGATTTAATTTGCTTATTGATTCAATTTAGATGTAAATAAAATTTTTATATATATTATTATCGCGCGATTAAAAAAAATGTAGCAAGGTATTCAAATTTATTTAAAACCCGATTTAATATGTAAATTATATATGTTTGTGAATTATAGTAAGTAATATATTTATCACAATTTTTAAATTTCAAATTTAATAGTTATTTGAAATTAACATGAAAAAAAAATTATATCGTTGATCAATTAGAATTTTTTACATAATACAGCTCATATATTTATCAGCTTTATATAAAAATTCCTAATTTGAATAATAACAAAAATATAAAAAGAAAGTTTAAGTGATTCATTAAGAAGTAAATTATTTTTAAAATGAAATATTTTGTATTAGTAAATCGTGTTATTATATTACTAAGCGATTTTGCCTCTACAGAATATGTAACTAAAGTTTAATCAATGTACAATTTCTAAGCTAAATGTATTAGGAAATTTTTGTAAATAAACAAGGGTTCGATAAATTCTTGCAGTAAAATATGAAATGCTATATTGCGCTTATATACTGAGCATACTAATCATATAAATAAGATTTTACATTCATTTCCTCTGATCCTTGATTCATTAAAATAATGATATCATAAAATTCAATTCTACTGAATGACACGCAAAATAGGTTTCTTTACGAATTTTGAGAAAATATTTATTTTAAAAGGATTCAAGATTTATATTCTTGTTCTTACCAACTTGAACAAAAAAATAAATTTCTATCACCAAATGGGTACCTTAAAAGTATACAGCTCAAAGTATGCACTTAAAATTTGGTTCAGCAATTTCTTTCTCTAGTAGATTAGTCCGATTTGCTCAAAACCAAAGAACTGTTCCTTGTTATAAAAGCACAATAAATGTACTTCCTAAACAAAAACTGTTAGCAAACTGCTTCATAAATAGTAAATGGAACATGTAACATTGTTTTTTATAGTAACACACATGATAAAAAGAAATAAAATCAAAAAATTTAATTAAGATCTATTATTCTCATGTAATGTAATTGTCACTTTCTGATAGGTTTAATAGAAATTTTGTATAACAGAATCTTCAAAGTGTACTTGATTTTTCAATTAAAGTATAGAAGCAATGAAAGAATTAATAAAAATCTAGTCAAGTCATCGGTAGAATAAGCTTGAAGCTTGTTTCCGTTGATGCTCATCAGCAATGACAAGAAGGTCGACGAAAATAGAACACTTCTTTATATAAATTGGAAAGATGCTTTCCTTATAATTGGTGAACTAAAATTACACTTATCATGGGGAAAATATAGCAGAAAATTAGTATCATAAAAGTGACAATCAATTCGAACCCAAATTTTTAAGAATAGTTTATTCGAGGTTGTTATTTGATAATTTCTTAAATCATCATATCATATTTGTGTTTCTACACATACAGATAGATACAAATACGAAAAATATAAAATAGGATTGCCAGAACACCAAGATTACTCGGCATCGATTGTACAGAGAATTCACACAATGTCCAAAGTCCCGATTAGATGGATCTAATATTGACAAGCCTTGTAAATAGAAGTTTATATAAAAATTATTTTGGCAAAAGTTTACAGTCGGGTACCTCTTAATTGTTTGGCGATTTCTTTGACGCCAATATACGTGCCAAGATGTGATTAACAAGATGGCCGCTATACACAAGCTATACAAAAGCAGGGTTACCAGAAATTAAAGTTTATCACCAAAATGTATTACCAAACCAAGTGGTATACCATTTTATATTGAATCCATTATTTTATATCTAATTGAGTGAAAAAATATATCCTCATAATTTCTGGCTCTTTTAATGAAAAACGTATTGGATTCCCTTTATTTGATGGAAGCCTGGATTGCTTATTATGCTAGAAATTTTAGTTAGAAATCCCTTATTAATTTCAAAAGATTCTTTAATACAGCAGCAGAGGTCAGTTAAGAAAACGAAATAATCACTAGAAATATGATTCATGAAGAATTTTTGTGTAAAGTTGCATAATTTTGTCATAATTTTAAAAGAATGCTCATTTTTTAAACATTAATACATAAATACACAAATACTGAATTATAATAATCTAATGTGATCAAATATCTAAACATATGTATAACAAACAATTTTCATTGTTAAATTTAAATGGATAAATGATAATGAAATGGAAAGAAAAGTTTGGTTCTTAAGTTATACACCTCACTGACAATATATAATTATTTTCTGTGAATACTCAAGTAGTACACTACTGGCACTTAAAATTGCTACACCAAAAAGAAATGCAGATAACAAAATGATATTTATTGGACAAATATATTATACTAGAAATAACAAGTGATTAAATTTTCAAAAAATTTGGATGGATAGATCCTGAGAAATCAGTGCCAAGAACAACCACCAGATGTCGCCAAACACGAATGCGACCATCATGATGCTGTACACAGGCGCATAACAGCAGTTATACGCCTGGACATTGAGTCAAACAGAGATTGGATTGCATGTACAGTTACAGATGCCCATGCAGCTTCAACACGATGCCACAGTTCATCAACCGTAGTGACTGGCGTTTGGTGACGAGCCAGTCGATCGGCAACCACTGACCAGACGTTTTCTATTGGTGAAAGATCCGGAGAACGTGCTGGCCAGGGCAACAGCCAAACATGTTCTGTATCAAGGAAGGTCCGTACAGTACCGGCAACATGCGGTCGGGCATTATCCTGCTGAAACGCAGGGTTTCGCAGGGCTCGAATAAAGGGTAGAGCCACGGGTCGTAACACACCAGAAACGTAACGTGAACTGTTCAAAACACCGTCAGTGCGAACAAGAGGTGACCGAGACATGTAGCCAATGGCACCCCATACCATCACCCTAGGTGATGGGCCAGTATGACGATGACGAATGCACGCTGCCATTGTGCGTTCACCACGATGCCGCCAAACACGAATGCGACCATCATGATGCTGTACACAGAACCTGGATTCCTCTGAAAAGATGACGTCTCGCCATTCGTGCACCCAGGTTTGTCGTTGATCACACCATTGAAGGCGCTCTTGTCTATGACGCAGCGTCAAGGGAAGCCGCAGCCATAGTCTCCGAACTGAGAGTCCATGCTGCTGCAAACGTCGTCGAACTGTTCGTGCAGACACTTCACACAAACGACCCCGTTTCTTGACTCACGGCTCGTGACGTGGTTGCACGATCCATTACGGCCATGAGGATAATATGCCTGTCTTCTCGGCTGCTAGTGATATGTGGCTGTTGAGATCCCGCATGGCGTTCCGTATTACCGTCCTGAACCCATTGGATCTCGATCGACGCGAGCAGCAATACTGCGATAAGATAAACCGCAATACCGGTACGTTACAATTCGACCTTTATCAAAGTCAGAAACGTGCTGGTACGCATTTCTCCTTCTTACACGAGGCATCACAACAACTTTTCACCAGGCAACAACGTTCAAATGCAATTTGTGTATGAGGAACCGGCTGAACAATTTCCTCATTTAAACCAATGTAGGTGTCGCTACTGACGCCTGCTTTGTCTGAATGCGCTGAAAAGCTAATAATTTGCATATCACAGCACCTTTCGTATAAATTTCACGTCTGTAGCATGTTGCCTTCTTGGTGTAGCAATTTTAATGGCCAGTAGTGTATTAATTAAATTATATTTTCATTTTCTCTTTATTTGCTCAGACAATTTGACGCAAATCCAGATAAAATTTGGAAGAGAAACTAATATGGAAATAAATAAGCAAAGAAAATGACGTTAGCGCAAATGATTCCGACATAAGTGTTGAAAGTATTTTAGAACTAAAGTTTCTAAAAATGGGAGTAGTTTTGCAAATGAAGAAACTGATAAAGTGCTAAAACGTAAAGAAGAAAAAATCCCACAAAAGAAATTATTACAATTTGATTTAATATTTTTTAAATTATAATTTACACTGTTATTCACTAATGTTAAGAGAAGTTATGAAATTGTACGTTCAAAGGATAAGTAATAAACTGCTCGAATTATTGTTGACATAAAAAACAACAACTAGAAAGTAGCTTACAAATAATAAAAGAAAAATATAA
This sequence comes from Latrodectus elegans, assembly GCA_030067965.1. Lineage (NCBI taxonomy): Eukaryota > Metazoa > Arthropoda > Arachnida > Araneae > Theridiidae > Latrodectus > Latrodectus elegans. Next base: position 45,492,452 of record CM057822.1, read on the forward strand.
TAAGCATATAAGCGCGCGCGCACACACACACACACACACACATAAATATATATATATACTACGATAACATTTGCAAATTTTAAATATAGAAGTTAATATAGACTAGTTTGTTTTTGTGTGTGGTATTAAACTGTCTTTAGAAATGAACAGAGTTGTATTGAGGTTTCAAATAATATTTAATTTATCTGATACACAGCAACCTCTGACTTTTCGGTTTCGCTGAAAATTGACGCATACATATATAAAGATGTGGGGAGAGACAGAACAATGAACTTGGAAAAAAAATCAAGTCTTATTATCAAATTATTATGATTTTAAAGAATTGAGGTCGACGTCAGAAATGAAATTGAACCATATTAACCAATAAACATCAGAAATTTCTGTTCTATTTAATGTGCTGTTGTATGGGATTGCTATTTACTAAGCATAGATTCGCTCATTTTTGTGTTCGCTGATTGGATTCAGCATCTATGAAAGAACAAATAGTTACTGGATCTAAATAAAATACAATAAAAGTAAAAAGCTTTTAGGAATGTCAGTATTATTTTTCAGACAGAATTTTCGATTGATGCCTGATATGCAGTCGTGTGATTTTTTCACATAGAATTCTTCAAATTCTCCTGTTATCACGAAGGACACATGAGAAATCAGCACGCCCCCACTTCAACGTATGATTGTTTGCATAAAGGAAAAATATACTACATATCTATTCTACTTCAACATTCGTGAAATCGAACTTCAAACATTTCTTACTGAAATTAGAGGTTTTGAAAAATAACATTTTACTACTCACTCAGCCTCGTCTAAAGCACTGTTTTGCATCTCAAAATGTGTTTTTAATACACATCAATTAAAAACAAATCGAACGAGGTATTGAATGCTTGTAAATTTCATTCATTTATGAAGTAGTTAAATATTGAGATCGGAATTCTTTTATCCATGTTCCATTGTATTTCCAGTCAGCAGAATATTGTGAAAACTGAAAATGCGTTCTTAGGAATGCGCAGAAGTAATATTTTTTAAAAACAAATAAACAATGTGCTTATTAAAATTTCATTATCAAAATAAAAAAAAGGAGAGGGGAACTGATGCTATAAATATTTTCTTTGCTTGTATTGGATTGGCATAGATGACAGGTAGATGAATAGGGGAAAAAAAAACACTTCCTTCTTGAAGCGCGAAATGTTCTGGAACGTAATATAATATAGCTTAAATTAATTGCATTACTGTAAAAGCAACTTTATAGGGAGATCAAAGCAGCGTTAATCATGTTCATATTACTTACAAGGAATTCAATCAAAATTTTGAAATGAAACAACCAGTCAGACAAAGACATCTTCATTGATTCATTTCGTGCAACCATACACAAATCAACACCTCACAAAAAAGTTCGAATGATAAACAGAATAAAGATTTCACTTATAATCAGATATTAATCCAGAATATTGGTTTGTATAATGTTAAATAGTATAGTATGGTAGAGAATATACTACAAATAAAAAAAAGGCATTATACGAGGAATTTCAGTAGCAATAAGGTAGCCTAAGAATCGGTCTACGTAAATACATTTAGTTGAAAATATATAATTGTTTTAAATTTCGCCAAAAATTATTATTTAAAATAATTCAATTACAGTTTTAACGTTATTGGGGAATAATTACATGTAAACATTTACTCAAGATTATTTCCATGTTCAGAGAAGCTATGCAACTTCCCATATTTAGGGTTGTGCAATAAAGTGTGAGCATCTAAATTTAAGAAGTAACACAATTTGGTAAAAATAAGCCTAACTTCCTATCTGTTAATTATTTAATTACAAGTTGGCGAGTAAAGTCTTTGTTCTTTATTCAAGAAATTAGATAAGCATGATACACTATTGTTATAATATATATATATATAATATATATATATATAAAATTTTTATGATAATAATTTACCTACCTTATTGACTTATTTATCAATGTTTTTGTTGTTTATTATTATTTGATAAAACAAATGAAAAAATTTTACCTTTTTAAAAATTATAAAAGAACAAAAAGATTAACAGATAAATTTAAAAAAAAAAAGGAAAACAGAAAAGGAAAATTTTAAATGCAATTTTATTTAAATTTTTAAAAAAAACAAAAGGCATTTTCATTCCTGCAGACTGTTTATAAAAATGTTAATAGATAACATTTGTATAAATGAAGTGACAAAATTGATTTAGTTTTAAATGGTTATAAGTATTTCTCAAAACATAAAAGTAAATACACTTAAAATATCAATGAAATACGCTAAATTGATTGTAGATAAATTTATATTATAGATACGAATGTATTTTTATTTTTGTTTATGTGTGACTGAGTGCGGTTTAATACGAAATTGTTCACTATTCTTTTTTTAGTATTTCAATAATCTCTGGAAAATGATCCAAGGGATTTGGTAAGTTCCTAAAATTTGTGAAAAGATATTTAAACTAACAAAGGTTAATTCAATTGACTTTTAATTGACCTTAGTATAAATTACCCCACTAAATTAATAAAAAGAGGTATTGAAATTTGAAAGAATATAGATAAACTAAATCTTTTGATGAGTTTCACGGTGCAGAGAAGGAGGAAACTATTAATTCCTCATTGCCATATTAGTCATTAGTTCCCAGTCATTTAGTTCCTAATATCCATTCATTTTTCTTTCATTAGTGTTCGGCAAGGTTATTTATGTAATGGCGAAGACCAAGAATTAAAAGCGAACAAAATGAAGTCGTCGGCGAATCTTTATTTCGTTTCCAAATGAAACATAATTTACCCAATTTTCTTGATTCTACAACGCGCACGGAACCCCCACCGCCGTTTTTATGGCATTGCGAAAGTCCTGTCAAGGTAACTTCTCTAGCTGGCGGATCTTTGACTGAAGTGTGCTTCAAAACATTATGTATTATGATCCAAATTGGTAAATTTCTCAAAATGGAAATGTGATAAAAGAGTAGGTGTAGTTCTCATGTGTTGTTATGATAGTATTTCCGAATGCAGTGCAATATATCTTTGGTTGCTTTCATGATTATAACATAAGGAGCAAGCAAATTAATAGTTTGTACAGTATATGAGGTATTCACTGGTAAATAATAATTGCTATTTATTAATGGATTATATGAAAATTTAAATATGCGTAATCATGTGCAATGTAATCCACACATGGTTTCCATAATTGTTAAAGTGACTAACTTCATTGAACACACTTAGACTATTTGTAACTTTATTATGTATCTATTTACGCCTATTTATGAAATAATTTAGAAAAACACACTCCTGCCAAACCGAACTAGAAGATAAGGTTCTGATTTTTATTTCAGCAGTTTCAGAATTCGACAATCACAATCGGCCTGAATGCTTGTAGTGGTTCGTAATCCGCTGAAATTGTAGGTTCCAGTACAATTCGGGATCGTAAGCAAAAACTGAGGTCATAATGGACAAACAAATACTTGTACCAAATCTTTAGACTTACATATGATCTTCGTTTTAGGCCAAATGAAATAGAAAGCTTTAAGTTTAATCATATCAAAGGTGGAAAAAAGGAGAAGCTTGTTGCAATCAATGGTGTCTGCGTTGCAAGTTCCATGTGTGTTTCAAGTTTCTACACTTGCGGCACTATCTATAAAAATTTGCTTTGAAAACGTCATTCAGAAAATGTTTACATTTTCCCCAATGGACTGAGAATGGAGGCGCTTCGAATACATCCACAGTTAACAAGCTCAATTGACTGTTAGTTGAGATAGATAACAATCTCTTGTTGGCACCAAATGCTATATTCATTTTTTACTTTCGTTCTTCTATTTTCTCTTAATGCATTCGGCGCTCTCTCTGACTCACAATGTTTTCAAGGTTAAAGGGATGCAATAAATGTAATTTTTGTAGAGATAATGTTATATTTAAAAATTCCTTACAACAGCCTTCAGTTACGTGGATATCCAAAAGCTTTACTGAAAACGACATGTAAAAAATTTGTCCCTACAATCGGTTGCAACTAAAAATTACACAAACACACAACTAAAAATTATGCTCTCAACTTATGTACATAAAAATCGTAATATTGCAATCAGATTAATTAGTAAACTACTAATGAATGCATACCTACAAACGTGAAAGTAGTTAAAATCGTTGCTATAACGGATATTATAAAGGTTTTTAAGTACATATAAACAACAAGTAAGAGCAACAGTTTTGTAGCCATACGTTGAGAATAAATTTTTTCGTCATATGCAGATGATTGATTAATTTACAGTGTAAATAAAATTATGAATTAAAAAATCATTAGTTCAGGTTTTAAAATTTACAATTTCAAAATTTAAACTTTGAAAAATAAAATAAAACTATTTCTTAAATTTTTATTTTTCTTTAATTTATTTTTTCACCAAAATATTGTTGAGTTAAAACATCTAAAGATTCAACTTAAAATAAAATTTTTTTATGCAACTTATAAATTGACATATACTTAAACGTTTTTTATTGTTTGTTTCTAAAATGTTAACCGAATGAATGATGTATTTGTCAAATAAATAAATTAAATTAAAATTAAAAATTTTATATAGTTAAATATAACTGATTTTTGTGATGAAAACATTGTTGAACACTTTAGTTTAGTTCAGAAAGCTACTCCTTCACACTTTTTTTCAATGTGCAAACACAAATTTCGCCAAGTCAGATCAGAAAACAAACTAAGAAGGAGTTAACTGCTCATTTTAACTGTCTTTTTATTTCGGAGTAAGCAAACATAACCCTGTCCTCTCGTTTATGCAGCGATGAGTTTCCATTTCCTGTCGTTCCGAATTTTATTTCCATTTCTCAGCGTGTGGGTTCGAACGTGAATCACGTTCGAATAAGCAAGGTTCAAGACTGTCATAAAAATAATTCGCGGTATTATAAACGAAACAATAATAGTTCTTAGAATAAATAAGTGAATTAGCTAAGCTGAAACCACTATGTTATAAAATTACAATACACACAGTCTTATCAAATTAGATAATTCGATTAATCTAGCAATAATAACAAATAGATAAAGGCGTCAGTAATAAAGAAAAAAAATGCTTGTTTTAAAAGCTAATAGTGAAATTTTTAAAATCTAAATTTTTTCTTTAAAGTTTTAATTGATTATTTTCATTTAATTAGAGTCAATAAATGAATACCATAACAGGGCAATTGATTAAAAATGTTATAATGGAAATAATTTATTTTTAATTTATTCTTATTGTGTTAACATTTCCAGTTGCTTATTTTTCCACCGATATCGTTAATACAGCTGACATACACAGTTTTTTAAATTGTTGATCCTCACATAACAATACATATACACATATTTATAACATATATATATTCATTTCGTAGAAGTAATTAATATATCTGGCAACTCAAATCTGACTGATTAAAAACCAAATATGTACTTAGCAATTGCTTCCATCGGCAAACTTCTATATTGTGTCGATGGAAAGACATTACTCTCTTCATTACCATAATTTTATATAATTAATATTTCCACATTAGGTAATTCGATTAATCTAGTAATCATAACATTTAGATAAGTGTCTCAGTAACAAAAGGAAATGTTTTCTGTTCAATTTTATTCTGCTGCGAATAGTTAGCAAGAATAGGTCTTACTAAGAGGGTCTTCTCGAGATATAGAATTGAACTCAATAACATCCAGATACAATACAAACGTAAGGGTAACGCGGTCCTTTTCTTGCTCGATTTAACAAGTTGATACAAGCTACCCATATTAACTAAGCATATTTAATATCTCCAATAATATGAACACGAATGAATGTTTCATGTATGATATATTAAAAAATTTGTGCGTTTACATTTAAGGGATAACTTGGTATTTTTCAGATAAAATTAAATTTATTAAATAAATGATAATTTTAATATTAGCCAAACTAAGTTTTATTTAAAAATAAAATTTTGTTTTTAAATAAGTTTTTTATGTTTACCGTAGCAAAGTATAATTTTAGTTTGTAGCCCACAATATTATTCTTAATTTTATTTTCATTTTTATAATTTAAAAACGTAAAAAATGATGTAGCTTGAAAATAAATGCAGTAATAAAAATATAATTATATTTTAAATATTAATTCTTAAAAAATATACTTTATATTTTGACATTAAAATAAAGTAAATATTTTTAATTCTATAGTATTCTAAATCAAAATCGCATCATAATTTTAAATTAAACTTATTTTATATATTTTTTATTCTTAAGTAAATAACCAAAAAAATAAAAAATCGTTTTAATAAAAAAACTTTTTTTGGAAAAAATGTAAAATACTTTCAGAAGTTAAAATGTGTCATAAGAATTAATTTCATTTCGTTACAGGAATTAATTTCGCCTTTAACTTTTTAATATGTGATTGACACTTTCATTATTGTATTGAGATCCAGTCTAGAATTATAAATAGAACCCACTATCTTCCAATTGTTTACAAGACATCATTGAGAGAATGTAACCAGGTTAATACAAAACTTTAGGATGAATTTAATATAAAAAATGAACAATTTTATCTCATCGTTATTTTACTTTTCTTTCTATCCATCAAAAATACACTTTCTTGACAAATATCGTATTATCAAAGGTCACACAGTTAACGCGAAAATAGCGATAAGTGACTTCAGCGAACAAATGCCATAAGAATATATATGTGATCACCTAATAACCTTCGATTAAGTCTTTTTACAGTAGGATCAAAATATTCGACCTGGTAGATTTTTCAACAAAGCCACTAAAAGAGCCACGGAAATCACTAATGGGCTGTTTTATAGCAAAGAGAAAACCAACACACCTTTCTCGCGGTCGCGTTCACACCACTCCTCTCTCGTGACCTGATCTCTGCTGCTTCACCTCTCAACTCGACTTCATCAGTTCTGGTAATAACTCGTGGGCTGTCTTACACACAGAAAGATGGAAGAAGCGTTTTTGCTGACAAGGAGCTGCCAGCTTAGCAAACCTCTTCTACAACCTAGTTGAATGGGAATGGAATAACTTTCGAATTCCACCCTCAACTTCGAGACCATCCTGCCCCCAAGGTCCACATTGTCCACGTGGACAGAAACCGGAAGACAACAGAAAATGGTCTGATTGCCCTTCAGGAGATATTTACTGCGATTTAACCTCTCGATGTCAAGATCTTGGCTACATAACTGTTATTATTAGTGGAAGTTTTATTAGATCTTGCAAGCCCCATTGTGCCAAAGATCTACAGCGGTGTCCATGCCTGCAGGCAACGCAGACTTCCGTAAAAGAATAGCACTAGGCCATCGTAGATTTTTGTTATCTGACCCAGCTTTTTATACGACCGATATTTTGATATTGTTATATGAAATGTGTAATACTGAGTCAATGTTCTCATGTTACAATTTTCCCGACAAACATATTTAAAACTGTACCATGAGTGAATTCTGCTTTATTCTGCAATACATTATATTAAGCGTAAAACCATGAAATGATGAATAGAAAAACTGAACAAGCTTATGCATTGCTATTTCAAAATAAAAAATTCAAGTATTTACTTTTCATACAGACTTTAATAGTTCTGAAATATCTCAAAAGTTATAAAATACTTATTTAAAACTGATAAGGTTGCTTCCTGTTTAATAAAATTTTTTTTAAAAAGTTTTAAATTATAAACTTTTAACCACTCAATAAATATTTAGATATTATTTTTATTCCATCATCGTAACAATTTTGAATAAAATATCTGTGAATACAAATATTTGTCAGTAAATATGTATTTGCACCATAAATTACATATCACAGTATCACCATTTAACTAGGTAATTTATATTATTCTGTTAAATAAATAAGATTTGCAATGATATTCCAAATGATGAAATTTATACATAAATAAAAATACCTATAACATAAAATTTTTAAATATAAAAAATTAAAGCTAAAAATACCCTATAATAGACCCATTTTGAAAGAACACATCAGGAAACAATTTACTTGCAAACAAACAGAATTACAACAAAAACGTAAGCATTTTTAGCCTCTATTTCTAATCGTAATATTTCTTAAGATATTGAAATTGTTCAGCATTTAAAAATATTTGATAGGAACAACATTAATGAAAAAAATGGACCATAACTTAAGTGTGTGTGTGTGTGTGAAATACAACAATGGTCAGAAATTGAAATGCCTATGTTTACTATAATCTTTAAAAGCAGCGTTTTATTTTAACCAACTTATTTTCCTTACACTATTTTTAAGAAATCTGTGTCATTGTAAATATAGAATTCTAGATATTTTTTTCTTATTTCAGATAAAGTTATTTAGATGGCAAAATATAATCACTTCCAGAAATGATATCTTAAAGTAATTTCTCCCATACAACTTGTTTGTGGAATGAATGTTTCTGGAAATATGTTACAGTCTGACATTTCGAGATAGATCCTGAATTTATCTTTCAAACGAATATGTAAGCAATTCTATACGTAAATAAGTGGATATTGTAAAGTGTATATAAAGAAAAATAGGAAAGATTTTTAATGTAATCACATTGCTAGTAGATTTATGCAGAAAACATTTTGCATTAGCATAATTTTAAGTCGTATTATTGTTGCTAAATAAACGACTAGAGATAATTTCAATGTATTTACGAAATAAAACCATAATTCATAAATTTTTAATATTATTGGAAAAATCAAGATATTATGAAATCAGATAGGAATATAAATATAGTCAAAAGATCAATAATCAATAACGAGATTTTTTAAATTTATAAATGCATATTAAATTTAAATTATAAAAAGAACAATAGTTATTATTAATGTGAATATTTTTCAAATGTGTGTGTGTGTAAAATGTTTAACTTTAATATAAAAACTAATGTCTTAACAAAGCAACATAAAATTTTAGCGTCTAATTTTTTTAAAAAAAAAATCTCGGAAAAAAAAACCCAGAAAATTTCAACAAAAATAATATAAATTAGCATTTTATTTCTAGATCCAATAACTCTCGATTAAAATCTTAAATAAAATAAAATAAAAAAAAACTTCTAAATTATAAGGGTTAACACCCAAATCATTACCATGGTATCATTTAACTCAAACATAATTGAACACGAAATCAAGATGTTGATTTTTACACCATATCGTTGCTGTAAAGTAAAATTTATATATTTTTACTAGAGCTGTTTTTGAAGAATTATTTTATTGACAAAATAATACAAGTAATACTGCATTTAAAAGTTTAATACAGCAATTGCTTAACAAAGGAAGTTGGAGGTTTTTTTCTTCTTCTGATATTTGCAACGACGTCTGTTTAGGCGAATGTTTGTGACTTTCAAAGATTTCTCCTTTAAGGCATGTGTGACCCATAACCCCTATTAAAAATTTTCTCATTACGCAATATGCTATGGATATTCAAAAGCATTAGAAGTTTAAAACTGTTTTTGTTTTAGTAAATTTTTGTTTGAAATAACTAAACGCTGCAGAATAAAAATTATTTAATTAACTTCTGTCGGATAAAATTTTTAACTGAAGTAAATACTTTTATTGAAGTTAAAATAGACAAATTTTTAAAAGCAGCAGATTTTATTAAATTAAGTATAAAAAGACTCCTCTTTTTGATGTTAAAGCTAAAAGTTTAATTTAAAAACTCCACGAGATTTGAAAATTTCATTCAAGAAAACATTTTCTATTTATGTAACAGTGTCCCAAATTTAAGATATAAGAAATTCCGATAAGATTGGGATTGTAAAGTGGAGCGATTTCTAAAAAGAAATAGTTTAGAATATATATAAAAAAAATTATTTTTTATGTCATACTGGCTATACTAAATTCTAATATGCTGAAATTCAATATTTTATATGTACATAAAATATATTGTAACAAACAATGATTAATGTGTAATATATTGTAAACAAACAAAATAGTATTCATTTATTAATATTATTAATTTCCTGCATTTATTGATTTAACTTCACACAACTTTTTACGATTATTAAACGCTCTAATGAAAATAAATATCATACTGAGAAGCGAGCTAGATAAAGGGTGCTAGATAAAAACGAGAGATAAAGATATTGATTATGAAAAAAGTATTTCACCCATTTTTCTTATCTGATAGCTTTTTAACAGAATTTAAAAATATAAATTTAATAAAAATACTATATTTCAATAATCAATACTTATTATTTAGAAATTCAATGGTCCAAATCTTCAAATTTCAATTCAAAGGACAATTTTTGAATTTTAGAAAAAATTATTATTTAAGTTAAAAACTATAACAGTTAAGGAATCTTTTGGAAGTCAAACAATACAATAAATTTACTACTGAGACACCTCCTTTATAAAGATCACTAAAAATTTACACTGTAAGTGTTGATTCCTAAATTCTCTATAAAATGCTTTTGATAAAAAAGGTTTATAAAAATTGTATGTAAAGTTTAAGTCCTAGAAATATTAATTAGTTTAAACATAAAAAAATAGCACGAAAGTTTTTAAGGAAATTATATTTTACCAAGTGTCGGAATAATGAAAATTTAGAAAATGTTTTTCAGACAATACATCCATAATGGTATATATATATATATATATATATATATATATATATATATATATATATATATATATATATATATATATATATATATATTCCAATGGCAGATTGTAGACAGTTACAGCTGCAGCAGAGTCTATTAATCTATTGTTTCTTGATACCAAGGAACCGGCCAGACACAGCGACCTCTTAGCCACTGAGGTGTTGCCCCGGGTGCACCACAGGGGGTGGGCCACCATCGCACCCTCACACATGCCATAGGGACCCGTTTATAGGGTAGGCATCATTCATACTTCATTCACACACACAAGGAAAGGACAAAGACAGGATAGAGAGAAAGTACATCCATGCCTGAACCGGGATTCGAGCCCAGGACCTCCCTATCCGTAGTCAGGCACGCTGACCATTAGACAAGTTGGCAGGCATAATGGTACGTACGTACACACACACACACACACACACACACACACACACACACACACACACACACACACACACACACACACACACACACACACACACACACACACACACACACACACACACACACATATATATATATATATATATAACGAATTATAAAATATATTAACTTCCATAGAAGATTCTTATGCAACTGAAACTTGATTTTAAATAATTTTCCATTATTAATAAAGTTTATATGATTTTTAAATACAATTCTAGAAAATTATTTACAGGTAGTAAATTTTCTCACAAAATGCAATTGTTCTAATGGGCATTTTGCAAATTATAGAAGAGTTTACATTACAAAGAAAATTTAATACACAAACTCACGAGCTAGTTTATTGTAACAATTTGATTCAGATGTAACAAATTATTAAGAGCAAAAAAATTTTAATGTATTCCAGATGTGACTCAAAATCCCCATGAATAATTTTATCTAATCTTTTTTCCAGGATGTTAACATAAAAGCTAAAAGCTCATAACAAAAAAAGTTATTTTTTTCTGTTTTGTGTAAAAAGGGAGAATTTTTGTGTAGGTATTCTTTCAAGTTTCCACTGACCTAAAAAAACTTCCCCAAAGAATTTTTGAGAAAAAATTTATTTGGAATCAGAATAAATCTGGTAGAAACTCTGTATCATTTCTATAGTGGCAGACAAGAAAAGAGAAAAAAAAATCTGAATAACATAAATAACAAACGCTATTTGTGAATCCCCACTTTCAGCTTTGTATACTTAACCCCGATGATGTGCTTCAAGTCGTATGGGAATGAAAGAATTTTTCATTTGCATACAATTATTCGATTCTTCTTGCAGTGAAAAAAACTTTCCCGGCGGGAAATTGTTTAAATACACTCCGTTAGCTTCTAAACAAACTTTTTGCTGATTGCAGTAGAGTTAGTCAAGGATGAAAAGGAGTGTCCACACCATTGGAGAATCCCGTAAAAGTGCCATTTTTTTCAGGATTGTTTACTTTTGCAATCATTCTGTTGGAATGTATACAGACACTTCTGTCAGACATAGTGGACTTCATAAAATATTACCGAGTTTCTTTGTATAAATGAATTATTCAACAGACAAATAAAAAACTTAATAATTAACAAAAAATTATTAAATAAGTTAAATAATTGCACTGTTAAATAAAATTTATGTATTGCAATCGCGCGCGTTTTATGGACTATAAATACAATTCTCTTATTTCTTCAAATTTAATTAGATTTCATTATTTTTGTTCTTATTTTTGTTTCATTTAAAAAAAATTCTACTTTACAAATAGTTATATTAAGCATGCATAATGTTTATTATATAATGTCAAACACAAAACGCTATCGTATGCATTACATTTTAAATGTCATACCATGAAAACTATTTTAAGAGCATAAATAATTATTCTCATTAAAATGAAATTTATTCTATACTATAAAAAATTATAATAATCAGCATATATTGTTTTTATTTCAAAAGTTATCGTATTCCCTTTTTCAAAAAAATTCAAATATTTGGCCTAAACAAAATCTAGTCCCTTCTAATGCATGGAATTGAAAATGAATTTTAATATCTATAACAATGGAAATTGAATCCCATTCATAAAAGATAAAATATATTGCTTTTGAATTTGTAATTTGGCACTAGATTGAATAATAGTTGTTCTGATAAGCTAATTAAGGGTCCATCTGAAATCCGTATAGGTGTAGCGTCAATACATTAACAAAATAAAAATTAATCCATTTAAAAGATTAAAGTGAGGGGATCAAATTCTTAAGAATCAAAGACCTTTCTATTGGTACCCTTTAAAATTTTCCATACAAAAATATACCATTTATGAAATTTCAAAAAAAATCTTTGGTAATTTTAGCTTCTATATCGACCGCGCCATTCGATATTTGTTCAAATCTACAAAATCATTGGTTGCATTTAAGCGTTTGAATTAGCCAGCCAGATATGAATATAATATTTTAAAATGTAACATCACTTCATATATAATTGACGTCTTAATTAGTTCATAGAAAATATTTATTTTTATACTTTATCATGTGATTATTTATGAATAAATTTGAAATAATTAGCGTGAAAAGGATAATAATTAGCACTAGAACGTTTTGCATCATAATACTTCTAAATAACTATGTCACTGTTTCAAAAGAAGTGGTACATTATTTTATACACTCAAAACAGATGTAACAGGCACGTTTTTAAAGTATTCACAAAACAAGTAGTCAGTAAATGAAAAAAACTAAATAATCTGCGGTAAATTAACGACGTTGAGAATATATGCGAGCAAGCTATTACCGTATAAATTACCTGACGAAAAATATAATACCATATTGAAAAAAAAAAATTACAAAACAGTTTAACAATGGCAGCTCAGTTTTTTTTTTCATTTAACCTTAATTACCATGTATTGTGTACATGCTTTCTATCACAATCAAGCAATTAATTAAATTTAGAAGATGGTTGTGCGCTGAGATGAACTGAAACCATCTGCCAGAACATAAACTCTTTTGGTAATAAAGTAAAAAGCTAAATAAATAAACAAATAAATAAATATAGAGAGTGAAATAAAAACGTTAATGAAGAAAGTTAAAGAAAATTGAAGTTGATATCACGAATTAGTGCCTACTTCATCTACAATTAAGGTCGAGTTTGTCTCGTGAGTGAAATGCGTCTTTAAAAATGCCTTTTTACCCTATAAAAGGTACACATTCCTTAATTTCCTTCATTAAAGTACAGGAACTTTTTTTCAGATCAAAAGATTATAAGATTACATTTTAATATTCTTATCATCTTGATCTGAAAAATATTTAACAAAATGGAATTTATTAAAATTCATATATTCCCCACAAACAACAAGCGATTTTATAAAAGTAATTATTTTTATGTATTTGAGGTCAGGCCTTATTTTTTAAAATTCATGAATAGGTTTATGCACGTAGCAGTACTATAAAATAAATAAAATTCAATTACTTTAAAATTTATTAAAAAGAAATGAATGATTCCTTTTTTATGTTCCTTACGAGTTGACGAATAAACATAATATTATTTATGTTATATATTATTAGTTTCAAATGATACTTTTTTCAGGATTTATTTAGGCATATATTATTCGAGTTTTTAAAAATCTTTATTTGCTTAAAATTTTAAAAAATTTCATTATTTCTGTGTATTTGAATATTGGATGTAAATATCTATATATAATTGAAGTTTTAAAAAATGTGAATTATATTAGCTTAAAAAATATAAATGCATTAAATTGATACTTTTGTCAAATTTTGTAAATTAAAAGGGATTTTAATTGAACAATATTTTACATTTTTTGAAATTACAATAATTTATTTAAGGTACTTCAAAAATGATTTCTCCTGAATAAATTTTATTGTCTCAATTATGTTTTTTATTTATTGTGCTTTTAAAATTAAGCAATGCAAAAGAATGAATAGTTCAAATTTGATTCATATGAACCTGGTAATATAAACTGCAAATATAACGGTAATATAAACTAAAGAATTTAAAATATTTTGTAATTTCCTTGTAAATGAAATGAGAGGGATAAATTAATAGTTAAAGAGGATAAATGATAAATGTTATATTATTTTTAGTATGTATTTTTACCTCTTAATCATAAGACATTTGAACTATAAATGCTATAATCTTTAGATAATAATAAATTTTAAAATCAGAAAATACCCAGATAAATATTAAACTTTAAATTCTTAATACATTGTTTTTATCTTAACTTTGTAAAAATTAATGTTTAAAAAAAATAAGATGCATATTATATATATATATATATATATATATATATATATATATATATATATATATATATATATATATATATACTGCTTTATTTGAGACCAAAAAATTTTGTGTGTAGTTATTAAAACTATCATTAAGTTAAATTAAAGTTATTTTTATGAACTTTTCTAAAATTCTTTGTTTAGAGTCTTTTTAGACATCAAAAAATAATTCCTTATTTGAGGTATGTTTAGGAGACTAATTCAATTCATCTTACGAATTAATTTTGATAGCAAATTAGGAATAGGTCTTAGCAGCATCTCCCTAATAAGTTCCTAATTATAAGAAATATCTTTAAAACAAGTAAAAATGTAAAAAGTCAAAGAAGTTGTTTCCCACATTAAATACATGATAATATTTAAGATTAATGTTTGTGTTAAAATATTTAGCTTATTAATGGGTAGGAAAGTGATTGCTAAAATGTAATTCTAATTAATTCAGCATTTTTATAAATGTCATTCTGATTTACAACTGGCTACTTTGAAGACACCAATCACTACATAAAAGCACAAGTTTCTAACATTTAATTAAATCAATACAGGTTTTGGGAAGGCAACTGGTGGCAGAGAGGTTAGCGTCCCTAACTTCGAAGCAATAGGTCTTGGGTTTGAATCCTGGTTCGGGGATGGATGTTCCTTTCTCTCTGTGTGATTGTCTTTCTTTATCCCTTCAAATTCGATGCTAAGATGGCACACGCACTGAGAGTCCCATTGTATAAGATGTCATCACCTTCGCCCATTATAGCGCTGAATTGGTATATCCTGAGGGCATCTGGGCGTTAGGGGGGAAAAAAAGAAGTTTTCGGCAGTAAAAATAACTGGTAAATGTAAAACATCAAAATATATCAATTATTTTACTACAATGTTCAAAGTAAAAAAAAAAAAAATTCAACTACTTTAGAAACAATATATAACGGTACTGTAATTTATCAATATTATATGCACGTTCCTATTACTGCATTTTCAAATCTTTAAAAACAGGTATTAACTGAAAAACAAGTTTTATCAACTTGAATTTTCTCCTATTAACCTTTATTTTTCGCTTTCCATTTACACTTTTATTAAACTGCCAAGTCAGCGGACACGCAAACTCATTTGCTGCCAACAGTTTTTGAACATGCAAATTACTAGCTACTGTCGGTTAGTAATGATTGATTATTTATGATATTCGTGACTGGAACACTTCTCCAAATGATCCAGCCTCTTCAACTTGGAATAAACTTGTAATTCACACTTAGTGTAAACTAGTTATTATTTTCAAATCCAGTAAAGGTATCTTTTACCATTATTCTTCATCGCACAACAAATCAGTTTTTACATTTCTTCGTTTAGTTTTTGAATTCAAATTGATGGAATGTAATTTAAATCTTTACTACCGTTTGTCTGAAGGAACTAATTGTTTCGACGCTTATGCCAGTATCTCTTAGCCTGTTATAAGCGTTTGAATTTTTTTTTTCTATCTTAAATCAATTAGTAAGAAGCATCGCAACTCATTTAGGATGAAATTTGAAGCCATGTGCATTTTACAACAAACAATTACATATGTTCCCATTTTGACTAGGTCAGTCAATTTTTTTTTTTTTTTTATCAAAGATCCTTTTTTCAATTTCATTCAATTCATAACGGTTATATTGATTTCAACCTCAACTATTAACACAGGTTTTTATAAATTGTGCTTATTAATCCTGTCTAGATATAATTTTTTTTGTTTATCTTCTCGAAACAATTCCCAGGCAAATTAATGATGAAATATATAGTAATTTATGGAGAACAGTGATAATTTCTTTCATTAATAAGTTATCGAACTAACACGATTTGTTTCCTTTTTTAAGCGTTTATAAGACTTTATGCTTTTTTGTAGCATTTTAATTCAACTTGGAATTTTAATTCAACAACGCACATTTTTTTAAGCTAAAGCTTAAAAAGAGTTTCATTGGAAACAATTAACTATTAATTTCATACTCAAGAAAATATTTCTATAGCTGATTAAATATTATCTATATGAACAGATAATTTTAATGAAGGTTAAGTACGTAAGTCATAATTTTATCAAGAATACACTAGAAAGGGCGCAAATTATATTTGATTGGGAAAAGTGATTAGGAGTTTTATTAAAAGAAACTTTCATATCCTTTTTGAAATCCTAAATAAATTCAGTATTTTTGCACAGGAATTAAAACTTCGATATCATTCATCCTTGTGTCGAAATATAACAGGATATTAAGGAGAAAATTCATTAGAAACTATTTACTCATTTATTAATATGTTTTCCTCATTTAACATAATATTTTCATTAATACGTTATTAATAATACACATGACAAACAAAACTTTACTTCTTTGTTTAAATTTTAAAATTATGAGTATAATTATGACACTACCTAAAATATTTTAATGTATATTCATATTGGATTGCTGTAAATTATTTTCCTCATTCCATAAAAATATGGAACTATTATGAGCTTAACGATGAGCTTCTAAAGAAAAATAAGTTAACAGCTTTGATATTAAACAGATACCTAATTCAAACAACAGCTTCTATTTTAGTATTTTCTCGTTTAATGATTCGTCGTTTGCATTTTGACGTATACATTAATTTTGATAGAATTTCTGAATCATTAATTTGTTGAACAAAGTATCTTAATTTTCCATTCTTCACTTACAAAAAAATTAATATTTTTATTTTTGAAATTTAAAGTTTTTTTTAAATAATTAATTAATTTTTAACCACTGTTTTCTTTATCCACTAAAATTGTAGAATAACGAATATTCATTATAGAATTATTTATGCATTCGTAGCATACCTTTGTTTGAAGAGGCCTGTAAAGGAAGCGTTTGCTTATAAATCCTTGAAATTCATTATATTTTTCTGGTGAAGAGTATCTAATATTTGGATGTGTGACGCATATCTCCATTTTCACTCAAAAGAACGCCCCATGAATATATAACGTTTGAGATTTTTAGAGTTCCAAACAACCCTATTTGTTTTATCAGAGTTTATAAAAAGTTTTTCCCAAGCAATTAATCTGAAATCAACAATTGCTAAAAGAATTAAATTCTTCTCATCTTCAAATGCATCTTTTAGAATATTTGTTTCCAAGAAAAATTCGAGAGCTTAGAGGATTTATGTTGTTACAAACTCATAATTAATTTTTCATGTATAATTTACTATATATATATATCTTTTAAATATTATGAAAATTGGCAGTTATATTCGAAAATATCTATAGTAGAAAATTTGATATGACGTAAAATATACAAATCAATATATTTATTTCTTTAAATAGTAAGGAAAAGTTTCCTCTTGTAAATTCGAATATTCATTGTCTAAAATAAAAAATGGCGTTAAAATTGTATTGTGAAAAAATGTTAGATTTCTTTAAATATATTATAATTATATATTAATTACAAAAAAATTTTAGATAATGTGATAACTTACTTAAGCCAATTTTAGGTTTATGTAAGTTAATTATCTAAAAGAAAATTTTTTCAAATTAATAAATATGTTAACTATATTTACTTGAAGGCTATGAAGCATAACTTTAATATGATGTATTTCAGTCTTTTAAGATTATGTCAAAATTGATTAACATTTAAGTGTTCATTTATGTATTAAATTTCTTTATAAAAATGAATGTGATGAAAAAAATAATTCCCATCATGAAAATTTCGTAATAATTTTATTAAATTAGTGAAACAATATCCCTACACAATTAAATTCATTGCTATTTGTGATATATAAAATTTAATATATTAGTGAGGAAAAGCGAAAAATAATAAATTTTTTATTTTTTTATTTTAGTATGTTTTCTCGAGAGCCTCTTTAACATAACGTGTTATCTGATGAGAAAAATTCTGTATTTCATAACAAGATGCAGTTTAGGAGTAAAACAAGAAGGAAATTATATGTTTTAGTTGTTTTAGCGAACACAAATCATAAAATCGAAATGTCGTTTATTGTTCTTTTTGGTTGTTTCACAAGAATAAATTGTTGATTTTGATCATTTTTTAAGATTATATAAAAAATCTTTTGCTTAACTTTCTTAATTAATTTAATTTCTATAGATAATTATTGATTATTATTTTTAAAATAATTTTACTCGTAATATTAACTTTTGATTTTTATAGTTAATGTAATTTATTTTCTATAAATAATTAAAAATAAATAGAATAATATAAATATTTCGGGAACATTAAATCAAAGAGAAAACAGTTCAAGTTCATCGACATTTTCTACAAAAAGAATGCATCAAAGATCTTTAAAACGATAAAATTCCGATTTAAATTTCTAAAATAAGATTTGGAAAGAAAACATTAAAGAATTAGGATAACATCTCGCTTTTCGTGAATATTCAGCGTGGGAGTAAACAAAACACCCCGGAAATGAAAATCTCGAAAAGAATTCCATTTCTGCATAAATACAAATAAAGCATGATAAATGATTTATAACACACAACATTCAATACACCTGCATTTCTAAAATTACTTTTTTTGCTGACCTTGAGAGGGAACGAATTTTTATATTCATCAGATTTTGTTAAACTATTCGTATGACATATTAAAGAGTCTAGCGCTCTATTAAAATATTATTTACTTATAATGAATCATAATACCATTATATCACATTATGCAAATTAGAGGCAATAAACTCATGGGCATCATCATTCAGAGATGATTCGTTATTCTAACTTGCCCTACCCATCTTAAAAAGCTTTTAGCCATTTCACCCAGTTTAAAAACCTCTCTCTGTCGATTTATTTACTATTTTTTTCACTAGTTCACACGCACTTCAAAAGGCAAATTAAAATTCATCGCTTTCCCACGTTATCTTTTTTCCTCCTAAAATCACATTTTAGTAGATGGCTTTCAAAATCGGAATTTAGGATAATTTTTAAGTTTAATTATATTTCATTGAGCCTAGTTTACAATTCACATTAAATAAGCATATTGCAGCAAGCGAATGTTTTGTATGGAAAATGCGCAAGAATTTTTCACCATAACTATATAAAAAAATTAAAGTGTTAGTAAAATTTTTGATTCCGTATGAATCAACCATAATTTTTACAACCCAATTAATATAATTCTTGAATTCACCACATAACTGTAATTATTATTCTTTAATTATTTAATAAGACGCATTAAACGCATGAGATGACTTTATTAAAATATGAAAAATAATTGTACAAAAATTAATATTTATTAGGAAAATGTTTTCAGTTCCCCATTTTTGCACACAGAAAAAACTCTAGGCACAGCCTATAGTCTTGTAATTTTAAACCATGGTCAAATGACGAAATAGTAACCTGAGCTTGCATCTGTATGTTGCATCAAACCACACTAGTGGAGGGACCTTTAGACCACTATCTAGTTTAACCAATTACCATTTGTGAGAAATTAATTCGTAAGTATAAAATAATTTTGCATTAAAAGGTTAGAATATCTTATTGCGATATGATTTCTACAGTCTATTTATGAGGGCCGTGGTGTCTTACTTGGTTATGCTTGGCATCGTTCTCATCATCGGAAGGTAGTAAGATCGAATCCAGGCTTAAACGAAGATTCGCCGTGTTCACTAAAGTCGGCTGGGGCAAGCTAAATAGGTCATGGTCGCAAAGTTCTCCAAGTGAAATGATACCTCTGGGAGTGGTAGGTCAAGTATTGGAGGTTTTCTGCTTTGTGCCTAATTGTAAATTAAGTAGATTCTCAACCGTTTGCTTCTATGTAACTGGTCGAACCCAACTCAGGGCTAAGTATGGGGAAGTAAGTTGGTGCAGCAACAACATTCTATTTGTGTTGAATAATGCTTTAAAACGCAAATGACGTATATATATGTGCATGTGTGTGTGTGCGTACGTGCGTGCTTGTGTGTGTATTATAAAATGATACTGAAGCTTTCTTTAATCGTAAGTAATCACGCTAAACTTTATGAAAACTTAAAACAAAAAGTATTTTGTGCTGATTTTTTTTTCCCTCTGTAAATATGAAATTTATATTTTTTACACACAATTATTACATATTCATTTATTTAGAAAATTTTATTTATGAAAATGTTAAATCTGTCAATGACCTCTAGTGAAATGTTTTGTTCTAGTATACCGAGTTCAATAATTTACTGTGATGATTAAAATATAGATATTTAATTAATTTATAAGTAAAATGTAACATTAATCACTAATTTTAATTACTTTGCAGTATGTTTATTAGCACATTTCGGTACTAGTATAGTGAATTTTGCATTATAAACCACATGTCCGAATAAAAATTGTAAAATTTCGTCTGTTAATATAATAATTTCCAAAGTCCAATAAGAAACAGAGCATTTAAATGTAGTTTTACATAATGCTGCAGTTTCTGTACATACATCTCTATGCCAGACAGGCATAGAGAGTTGTTACAAGTGATATATTCTAATGTGAGTCAGAAAATTGTGTTGTTTTCAACCACAATCAAAGAGAAAATGCATTGATGAGTTGTTGTTATGCAGAATTACACAATTATATTCATTAATTCTACACTATTAATAACTATTTATGATGCATCATTGTTTATTTACAAAACAACAGAAGCAATAGTTTTCTTTTAAATGAAAACATTTTTTCAGTCAACAAAGGAATTTATTTCAATTCGATAGCATTTCTAACAATTTTTGTATGGCATTCTAGGATTAGTTTAATAAATATTTTTTAAAAAGCAAATCACATACAATAAAAGAAAATTTATAAAACAAAAATGAAAAATAATTGTAATTCAATAGTGTTTCATAACTCACAGCGATCGTTTTATAGGTGAAAACTCTTCACGTTTCTACAAAAGCCCTGGGCTTAGGTTGCAGAAATAACGCCAGTCAGTTTTATCGAGTTAAGTTGAGAGATTCTTGAACTGCGCCACCGTATGTGCCGACCAGCTGTCAGATATACCATATACTTCGTCTGAAATGTCATAAAGAACGACAGGTCTAAGGCCCGACGTATATACAAAGATTGAGAGAGAAACCCACACATTTTTTTATTCTTGCTTTCAATTACGCTCTCTTCCAATATCGTTTGCCATTCACGTCCGCTCCTACGTCACCCCGGGGGTTGTGTTGACCCCCTCACCTGCGAGAAGACGCTCCCGTGGCAAATATATGCCCAAGGTGGAGCGGAGCATTGAACTCTTCGAATGTTCCGCTGCGAAAAGTAGCAGCGAAATAAATGAGAGATTTTTGGAACATTTCCACTAAAAAAAAAACCAGAAAGGGGAAAATCGTTAAGCTTCTAGCTACAATTAAAAGAGATTATTTTATGGATTTTGAGAAAATTTTCGCAAAAGGTGTTGCTCTCATCAATAAAATCACAGAAATTCTGTCGAAATTTATTCAATAATGAAAAGTAACAATGAGCCATTGGAATCTAAGAATGCTGAAATATAAGATTTGAAAATGACTAAAAAGAAAGAATGTTTTGAAAATCGAATTCTATGATATATTTGAGTTCTTCACTTGACAAATCTGCTGTCATTAATTTAATTATCAGCCAAGAAAAATTTCAGTTTAAAGTATAGTTTATCTTATTTTGAGCTTATATTAATTTACATTAGTTAATTGACATCCTAAATCAAGTTTAAATAACTACAAAATATTAATTAAATTGTAATCATTCATAAAAAAATCTTTATCTTAAAAGATTATGGCATTTTCAGTGATCTTGACTTATATTAAATACAAAGTACCTTAAAATTTAGATTTAAAAGTAATTAATCACGAGACCATGTCTGGATCATAGGTCTCATATCTGTGGTCCTTACCGAGGATGCAAAACATATGCAAAACATATATCCCAGTTAGTTGCATCCTAAGGCAAAACACTCAGTGTTTACTTCACAAGCACATTTAGTACCCTGTTTATAAACTCACTGAAGGGATGGGAGACTGAGTTAACCGTGCACAGCCTCAGAATCGAACCTGCGCCTTGCGAGCGCGAAGACCTTCAAAATTTAGATCGCTGAAATAAAAATCCCTAAAAATATATAGTATTTTTAAAATTTTCCTTTATTATAAATAACTATTTAAAATTTTAAGCAAGCCATTAAATAGTGCTCATTTAGTTAACTTTTCAAGTTAACTTAGTATCCAGCTAAAATCTACGATAAAAAAGACTTTAATATGTTTAACTAACATAAATTTTCTTGAATTTTTAATTATATAAAATATTTATAACTTAAGGTAAACACTAATTTGAATATAAGATCTATTATCTTTCAATAAAAAATTCACTGCCGTATTTATAGAAGAGTTCATTATTTTATTTATCAAAACTTCTATTAAATAGAATGCACAATTTTCATTTTAAATAAAACTGAAAAGAAAAAAGAAAAAAACATTAACTTGATTAATTTTACAAACATGCAATTAAAATCTACTAATATAAGACGATGTTATTATTTGAAATTAAAGTAATTTTATTAAACAAAATGCTACTTGATTTTCTTAATAGGAACAGGAGAAACAAAGATATAACTCTTAATATTAGTTTCTAGCTGATATGAAATTTTCAATCAAAATTAGTTTTCTTATCTTCAATTTAAAAAGAAATATAGTTTAACTTAAGAAAATGTATGTACAAATAACATGAATCTTTAAAACACACACACACACACACACACACACACACACACACACACACACACACACATAAACAAACAAAAACATATATATTATAGATTTCCTAAATAACTAGGCAGAATTAATGCTTTGAAAGAGGAAAAACCCAAAATATCCCCAACATTCAAGCCGACTGAATACAGGAAATATAATTGAAACACTCATTAACTGCGTCTGGAATCGAACCCGGGATTCACCAATCCGAAGTATATTGTAAGTGTATTTTGCACCAAGAGCAGCATATTGCATAGTTAATTTCACTTAAATATTTATTAAGAATGAGTCAATCATAAAAATTATGGTTGTAACTCTTAGGCTTCAAATTTTCTTTTAAATAATGATTTGATGATTTCGAAATTTGGTCCCAATAACAGGAAAATAAAGAATATTCATTATTTTTTATTCCTTATAAATGTACATTAAAGAATTCTTAAGGTTTCATGTTTTAAAACAGTAGTTAAATATTTGTACATAAATATCAATACTGTATATATAACTGGAGGAAATTACGCAATTAAGCAAAAGCCACATATTCCTATTAGCACAAGTTTTATACAAAAACATTTATTATATCTCGAAATATAAATATTTATAAATATTCAAAATATTCACAAAACGATGAAATTGAACAAAAGAACAATAGTCAATTAGATCAGATTTGACAGTAAAAAAAGCTGTCAATTTTTTTGTAACGGTTACATATAATGTGATATTAATCAAATGGAAGTTTTCTAGATGCGGCATCTAAAAGAAAATCTGCAGTAAAAAAGATTCTCTTTAGGGTGAAATTGGACACAATTTTTTGACGTGAAATCCATCCTTGCAAAAGAAAAAAACCTATCAAATCTTTTTACACAAAGGAAGATTCAGATTGGCTTCACTGAGTTCACTTACAGTATTGAAACTAGGTTTTCTAAGATGTTATATTTTTTTTAGTGTTATACTTTATTTGTATTGAGACCACTATTCTCTAGTTGTATTTGAGAATAAAGGATTAATTTTTTTTTTTAAAGTTTGTTTAGTACAAAAATTTTTTACAAGCTAATAAGTTCGAGGCTTTAATTTATTGTCATATTAAAAAAGTAAATAATATACACTATTTTAAATACATTTGAAATTCCCAAATAACTCTCTCTAAGAATGATTTACAAAATAAAATTTATTATGATAAAAGAAATAAAAATTAAAAACAGAAAAACTTGAATTTTTTTTTTACATTTTTATAATAGGACATAATTTAACAATTTGATCATAAAATTATAACGTTAACTTAATAATAGCATTGACGATAGTTTATTTTTTAACAAAGCAATAAAGCGGTCATAAAATTAGAAAACATTCTAAATAATTATTAAAATTTATTCAATAAGTGTTTGACACACATTCATTCAATACAAAAGTGTTAATTATAGCTAAGATAAGAAGAATGGAAAGAGCCGGCCAACTTGTCTAGTAGTTAGCATGCCTGACTACGGATAGGGAGGTCCTGGGTTCGAATCCCGGTTCAGGCATGAATGTACTTTCTCTCTATCCTGTCTTTGTCCTTTCCTTGTGTGTGTGAATGAAGTATGAATGATGCCTACCCTATAAACGGGTCCCTATGGCATGTGTGAGGGTGCGGTGGTGGCCCACGCCCTGTGGTGCACCCAGGGCAACGCCTCGGCGGCTAAGAGGTAGCTGTGCCTGGCCGGTTCCTTGGTATCAACAATAGATTAATAGACTCTGTTGCGGTTGTAATTGTCTACAATCTGCCATTGGAAAAAAAAGAAGAATGGAAAGTTTTGTAAGCAACAATGTCTCTGTTATTTGACACACAAATTAGACCAGGACTGCAATCAATGTAAAGACCAGGACTTCAAGTCAAATTAAAAAGACCAGTACTGTAGTCAATGTATACAGTAAAATACTAGAAGGCTATTTTCAGAATCGATATACTCCAGAATATAAAAGAGTTATAAATGTATCTATAAATTACTTTTAGTCACATCGCTTTCAGAGCAAACAAAAATATATATAAAAATTGGCCTTGAAAAATTATAGATTTAAGGCAGAAATATGCCTTTTATAAGTTATTTCATGTCAGAAAATATTGATAAATAACATTGATTTTAAAATTATTTTAAAAAATACAGAGAATAATATATTATATCACTACAAATTTAATTTGATTGATTTTTATTTTAAGCATGATAAAAAGAATCTCATGAAATGGCTATCGTAAAATTTTTAAGTTGTCTAGCTGTATTTGGTTAAAATGAATAATTTGCAGATAGTGAGTTACATATGACAGAGAATGAAAGTTTGAAAATTTTACTGTTAACGTAATATATATTCAAAGTAAAAACGTTGAAAATATCTCTGCAGGAAAGAATTTCATATAGTCTTTCGTGGAAAGAAAGAAGATTTAGAAAATCATAATTAATTTTTAAGTTTCTAACATTGTTCATATATTTTTTATTTTCTTATTAATCAATATAAAAGAGTTTTACAATAGCATTATAATAACAATACAGGTCTATCTTTTTTCGTAAGTAATTATTTGTTACTACAGTTATAAAACTAAACTGAAAAATATTAATTTACATTAGTTTATAAATTAGATACACAAAACGAAGATGCTCAGCTAATTTAAATAATATTAAGATTATTCTCGAAATCTATTAGAATAATGGTCCTTAATTTAAGATTTTCCCAAGATAGTTTCTAATGAATAGTATAAATATCGCGATTCTCTAAATTCACACATTTTTACGTGAGAAATTACTTTTTGGCGAAAATATTGAATAAAGTAAAAAAAATCTCATTATTCAAGATAATTATTTAAAAAAAAAGATTGACATTTATTTCTTGGAAAATGATAGATTTGACCTTTATTATAGATTCCTATTTTTTAGAAAAATTGTGATTATTTAATATATTTGACTATGATTCATCGTCCATTAACTTCTTGCTAATTGCTGAGAAATGACTTTTGCAGTTGGTAATAATATGTTTCTACGTATCAAAAAAATTTAACAATTATTAATCGAATCATAGATCTACTGTTTATCATAAACTGCAAAAGTCGTATGCAGTAGAACTTATTTATGTTATATAGAATTTTAAGCTCGCTTTATTATTATTTTTTTTAAATATCTCTATTTTTTTGAATTTGGTTTCTAAAATTTTTGGGATAAATAGATCATTGTTAAGACATTATATTCGATAGGAATGAATTTTCATGCATTTTGCGAACCAAAATAATCCTCTTCATTTCAAATGAAGGTAAAAGCAATATTGGTTCAGAGCCTCCATTTTCCTCGATTTTAAAATATATGAAATATTGTAAATAATTAATGTTAACTATTATTTTTTCATTTTTGGCGTTCATATGGAATTTGGATAAAAATAAATTCCTATGAATTCTAGGAATTCTTGAAATTTATTTAGAACATTTTGTTCTAAGGGGATTAAACATCCATGAAAACGCCATATTTGATTAAGCATATAGCTCATACAGCTGCCACAAATTATTTAAGTTTAAAGTATTAATTCAGCGTGATTAATATTAAATATTAATCAAGACTCTAAGATTTGGAATCTTTAACAAGAATATTTCCTTATATGTGATCACAAACGTTTTAAAACAATTGCCTCATATCTTAATTAAAGATTGGAATTGTCATTTCATTTGAAATGTTTTGAAAATCATAAGATGGTTGGGGGATTGGTATCGTGTCCATTTGAAGTCAAGTCAAATTGTCAAAATCACGGCCTTGGCAATGTGTGTACAATTTTATCTTTATATTTATTTCTCTGAAAGGGAAATTCATAAATAGCCTGTTATCATTTTATGATGGCTGGGCAATTAAAAATATGTTCTGAAGATCATAAAATGTAAGAAATATTTACAACCAGTAGCTGAAATGTAACTATCTTTTACGGTACTTTATCCATTCTCCTTCAAGAAATTCATTTTCAACCAGGCAATTTTTTTTATACCCTCAAGGGTGAAGATGAAAATACACTGTCTCAACAATATTCCTTACTCATCCTCAAACTCTTTAAAGGTTAATTGCGACAAAAAAAGGTAAATCTTGCACAATGGCGAGCGGAAAATGAAAAACATTCGCCAAGGGGCAGGGAACTCTGTTACGGCTATTATAAAAGTATCGATGCCATTGTTGTGAGAATGTCCATCTCTCCGATGTTATTCACTCCACGACCTTGTGCAATGACCTACTAATGGGAAAATAATAAAAGAAAACAGAGTATTATAACCGAATTTTTAATTTCTGGGTTTCAATTAAACCGCGACGCCTTTTAAGAGAATGGGATATCTTATTAGGAATGTGTTCCTTATATGTGGTAATGAATGTAAATATTTCCTCATCAAATCGGTATTTCCCGCGGCCTTCAAATAACCAAAGTAAGAAATACAGAAGCGCAAGAATGGGGTTACACACAACCAAAAATAATGAGATTTAAGTTATAATGAGAAAAAGAGAGGATTTTGATATGAGCTAAATCAAAATCTATAATTATTTTTTATGGCTTGTTCTCATAATACTGACATTATCATTCTCATGCTAACAAAACAACGAAAAACATGAATATTTATGATTGCCAAGGATTTGAAATGAAATGTTGAAGAACTTTTTAATTTTTTTTTGAATATTTGATAAACAAGCGGAAAGGAATTTTATTTAAAAAAATGTAACAGTGAAAAAGCTGTAAGAAACGAAATACGAATTTAAGATGATTAAATTTATTCCTAGGGAACATTTTCATTTTCTCAAGTAGATTACTCAAATCAAAGAATGCTAGAAAATATAATGACTCAAAAAGATTCCAGATTAAAAAATTCATATTTTAATGCAATTTCCATTCATTTAAATTTTTGGAATTCAAACGTGAAAATTCAAAAAAATTCCAAATTTAAATGAAACTTGTTTATTATTATAGTTGAAAATCGAGTTTTAAATGAAATTATGATTTTCAACTGATGGCTACAAAGAAAATAAAAATATTCTTCAAATATATTCTTCAAATACTAAAAATTACGTTATTAATCAAATTTTTACTAAACATAATAGAAAAAGGGTATTTTTGTTTCATAATAAGTTTTTAGTATTGATCTATGAAAATTCAATGAACACATATTCAGTTTTATAATATTCTTCGGAATAACATTTTCACTTTGTTTTCAGTGATCAATTAAGTTTTAAAATGAAATTTATAAACTTTAGATGGAGCCAATTTCAAAATAATATAGCATTTCCATTGAAATATATTATTATATATGCTTTTATAAATTAATACTTTTATATTTATAAAACATCAAAAATTTGATTTGAGATTCTTCTACAGTAAAATGTAAGAAAAAAAACTTAATCGTTTCAGCATAAAAACTTTATTATTTAAATCAGTTTAAACTAAAAAAACTATTGTTCTAGTACTCATTACGCAGGCATTGTTCTTGAAAAAATATATTATTATCATTATTTAATTTAACTATATAAAAATTTTTCTAAATATAGTTAAATTAAAAATTTAATTATTTAATTAAAATTAATTAAAATTTAATTATTAAATTAAATAAGAACAATAAATGTCTTTAAATACCAGTTGTAAAAATACGCTTAGGAAACTTGGTAATGAAAGTAGACAATATAATATCAAACAAATATTTTTGAACAAATACATACATATGAAAATGAAGTGGTTCTATGTACATGAAAATCTCACTAAAAATACAAGTAAAACCAAGCCATATGCTATTACTTATATATATATTTTGAACGAATATATAAATATGAAATTAGATAACAAATATATGTTTAACAAACAAAGTATTTCTTGGAATATGATTACAATTAAAATAGGTAACATTAAATGTCATTTTTAGTGCTTATTTAAGTGTAGATTTCATCAAAAAATATATAATAAATTATGAGAATAAAGTGAATTAAAATAATATTAAAACCAACGAATATATTACTGTTTATTTGTAATAAATGTTTTTTTGAAATATACACACTTTTGAAAACAAATTGAAAACTATGCATATGAAAATAATTTATTAATATAGCAGTGAAAATAAGGATATAAAGAGTTATATCACTATTTTCATGTATAATAATTGAAGAATCTTCTCTAGTGATTGCATAATTAGGAAAATGAAAAAAAATGAATAAGAATATCAATATCCAAATATATCTTTTTATAAAATATATTTTATATTTAATAATTATTTTATTTTTTAATTATTAAAAAGAAAATATATTTAAATAAAAAACTTTATTTTAATAATCTAATTTTTTACAGTTTTTTTTTAATTTTTAATAATTATATACTATAATGAAAGCAATTTTTTAATTACAAATAGCACTGAAACCGCTGAACTAGCACATCCACTGCTGATTTTTTGAGTAGATTTTTCTCAAACAAATATATATCCGGAAAAATAAATAAAAATATGCTCATAAAAAGCATTATCATAAACATATTTATCATCTAATTTATTTCTCTTATACCTTAAAGGTGGTGGGTAATTTTTATTTTTTCGTATAGCACAGGGATTGTATACCAATGAAAATAAATTAGAAAATATGTTTATTTTATGATGCACATTTCTCTTGAATCAAAACGTTATTGCTAATTTTTTTATTTTTTGGTAAATTATGGTGTATGATAGTGAAAAAAATATTAAATAAGGTTTTGACAATGTGTACACAGCTTACTTGACTAGATTCCTCTTGGAAAGTCTTCAACTGTAAACATTCTTCCAAACGATTTAATCTCTTATCTGCCAAACGGGTCAACTTCGTCATAGCTTTTCGTAATTCCTCATATAGAAGATTCGTTCGCTCTAAATTTTCCCTTAAAGATAAAAAAAAGAAAAATGTTGAAAGCTATAACAAATATTATGCATTCAACAATCAATGACATCCATAGTAAAATAATTCTCCACAGAAAGTATAATCTATAAAACAAAGACTTCAATTCATTTCTAAAGATAATTTTGAACAATTTTTTTTTGAAGCAAAAAGAAATAGAATGTAAGAAATGACTATATTATCTCTTTACAGGATTAAAATAAATTAATAGAAATTTCAATTAACAAAAATCAATTTCCTGTGGTTTAACTAGGATATTAAATTAAAGTTTAAAGAGAAGCATACAAAACGTTTTATAACCATGTAGTAGTCACATATAAAGGTTATATTTTTCTATAATCCGAATAGACTATGTACACTTTAATTTTAGCTAATAAAAATCATTTTAGGGGTTAGTATAATCATTATTACCATTGCTGGTATAATCATGGATATTTAGTCCAGATAAATCTGAGTAACCACAATAAATAATTAACTTGGTAACTAAATCACTACACGTGATAATTTATGATAGAATACAGAAACGGTTTCTAGACACAAAAAGAATTATATAAAGTGTATTAGAAAATTTACACTAAAAGAAATGCATTTAATTATTTAATTTTCTTGACATAAATTTACTTACAAATTCACTGAATAATAAATATAAAACAATGAGTTTAAAGTAGAACAAATTCAACTTTATTATATTTTATTCTATTTTTCGTTGTATACTGTAATTCAAACTGTTAGAATGAAAACATACTTGTAATCATGATTATGAGGAGATTTCGTCCTATAAGATTGAAGCTCTTTGAGAATAGTGTCGCCTTCTTCCTCCAGATGGCGCAGTTGCTCGTCATGGAAAGTGAGGCTGACTGTCCTCTTCTGCTGCTCGATCATCTGATGCGTGAGAGAAGAGGAGACGGGCAGTCTGCTGCCGCGGAGTTCTTCCAGTAGCGTGACCAGATGCCGACCTGACAAGCGGCATCCGTTGATGAAGGGTTCCAGGAACTGGAAGGAAAGCATCAATAAATACAACGCAGATTTAAGTCTGTAAACGATAAATGACTGGAGTTATGGAACAAAACATAGTTTCACACAAACACACATTCTTGTGACATGAGTACAAAACTGGAGTATTATATGTATGTATATATATATATATGTATATATATATATATATATATATATATATATATATATATATATATATATATATATATATATATATATATATATATATATATATATATATATATATATATATATATATATATGTATGTATGTATGTATATATATACTACTCCATTTTTGTACTTATGTAACAAGAATGTATGTATGAGTACAAAAATGGATTGCATATATATATATATATATATATATATATATATATATATATATAAAGATTATTGTATGATTGCAGTATTTACTGCCTACATACAAGAAAAAAATCTAACTCAAATAGTTCAATTTGTGAGTAAATTTTTAAAATCCACCCAAATAACAATTACGATATTTGATATGTCACAAATAAAGTCTGCAAAAGATAAATAAATTGAATTATAACTGAAACAAGTTTTATTTAAAATATAAAAACTTAAGTTTCATTATGATATAAATAAAAATCATTCGAATATTTTAAAGATAATATTTTACTGTGTCAGATTATACATATATATATATATATATATATATATATATATATATATATATATATATATATATATATATATATATATATATATATATATATATATATATATATATATATATATGTATGTATGTATGCATGTATATAAAGAGATGGAGAATATACAATATACAAATAATTTCTTATGAGAATTCATAAAAAATCGATTAGATTTTTGATGAAATTTAAAGTTTTTCAAAACTAACTAAACCTGATAAAGATAAAAATAATTTTATCTAAACTATACATTCAAATTTGTTTCCATTTAGAACATTATTTTTCACATATTGTATTAATATATCAATTTGCTTATTTATAATACAAAAATATATGTCAATTAACCAGTAGTAATCGATATTAAATTAAATATTTTATATTAATATTATTTTACATTCATCTTTTAACAATTTTTAAACTAAACAAAATATAAATATTTGAATCAAGAGTATTGTATTCTCATACTATTAAATAAATTGAAGAAAATTTCTTCTCGCCTATAACGACATTTTTCCTTTTATATTTATGAGCAACATACCGAAAAGTTTAGAAATAAGTGTCCAATGTGTGAATTGAATATAAGCAGAGAAATTGAATAGTTTAAAAAATGAAACTTTATTTTTTTAAAAAAAGCATACAAAACAAGACTTTCTACAATCTATCAATTTATGACACACCCAGACAATGTTTATTTTTCAGAAACATTTACTATCACTTCAACACAAAAGGAAGTGATATTCCCGTTAGTAATTACATGAAAAAAGAGAAAAAGAGCTTAAAACAAGAAAATTGAACGAAAATTATTTTCTTTTTTTAATAACTGGAGACAGCCAAATATTTTTTGATAAGTTTACTTTCATATATTGAAAAGTTTATTAAGTAAAAATTATAAAAATAAGAGCTTTCAAAAGATTTAGAATTTAAATTTTTGCTAACATCACATAAATAATCACATTTACAAATAGATGATTCATTCAATAGTTTTTGATCGCATTAAAATAAAACTTATCAGGTGGAGATTTATAAATTTTAGCTTATTTAAGTTTTCTTTGATAATAAATGATTAAAAAAATTAGCCCCAAAAAGTATGAGTCAGATAAAGGTTTAAATCAACTAACACCAAATTTTTTGTAAAAAGCGAAAATCTAATGATGGTGGTGACATCTGAGCTGGTAGGCTTCTCTTTATATCTCTCAACACTCGGACAAGGAAAATTACGTAAATTTGTCGAGTCTGATAATGTGGGCATGAAAATTTCACCCCTCTCTAATCAGGTAAATATAGGGAGAACTTTATAGATTTTTAAATATAAAGTTCGAAACTCTTAATATAACTTTTGTATACATTGAATATTTTTTTCTTTTGGGAAAAATTAAACTTTGGAGTAAAATTTAATATGCATTAAAATTTTCATCGCGGCAACTTTTCATTCGATTAATAAAAATAAACGAAATTCTTGGGTCATTCGAATTTCTTCTATCCTACGTGAGAGAGTACGAAGCGAAATAAGTAATCATTTTTAAATATAAACGAAGGTAATGATTAATTTTGATTTTTTCGGGAAATAAATTCAGTTAATTGTGCCATTATGCCACTTTAAATATTGATTTAGAAAAAACGAATCAATAATGCAAAATGTTTGTTCAAAACATTCCCAATGACATTAATTACAAGTTTAACGTACGTCATAAATTACTTGAATCAAAGTTCTTTAAATTAATTCTTGTAATTATTAATACTTATAATAATCATATTAATTTTAATTAGTTCTTGTAATCAATGTTCTTTTAATTCATTTGCATAATTTTTTTTTTTGCCTAAAAAGTATTAATATTTTGGTTAACGTATTCTGACATATATAATATAATAATATTAAAAAAAATCAAAGTCTATAATAACATCACTTACCGCACTTTATATATTTAATAAATAATGTGCAGACACTTATTTTTTATTTCAAGGAAATAACTTTAGCTGTGTTATTCTTCTCAAATTCCTTATAATAGGGAAAAACTTACTAAAAGTCGTTGCTATTTTTGAAGAAACATTATAATGGCAATCTGGCATTGTTTAAAGTCACCTTCGTAGCTGTTTGCTGTATAAACTTTACTGTTAGTTAAAGACATAAATAATCAATAAAAATAATGACACATGTTTATTAATAAATATTACAACTGTTAACAAAACTAAGAAATGATGACGGTTTAAGAGAAAATCTTTGGCTGAGCATCTTTTCCACGCTCAATTTTTTTAGGCTATTAGAATGAATATTTTTTTCTTTTAATTAAAAAAAAAAACTCTCGTTTACTGATTTCTATTTCAATACTTTATTTAATGAGATTGAACCATAGCTTTATGAACAACACCCAAGCTTTTAGTTCAATAATTCATAGGTTTGATTCCCCCCAAAGCCTGTTTGATTGTAGTAATGTAATTCTAAACGTTTTTTTTTTTTTCCGCAGCACACTTTTAACGATTACAAAATTTGGCATTACATAAAAAAGGGAAAATTAAAAATTGTTTAATTATCTGCAAGACATTTAAAATTATTTACGATAATAATTTTAAATGTAAAATAAGATAATATAATATATACTATAAAAAAAAAACAAAAGTACACATTTACTGATACGTAATAAAAGAAACTATAGACATTTCTTAAATTTAGCGGCCCACAAAAGTGCCGCAGTTGAAAATCTCTGTTACGGGGTTTCAAAATTCACTTTAAAGAGGTTCCAGTCAAAATAATCGTAGCGATTAGTTTTTCATGACTCAGCGGAAACTGAAGTTATAGGAAAATAAACTTCTTAAAGCCATTAAATTCAAATAAATGCCAAAAATGGATACAATTTTTAACTAAGAACATGTGACAATGCCGATATCTGAACTAGAATCCTTCTTTGAAGTCACTAAATTCAAAGAAATGCCAAAATTGAATGAATTTTTAAACTAAGAGCATGTGA
Source organism: Latrodectus elegans (assembly GCA_030067965.1). Lineage (NCBI taxonomy): Eukaryota > Metazoa > Arthropoda > Arachnida > Araneae > Theridiidae > Latrodectus > Latrodectus elegans. Next base: position 45,527,381 of record CM057822.1, read on the forward strand.
CGATGTCGATATCTGAACAAGTTTAACGATATCTTTTAAAACTTGCCCTGGTGGAGAAATATTAGATCTCAGGAGAATTTCAAGTACAATACATCTAATATATGCCCTATCGCATATGAAACGCATTTCCTTTTTACCATGCAAATGATAAAATGTATACAAGGTGATATGTGTAGAGTACGATGGCATCTGCATCTTTTTAATTTAAGTGATTTAGAGTATTCTTTAAAAAAATTTCTGCGCTACATATCAAGACTGTAACTATATTTGACCTCGATGTGGCTGAAAATAACTGATCGCTCCCTAAATAAGCGAATCAAAACTATTTATTTTTAATCTGGGGCAGGACAGAAACGCAAAGAAATGTATCATGGCCCAGGCAAACTTATTATTCATCTATGCATAGGCTCGCGACGAATACCAGATAAATTCATTTATTCTGCGTTGTCAGGATTTATCACATTCCAGTTTCGCTGCAAGTCTTCCTCGTTAAATATGAGGTATGAAGGTAGGAAAAAAAAAATAAATCTAGTTAATCTAGCACTCAGATGCTTGCACTTATCAGGCAAGCGTAAAGCGTGAAATAAATGACTACGAAGCCACCTCCGTGCTTGAAAACTCCATCACATAAATGAGATTCTGGATCTGTGCTGTAAGGGTGTGGTTAGTAACCACCGCGTCGCTTGTTCACCCCCTTCCGATTATGCAGAATGTCCGTGAAAAATAACCGATGATAAGAAAAAAATTGCAGCCCGTTAGCACTGAATTTACTTCCGACTGAGTTATTTTAAACTTCATCGAGAATGACTGTAAGCATACGAAATAATCTAAACGTGTGCGAGTCGAATAAATCCCAAGGTTAATCGATGGTGTACAGCATGGGCGACACTTTTAAAAATAGAGCGTTCGCTGAACGACAAAGAAAAGGAGATATTAATGCTTGTGAATGCGTGAATTATAAGTTTAATGAAATAGTATTTTTTATGCTCACGATTTCAAAATTAAAAATTCAGCGTTCTGCGGAAGTAGTTGGATTTGTCGTTCAAAGGACATATTTTGCATATGTGTGGCAATAAGATAGGGTTTGGTCTCTATATGAGTTTAAAGATGACTCTGAACCACAAGCATTTATTCAATTTTTAATCGTTTCTTTTCACAACAAATGACATAAGAGTCACGAAACTCAGAAGTTGTTGCAGATTCTACCGGTGTTTTAAAACAGTCCAACTAATAGCAACAAATTCTGTGACATCGAAACTAACATTTACAAATTTTTACAGCCCACATTTAGAGAAATATAGAATTTAAATAATTATGGACAAGGATTTTATACATGAGAGAACAAAATTTATCATTGTATGTATGTAAGAAAAAACTCTTTGTTGCATACTCTCTCAGAAATCTTTTAAAGCAAAAACTTTTCCCACACAAATGAAACCAAGCAATAGGAAAACAGTTTAGAAATATCAATTTCATATAAGTGTTGTTGAATGTTTAAACCATTCTAACAAAATTCTTTCTTTATTTATTTTACATTCGATTTAATTAGAAGTAGAAGGGGAACAAAATCCATTAGACCAAAATTTGCTATTGTAAAAAAAAAAAAAAAAATTATAAATAAATAACTCTGACATTTCTAATTAAAATCATTACAGTAAAAATATTATACAATATCCAGTAAGCTAATTTTACAGAGAAAAATTTGCACATTAAATACAAAATTTCTACATAAATGTAAAAGACAAACTTTTTCTCAAACAAACAGAAAAAGTATTTCTTTTCATCACAATACAAGAGTATAACTGTATTAAGTGACGTATACAAACCCTCTCTGTTAACGTGTGTGTATCCTTTATATTATCTTTCGCCGTGGTAACTTAGTGGTCAGGATATCGGTCTTTCCTCCGAAAGGGCGTGGTTCGATACCTAATGTAGCCAAAGACCCACCGAGTACATGCGATATTCGTGCTCGTTAAAACAGAGAAATAGAAAGTTCTGTGGTCGGTCGTTGAGCAGTTACCTTGGATGTAATGGTCTGGAGAAAATTTCCTCCTCTTTCAGATCAATGTCAAAATTGAGGGAGTGGATCCTCTGGTGGTCCCATCCATCGGAGGATTTAAAACAAAGCAAAGACGTTTCCCCATTGTGGTGCTCTGAGTAAAACGAAAGACGCTCGCTATTGACTTAAATTCGCATTGCCAAGCCAGAGCAAGCTTGGCTTGTCTAGGTATCATAAGAAACAACAACAACATATTATCTTTCAGTAGAGTTTTGAAAGAAATAAGGATCAAGTATTTAATATAAAACATACAAAACAACTACAAATAAAATATACTTAATTATTTGGTATGACGATATGTATATATATATATATATATATATATATATATATATATATATATATATATATATATATATATATATATATATATATATATATATATATATATAATTGCTTCGTTAGACAATAATGCACAAAATGTTAATTCTGATATAATTTAAGCAAATCAAGCTCATTCGTCATTTTCTTAAATCTTGTACTGTTACACTAATGAATGACATCTGAATTCAAGTTGAAAGCAAATTTTAAATCAATACTCGTTTTTTCTATCATGAATCAGAGTTCACTTAATGGCATCCTATTACTTTTAGTATATGTTAAAAGTAAAATGTTCTCATAAAAATAAAAATGTATATATATAAGTTTGATAAATATATTTTTTCGAAATATTCACATGGAAACATTGTATATTAATAAAAAAAATTCGCATATTCACAAAATATTGTTTGGTACATTGATTTGAAATTGTTCACATTCTGTGTGTTCTAAAGAAACAATGCATGTGTACGATTCTATATCAAGAAGCAAAAATTAATTACTTTTGTCCCCAAAATGTAACCTTTATTTGCATTTATTTCCAATTTATTGTTTATCACAACGATAGTCAACTATTTTGTAATTTTAAATCACATTCAAATGATGTGAAAATAGCTTTTATGATTCCTAAAATTAATTTGTGGCTTCATTTTTGTCCGGGAAATGTTGCTTTTTACATAGAACGCGAGCGCGATAAATAGCTAAAGCAGACTGAAACGCAACGAAAGTTTAAAATTAATGAATGTAAATAATAACAGTAATTCATATTTTTCCTAAAAAATATTAATTATTAGAATAAATATAGTCAACGACGTAATTATGTTGTTCAGAATAATGCCGGCCTTTCCAGTTGCATTTTATTTGTAACTAAACCGACAATTTACAACTCCAGTCCCCAATTTGTAAAATAAATCATAATTTGGAAAAAAAATTTTAAATATTGATATTTAAAAAAAAAACAAATTATTCATTAAAATTATAATGAATGCATTGCGGAAAAGACTTTTTCAGCACAACAATGAATCCGAGAAGGATCATGATGCATTCACAAGTGCGGTCTCCTCATTTGAGCCCCACATAATTTGATGGACGGCGACCATAAAACAAAACGCAGCGAAACGCTCAAGTCCATCACGATATCCAACCACAATGGTAACAAAGCAAGAAATCCTTCTCGAGGGGCATTTATCATGAAATGACTCACGTTTCAAAACTGCAAAAGGTCGCGCATTACAGCGAGCGTCAAAAAATGGGCAAGAAAAAAAAAAGAAAAAGAAAGGCTTCTACAAGGTCATAGTTATTATCCACTTTTCATTTCCGAAAACAATGTGTTTCCATGGAAACATGCGCCCCCCTGAAAATAAAGGAAATTTCATTACTTTTCTGAAGCTGATCCACTCTTGGTGGTCGTAGGTGTATTTCCCACCGAATTTGCAGAGAAGCTGCTCCTTCTGGATGACGGTCAGGAGCTTGTGATGAGAAGAGTACGTCTCGAACTGTAAAATACGAAAGAGGTTATTAAGATTGGGAAAACAATCAGTGAAGTAACATTTTAAAGGAATTCGTTACACTTCTAAATCTTCCGTGTAATATTTAAGTTTAATTGTAATATTTAAACTAAAATTATATTGATGAAAATAGTTAAATTCCATAGATGGAAATTAGCTGTAAAAAACAGCAATTTAAGCATATTTTTTAAAAATATTAATTTATTACTATTGTTTGACACTGAATTATAAATAATATAATAGCAAATTATATTCATGTCACAAAAGAAAAAAATCGGAAAAAAAAAAGTTGGAAAGGGAAAACAGATTTAGGTTTAATACTTATCAGTGTTTATTAGAGTTCAATATTGATAAGGATTAAAACCTGAAACTGTTTACTTGTAAAAAACCTTAATCCTCCAATTAATCCATAATGTGTCTCACTATATAGTTATTGAAATCGAATAGTGGATATCCTATCAACTAAAAACTATTATAAAGCCCCTGGATACTTGTTACAAATTACATTTGGGAGGTCATACGCAGGTAGTGGTACAGACATATCACAAGGAAGAAAACTTGGGAAAAGCACCCATTCTGATAAGTGTGTATACAGAATGGGAAAAGCAGCTTCCTCAATTCATCAGGCGCAGATTGCCCTATTTTTGGACGTTGCGCCATAAAATCTAACCAACCATCCGCAATTCATCAATGGCTAAAATCGAATCTTTGACCTTATACTCCGAAATGCGTGATCTTACCAATAGACGACGGTTAGACCATACTTCGTTGCCATCTAATACAGCACCATAGATTATAGATTATCAGAGGTTGTAGTAAGGCAGATAAATATCTATCACATCTTGATTACTGGAAGAATTTTCATGACTAGAGGTTCTTTTCATTAGACAGAAGAAGAATAAACCGGGAAACATTCAAGTACGTACCAAGAGATGTGCATGCAGCTATATTTATTTCTTTTTATTCCAGAAAGAAGGGTGTCAATCCTGAGAAATTTTACTCTGAGAAGAGGAATCTTCACCACAAAACCATGGAAAAATTCCTGCTCTTGATATGCAGAAATCTCTCTTAGCAGCAATTGCGTGGACTTAAGCTACGTTTTTAAAAGCGTTTGCTTGAGTTATGGATGATATTGTATGAATGATAATTCGCCTTAAATTATTTATAAAACTATTTTAAGTCAATTTTTAATATTTTAAGACAATTATTTAATTAGAAATATATTTTAAGCCAATTTTAAGCAAACTGTGCAAGACAAAATAAAATAAATCTGATGGCCGGATACCCACAACCTTCATAATGTTGTAGTTTATAATATTAACAACTGCATCTTTCAAGAGTATATTAAATGTAAATCTTAATGATTTAAATATAAATTTTAATTAAATAAAATCTTACTGAACGTTACAAGAAATTTATCAGGCATCGTTACAAATATAAGAAATTACAAAGCTCCAGTTCAACAAAAAGAATTATTATTCAAAATGTTAAACAAAATGTTTCGAGCAATATATAAATACTTAACAATATTTTTGAAATGTAAACTTTCATTACAATGTGAGTATGGGTTATTGCGTGCATAATTTTTATTTTTTCGAATGATTATATTATTAGGAAATTATCATTTTATTCAATGTAACTTATGTCCCATAAAAAAAGCAATTCTTCAATTAAATATTTGAAAACAAATCACAATTATCTATTTACTTGCTTGTGTGGGAAAAAAGATCAATTTAAGCAAAGGTAAGAAAACAGTTATTTTGCAATTTGAAATTGTTTTGCTATTAAAAATAAACAAATCGCATACATTTTTAAGAATAATAAAAACAGGAAGTAATATGAGAAAATAATTGGGAAACAAACATTAAATTACAAAAAATGATAGTTATTTGTAATTTAATGTTCGCTTTTAACTTAATAGATTATTTAACGTAATTATAATTCATTAAAAAGTTCAAATTTCTCATTAATTATAGGCTTATTTTTCATTACAAGTATCATTATTTAGAATAAATATTACATTTTTTTAAAAAAATATTAGTATTTGTTACTTTTAACTAATTTAAAAATATTCGTTTTACATTATCTTTACTAAGAAATAAAAAAAAAAACTTCTAAGCAGTTTCTGTATTGTTGATTTTTAACATTTACTGTAATAAGATTAGTTAATGAAAGTATTTGTCGTTAAATGAAGTTATAAAAGAGAGAGGTGTTTATTTATATTAACGCAAGTACAAAAATTGGCTGCCAACATTTAAAAATGATTAAAAAAAAGATATTAAATAAAAGATAAATTTTAGGAGTATGATAACGCTCTAGTTAGGTATATCTAAAGAAATACACAATAATTAAAAAAAGAGTAGAATTAAACGAAAATTATATCAACTAAATGCAATTGTAAATTTTTTAAAAATAAAGTTAAATTCTTTCTTCATTAACCAACTGTAGCATAAATCCATCAGCATTTAAATCTTAAAATTCTCACAAAATAATTAAGTAACAGATTTCATGGTAGTGCTAGGTGTTAAGATTGAATTTTTTTTTTCATCACAGATGACACCACAGCTTTTCTATAACCATTGACGAAAACCGCAAATGGATATTGCCTTTCTTTTTTTTATATTATATCATGGGTGGCCAATCTCCTTAATAGTCCGAGCCAATTTTCAAAATTTAAAATTTTTCGACAGCCGCAATTAAATGGCATTAAAAATTTAAAAGACATTTTCATATTTTTAAAAGGCATTGAAATTTTTTTAAAGAAATTAAATTCATTGAAATCCTAAATAAAAGTGCAAAATATGTGCATTGAATTTATACATTAAAAACTAAACACATTTATTTTATTTCCTTTGATAACTCTTTAAAATTTGACGACTAATTGGAGACAGTACTTCTCAGTAATTCTTTGAGCTATTAGTTAGTTACTACTGATCAATGTTTTGATTTCACGAATTTTAAAGAGGAATAAAATTATTCATCTATGTACATTGTTTCGAAAATTGAACTATTTCGAAAAGCAGCCTTTTTTTAATTCAGAATATTTCGATTTCGGTATACATTTCCAAAACTCAGTAATCGGCGTTGACTTATATTTTAATTATATAGCTTGATCTTCTCTCGAGTACATTTATCAAGAGCCACAAACAATCCTTCAAAGAACAGCATGTGGCTCGCGAGCCGTAGGTCGACCACCTGTGTATCATATGTACATCAGTTGAAATGTTTTGTCCCCACTGCCTGAATAACACACAACTGTCTCCATAAGACGTCTTCAGTTGTCCAGCAATGCTGGCCAAGCTTTTTAACATCAACATAGAGGATCCTGTGGTGCTTCTTTTTATAGATAAATCTGTAAAAATTGCTAGGGCTGCCTTCGGCAGTTTCGGTGACATTAAGGGTTTTTGCACTTACTCCATGGACACGACATCATCATCATCCGTCGAAATGTTCATTGGTAAATTTTTAGATTTCTCTTCTTATGACATATGAACAGAAAAGCTCACTCACCATGTAAACTTGTTTGTGGTGTGAAATATATTCCGAATGTTTATGAAAATTTGCGATAGAATACACAAGATAGGCTATGCACTAAACTAAGTCAAAGTGACATTCAAAAGGGTATTATCCACTTAATATGAATAATCAGCATAATTATTTAAATTGAAATTCATAAAACTTAAAATTTTTCCTCAGTGTAAATTAGTTGTCCGATAACTTTTATTTAAATGGTGTATAGTGAAGTACAATTTAAGGTGTTAATATAGATATAAGTAAGTTTGACTCTTCAAGCACAAGCATTTACTTTTGGTGTAGTAAGGATATGGGATTGATTTTTAGAGACTAGATTGCTTCCGTGATTTCGATATGAAAGTGATAAAATAAATCATTTTATTGCACTCATGAGGATAAATGTTGGTTTATGATATAAGCCTATTTTGATGCTACGACCACACGTGCAAACAAAAAAGGAGTAAAGTAAAATTTTGCTCAATATAAATATAATTCCGCTTAGTAAAACTTGATGAATTTATGTTTTGATTTGAATGTCATTCCTATAGTAGGGATTGAATAAATCGGAATGACGTTACACTAAGCCGTTAACGAGAAAAATCAGAAAAACAATTGAAAGAATGATAGGATTTATAAAACAATTCTATAAGGTTATAATTAACATAAATAGCAAAATAATAATAACAAACAAATAAAAAAAAACATCTGAAGAATATCACTGCAAGCAGAACGACAAAATTCATAGAATTATTTTAGAATGATAGAGCCAATATATCGGATTCTCAAAAAAAATTTAAGAATATCAAGTTGAATCACAATCTTAATATAAATAATAAGTAAAAAAATGACACACACAGATTTATTAGACATTTTAGTAGCTCTAAATTGATATATAAAAATGTGGATTAGATAACATATTTGAATAGTGAATGAAATTGTAGATAAATCAGAACGGAAATCAAAAATAAGTAACTGTTACAATAACATTCACATAAAATTTAATATTTTAAACAAAAACAAAGCACATTTTTTAAACGATGTTAAACAGTAAATAAAGGCCAGAATATTTATAAAGACTTTAAAATATAATTGAAATTGATGTCAAGTAAAAAACATATTAGAAAATAACCTATACCTGTACTCTACTTGTAGGAAATAATTTATTATGGTCTGATACTTCGTCTTCTTTTTTGAAGAGAATTATCACTTCATTTATCACATTTGACAGATTTGCCTGAAATATAAAAGAAAAAATTATTTCTTAATGTTTTAAAAATTCCATTTTTCAACAGCTTTTTTGTATGTACATACTTAATTGAATTATATTCTTTTTAAGCGTGTTAGAACTTTTATATAAAAATAGTAACTTATGTGTATATAATATAATATGTATATTTTATATATATGGTATAACAGAGAGAGAGAGAGAGAGAGAGATTATAAATGAATTTAATGAAAAATATTTCTCATTTCAATTTTTGAGCATTTAATATGATAATTTAAAGATATATATATATATATATATATATATATATATATATATATATATATATATATATATATATATATATATATATACACACACATACATACATACATACATATATATATATATACACATATATATATATATATATATATATACATATATATATATATATATATATATATATATATACATATACATATATACACTATATATATATATATATATATATATATATATATATATATATATATATATATATATATATATATATATATATATATATATATATATATATATATATATATATATTTCGAAAAGATTATATGTCTCGCAACATATACTGATTTTAAATAATCACTAATAATAATATACATTGTTAATTTAACTAGTTTTCTTAAACTGAAAAGTAAGATTGATTTTTTTTTGGTTATAAGTCAATATAATGTCAACTTTTGATTGAAATATTCTTACAAAAATATACATCTTCTTTTTAAAGGAAATCAAAAGAAAATGCACAAGCATATAAGTATTGCATATATACTTTTTAACACACAATATTTTTATACTCAACTATTCGGTAGTTCAATTTTATTACAATATAATAACTTTTTCTTTTATCTTCTATAAAAAATTGCATTTTCTTCTTAGGAAATTTGACTTTGATCAAACAATCGTTTTACTATAAACTTCTTTGAAACATACCTTAAGAGACAACATCAAATTTAAATATTTCATGACTCAAAGATATTTTTAAATAAAACAATACAATAACAGTATTTCAAAAACTTATTTAGAGAACTTTGTGGAAAACGCAAACATCTGAAGTTTTGGTTGATTTATCGAAAAATAAAGAATTAGGGCCCTCACAAAATTATATTGTTATCTTATTTAGAACTAGTTTTATATTATAAATAACAGAATAGCAACTTTTAATAAACAATTTATCAATTAAAGAACAGTATATATAGAGTAAGTTAAATTTTTTAAGACACATTTTCTTGCATGTCAATTATCTATGAAAATTTTAATAATATCATAACGATTGTAAAGATAAAATTCAAAAGAATCGATTTTAAAAGAATTTATATTAAGATTGCAATTTTTTTGTCTCTTTGACTTTCACAAAATCCAAGAATTTGAATGTGTTTAACAGTGCGTATTTACAAAATACTTGTTATATCAATTCTAGCAATTATTTATCAAGTTGATGGGTTAATGATCATTGATTGTTAAATGATCGGAAGATTGTCTTAGTTCTCTAATTATCAATAGGACAGCGCAGATGATCCTAATAGTTTAAAATTCGCAATAAATAGCAAAAAATAAGACCTCTCTCGAATTATCCTTTATATACAAAAGTTGGCATCAGAGCAACAAAAACTATTTTTAGCTTAAATTAATCATTTATAAGCAGATATTCTAATATATATATATAAGGACAGAGAGAATGAGGCTGTAAATGGATACTGTTAGCCCATGCAATCTATCCCTAACATATATTTCTCTTGTTGATAAATGAACGTTTACTGTGTATGTGACTTAATTAAAAAAACTAAATTCTAAATTCAAATCTAGTGCCAGTTAAGAATTAGGAAACGGTGTTGCATTTTTGCTCTCAGCGTGCACAAATATAGGGAAAAGTTTTGGAGAAACATCTAAGTTCTTTCATTAATGATTCGTGCATCTGCTCAACTATCTCGGAAGAATCCGAAAACAAAAAAATCTGATTTACATATCAAGGGAAGATATTAACGGCAATTTTTTACTCTTAATGTATCTATTAAAGATCATCAAAATATGCCACGATATGCAATACTATTTGCACAAATTTGGAAAATCACCATTGGATAGAAATAAACTATAAGAGCTCTATATATCAATGAGGATAGTTGGTATTATTAGTTACGATTGTTATTATGACTATTTTATAATAGATTGTGATTATTCAGTACTAGATATTTTATAGGAAAATGTAATCTTAGTAATGAATACCAAGGGAAAATATTACATTTTTCAGATGTTAAAAACACTTTTAATTATTAATATTTGAACAATAAGAAGATACTTACCTCTATCAAACAAAAAGTTTCATCTAAGATATTCCAGAATTCTTCGGAATGTTTCGATGCATCCACCAAGACAAGAAACCCCTTACAAATGACGTCTTTCCTAAATTAAGATAATGAAATATGAATGGATTTCCATGAAAACTTGCTCAATTCATAACCGCCTCAATTAATATCAATCAACTGCTTTTAATTACAGAGTTCCTGTGACATGTTCATTGCTTTTCTAAAAACAATCAACTTATTTTTACCAGATTGATGAAAGAGCTTAATAACAGGTTTAAGTACTTCCCCTGAGTGTGCTTTCGTAAAATAACCTCAGAATGTGTCATTTGCGTATTCAGGAGTATTTCACGGGTGGTCCGGATGTTTTTTAAATGTCAAAGACAGAAACGGTAGCTTTATTACTAAGTCGGACCAATTCATATCATTAAAAAATAAGGGGAATAATCTTTTAAAAAAGACATTAACTTCAGGTGGTTCAGGAGCTTGCACTTAATTATGGTTGGAATTTGTAAAAGAAAAGTTTTAAGATAAATAGAAGTTAAGGCGATAAATTTGATTTGTGTGATTGGAATAGCAAAATTTCATCGCGTTACTTTGATTTAAAAGAATTATTTAAAAATAGCTTAAATTATAATGATATTTATTCGCAAAAGTGGAATTTGCCATATTGGAATTAACATTCCGATATACACATAAAATTTAAAAAATCATATGATAGTTAATAAATTGGTATGGTAAAAGTAAGTGGCACAGTAGCTAAAATTTACTGTATTTTATTTAATATTTTGATATAAATTTGTAAATAATGTTAAAATTGAAGAGGGTGCACAGTTAGTTGAAATAACTACTACTTTGAGCAGTATGAATAAACTTTTTGATGGCACAGTAAAAAGTTGAACAGGAAATAACTATTGCAAAATAAGTAGTTAAAAAAATGAATTATGATGGAAAAATGTAGAATAAAAATACCATGAATGAGATTCTTTGGCAACAAATTAATTACTAATTTTGGTACTGAATTACAAAATGCATGAAAGAGATAAAAGTTTACACTTAAATTTAAGAGCTGGGCATTCAGCAGCTGATTAGATAAAATTCTAGCTTTAATTTAATAGTTCATGTGCTAGATACCCAGATCAGATGAAAATGTTTGCAGTGATTTGGTACCCACTTTAAAAATAGGCCAAGACCTCGTGTTCAAAATATGAGAGCAAAGCGACAGTCAAAAACCTATCATCGCACCCATTCTGTAATTCTAAAGTCTCATGAAAATATTCCTACAATATTCACGCCATTAATATCAAAATTTTCTTTTCTATACCCGATAACGATTTATAAAGATTCAAAAGATAAGTGTTCTATCTATAGAGAGAAATAATCAATAAGAGTATATATAACATTTTTGTTTTAATCACTAAGATAAAATATTAATTTTGATGAAAAAGATCAGAAAATGCAGAGAATATTTCATAACAACGCTCTTTGTCTTCATGAATACAATTTTATCAACGTATGCGATAGAGATTAATTTAATAAGTAATACTAGTAAGCTAAATTAATGCGTGACTATTAATTATATAATTATATTTTACGAGAAGACAACGATCGAAGAGTATTAAGACACGCTAAAAGAGATCAAGAGATAGCACAAAATAAGATCTTAAATTGAATTTAACGCACCTGCTGCATAATCGCGTGTCAGATCTTATAATCTCTAGAAGGTACTCATTTCTTGAAAATAACTCCTCCAATAATTTCTTCTCAGTCAGTGAAAGTGTACTCGTCAGGCATTTTGCATATTTTACTGCAGTAATATAGATATAACAAAATAAAAGTTGACCTCCTAGTAATCTACCACATTCACGTCCCTCTCTGATTAAAGCTGTAATTTGTACAATGGGTTTTCCGTGTCATGAATTTTTAACGAATGGAAGATGCGGTCTTGAGCTCATATACTCTAGATTTCCTTCGCCATTAACTTGATTAATTTGCCCCTCAGGAGGTCGATTAATCGTTTTAAGAACTGTGTCTGAATTTGTTGTCTGCCCTGTAAGTGTCAATGCTACAAAAGGGGACATTGTGGTTTTCGCTTGACACTTTTTACTATATCTTATTCCTTTCATATACTTACAGTGTAAAATTAAGATTATTTTTCCTAGTTAATATGAGTGTCATGATTTCCAACGAAACATAAGTTTATAACACTGAATACGCAACGCCACGTGTTTTATTAGATGAAATATATTTAAATTTATAAATGGTAGCATTGTTTTTTAAATTAGCTTACAAGTGGCTTGAAATTAAATGGATGTTAAATAGGGTTGCCAATTATTTGGATATCAGGTGAATTTTTGGTGATATTGGAATTGGAAATCAGGTGGTTATATTCAGTGACATCCGTATTCAGAAATAGATAGTCTCGGTAACGTAACATATAATAATGCAATGTAAAATAAAATTTTAAGAAATATTAAGCAGAAATGAAATTACTGTTGTATGCATTCTCTTTCCTTATAATCAAAGGGGAACTAAATAAAATAAAGATTTGATTTTTATTTCATTTTAAGAAACCAAAAATGTTTTTAAGTTATGTTATTATTAGATTTTCGGTAACAAAACTATATATATATTTAAATTATGTAATCATTATATCAACAGCTAGCATCAGTTGATTGACATAAAAATGAATAAAAAAGTATCTGATGATAAATAAATAAAACAAAAAAGTAATAAATAAATAAAGCAAAGTAAAATCTTCATATAGTTCTCATGGGAGAAAATTGAATGTAGAGGCACAAAAAATTAAATTTGAACAATATATAGCACACAAATTTTAAATTCCATAAAATACTAGAAACTATTTCTTATGTAATGTAATTAAGATTTGCACCAATATAATAAATTAAATCATTTATGACAGGCATGCGTAATTTTCAGAAAAAATTTATTTAATGATATTCACTTAAACTTAAAAATACTGAAATAAATATTTTATTAGGATAATTTTAGATACACGATCAGTTAAAATCAGTTTTCAATCAATCAAGAATCAGAATAAATCAAGTTTTACAACTGATAGCAAAAAATAACTGATGAAACTAATAATTGAATTTTATAACTGATGCAAAAAATAATAATTCGATAAATTCTGTGGCCGCAATTAACAAAATAAAGTTAGCATTTCTAAAAATTGATTATTATTTAAAACAATCAATTTCAGCATTTTTCTTTAGTTGGAAAGAGAACAATCTTGCGGAATACATGAGTACCATTGTGTGGTGATGTGTACACAGTAGGCAGACACAAATAAAGAAAATTGTCCAGTCTATAAGGAAATGTTTTGTCTATCATTGTTTAGTTTTATCATCACTTTGTAAATTAGAAATTCTCACAATTCGCCTGAAATGCATCGTCAGTACAACTGTCTCTTAAATAATAGACTTACAATAATTGGAATTCGCAGCATGAAGTGCATTTGAGTTGTTATGTATTTATCTGCGTTGTCACAGAACAAAATAATGATTTCTTAGTTTTAATTATATTTATGAAAGTCTTGACTTATTTGACGATATTTTTTCGTTTCACCGACTTAATAAAGTTGATTTTGATTTCACTTTTTTAAGAATACATAATACATTAGAAATGAAACTAGAAAAAGAGTATAATAAATTATGTGTTCAAACGGGGTCCTTACTCTAAAATACCAATTTCTTTTTGTTAAAACTGTTCACATTAAATGTAGTTTTAACTTATATGAAAAATTTGATGAGTATCATTGAAATTTAATGGTAATATTTGCAGATTTATGTTTCATCAACAAGGTGAAATTCAACATAATTTAGGTTTTATCAAATTAAAACAGTTCAATATTTTATAAAAGCAAAATATATTCTAAAATTTACTATAGAGTATCATTAAAGTGATAAAATAAAATTTTTGATTTTTCATACACTTCAAATTAAATTAAATAGTGTGTATGTGCATATATATATATATATATATATATATATATATATATATATATATATATATATATATATATACATATATATATATATATATATATACATATATATATATAAATATATATATATATATATATATATATATATATATATATATATATAGATATATACATGAAAGTACAGTAAATAAATAAAATATCATATAAATAATTGGCAATCTAACAAGCTAAAGATAGAAACGCAAATATCGATATATAACAAGGTTTTATCAAATTAAAACAGTTCAATATTTTATAAAAGTAAAATATATTCTAAAATTTACTATAGAGTATAATTAAAGTGATAAAATTTTTGATTTTTCATACACTTCAAATTAAATTAAATAGTGTGTATGCATATATATATATATATACACACATATATATATATACATACATACATACATACATATATATATATATATATCTATATACATATACATACATATATATATATATATATACATAATATATATATATATATATATATATATATACATATATATATTAAAGTACATTAAATAAATAAAATATAAATAATTGGCAATCTAACAAGCTAAAGATAGAAACGCAAATATCGATATATAACAAGGTTTTATCAAATTAAAACAGTTCAATATTTTATAAAAGCGAAATATATTCTAAAATATACTATAGAGTATAATTAAAGTGATAATATTTTTGATTTTTCATTCACTTCAATTTAAATTAAATAGTGTGTATGCATATATATATATATATATATATATATATATATATATATATATATATATATATATATATATACATACATATATATATATATATATACATATATATATATATATACATATATATATATATATATATATATATATATATATATATATATATATATATATATATATATATATATATATATATATATATATATATATATATATATATATATATATATATATATATATATATATATAAATATATATATATATATATATATATATATTAAAGTACATTAAATAAATAAAATATAAATAATTGGCAATCTAACAAGCTAACGATAGGAACGCAAATATCGATAAGATACAAATTAAAGTACAATAATGCAAGATTTTGAAGAATCAATGACAAGAATATGATAAATCTTTACAATACAAAGAATAGGAAAAAGGCATAGGGAACCAAGTGTTCATAAGGTGGAGATTGTGAGCTATGCAAATGAACTAAATGCTGTTATAAAAGGAATTAATCAATTTATAGAGTTCATCTCCAGAATATTTTATAATACAATTACATCAAAAAACAAAAAGTCATTTGCAAAAAACAATGCACATATCTTATTCAGATTTCCCTTTTTTTCACTATGATTCTATAGCCGAGCTGGCAGCCGAATGGTTAGCGCTCTTGCCTTCGGTTCAACAGTTCGTGGGTTCGAATCCCACCTTGGGCATGGATGTTTGTAGTGGTTCGGAATCCACTTTAAACCGTAGGTCCCGGTCTAATTAGCCCTCGTGTGCAAAAAATGACCGTTGAGTGACAAACAAACCTGAAACCTGCAACCTATGATTCTATAAATTTATACTTCTTTACACAATTTAAATTATTTATTTTAACTGTCAATAATGTGTGTGTGTGTGTGAATTTTGATATTTTTGATCGTATTCAAGGATGAAGATTTGAAGAAAAATATTTAACATTCATACATATTCTAATATTTATATGCTTTTTTAAGCTTCATCGAGAAATTATAAAATCAAGTATTTCTTGAAAATGAAGACAATAATCTGATTTATGTTATTTATTAATTCAATTTATTTAGTTTTCTTCGATTAGAAAATTTCATTGGAAAATCCGTCATAGCCCTATTTTACACATACAATGTGCAATTTTGATAAATGCGCGTGGATACTGCACATAATGAAATTATTAACGTTGTCTTAGAAAAAAAATGCGCTATCCTTTAATCTGACGATACAGACATTGTCACAGGAATATCATTGATTAAAGTTTCTCTCTAGTTCTAAAATTTCATCATTGGTTAAACTTTGATAATGATTTATACTAATAAAACGAGTCTCGGCTTGCTGAGTTACAACATGTTTAGTATCAAGATCGTTCTTTTGACAATGGAAGACCTTTGGTTTGATGCAAGTCTAAATAGAAAATGAATATTCCGGCTTTATTTTCCTGCTTGCACGAAAAAATACTCAAAAATTTTCAGGATTCCTTATTTTGGATCAACTAACTACTTATTAAAAGACCTACTTTTCTTCCGGTAAGAAATGAGGCAAATTACACATCATTCTACTTCAAAAAACTTATAACATTTTTCATCTGTAAAAATAAATAAATTATTTACTATATAGTGTCGAATTTGCTCGATAAATAATCAACTATTTAATCTATGACAGTAAATGAGTTTGATTTTACCGTAAGTATATACATTTATAGTAATTCGGAATGCATTTTAATTTCTTCGGTTCAATTAAATCCATTCTTTTTTTCAAAACGTGAACGTAGAGCAACAAATCGAAATTTAAAAGTATAAAATATTTCAATAAATTCAAAGAAGTAAAAATACAGAATATAATTTAAAATGAGCCAATTATTTAAAATTTCAATAATAAAACAGTAAGGAAGAGTACACCAAAGTACCTAGTAAAAGAAGAAAAAAAATATTACTGATTCTCATGTTACATTATGTCAAAAACAAGTTTTGCATATGATAAAAATGGAGCATTTTTATAAGAACAGTATCTTTACAAAATGTATTCAATATGGTACTTGTATATATTTAATCAAGGGCAGGAGAAACGAATGGAATGTTACTAACCCTAAATGTTGGTTGGAACAATAACTACTAAACGGATTGTTTAACATGTAATTAATGCATTAAAAAAAATTCGGAGTTAAGCTTAGTTGCAGTTATTCAATTCACTTTTTTAAATATTTGTGGAAAAAAAATAACCTAGAATGTCATGGAAATAATCATTTCTACAATAACAGATGGAAATGGACATCAAACAACCACATAATTCACGATTGCATCATATCAATATTAACTGTTATTTGTTCAAACCTAATTTAGTAATGTGATTTCTCTTTCACCCAAAGAACATTAATTTCCGAAGTTTGATAAATGGTTACAGCATCGGTCAAGGGAGTAGTTTACAGCTAAGTTCAGCTCAATAGTCACAGATAGGGCGGAGCAATCTACGTCGGATTATTAAAAGAAATAACGAATCTGTCAAGTTTTTGGTGAACTCTTTATTAAGAAGTTCTGGTACTTTGTAGGCTTGTCAAAGGAACCGCCTATTGAAGTTTTGTAATGCATATGTTGGGAAATTCGAAACGACAAGAATACGAGGCTACTAACTGTGCTGAAGGGGACACAAGTCATTAAGAAGAGAAAGTGATTAATTGGCGACGGGTTTCATTTGCAGCCAATAACCTTATTAGCCGCCAAATAATTCAGTTTCCGAAGTGTTGATAAGTATGTTAATGGGAATGATCATAAATTTGATATGATAATAACAGAAGTACCGATTGTTCAGCTGTTCTTATGGATTCTGTGTAGATAAGAAGTACGATAATGGTTCGTAAGAAATGTGATTTTTAAAGGGATTTGTGTGTTATTTTTAAAATTATAAAGAATATATATTACATTTATTACTTTAATGATAATTTGAATACTTAAAATACTGTATCATATGCGGCTAAACCGTTGCATAGATTCTAGGCAATGGTCTGTTTAGCCTCTAGGCAGGCCTTAGAGGCAAAACAGCGCTCTTCAGAGCATAAGGACCCCACATTCGATCACAGGTGTTGTCGAACAGCGGGAGATGTATATTGCGCTTCTGTCTGCAGCATGCACGTCTGTCGGGAGGGTGCTTGGGATTCTTCTGAGTTTTCTCCTTTGTGATTCGTAACATATGGCCCATTATCTACAAAATAAATCCTTCTGGAAGGATTTATTTTGTAGATAATGGGCCATATGTTACAAAATAAATCCTTCTGGAATATCCATTTACCCTATGTATATTAGAATGCTTATAAGCGAACTTCGGTTGTTAAGCAGTCACTTACTGGAGTCAAAATCTTTTGTTAGTTACTTAGAATGTTTCTTCAGAGAAACTTAAACATATTATTTACACCCACGTAATATGGGTAAATTTTATTTGACACAAAATAAATTTAATTTGGCTTTTGTTTCAAGCACGTAAAAATATATAAATCGATAAAGTTCATTTATTTTTTATTTAAAAATGAAATTATTTACAGAAAATACGAAAAAAATTAATCAAAACTGATTCAGTTAAAAAAAAGTAAATTTCTTAAATTTTGAATTTTTCGAACTTTTATACAAGATGTTTAAAAACTTCGAAATCAATGCTAACAGCTTGATGGTCAGCGTTTAAGTTTTTAGTTTGTTGGTTCATTATCACTTCGGTGGTCGATCATGAACCTATTTTTCAGAAATCTTGTAGTTATTTAGAAATCTCGTACCAATTTTGTACTAATCGTGTCCGTTTTGTGTTTTCGGGTCTATTTTCAGAATTATTTTCAAAACTTGTAATTTAAACTGTAGAACCAAGTAAATAAACTTTGGCAAGAAAAAAAAATTGCTAAGTTTTATTAATAAAATATCATAACTTTATTTTACACATTTTCTTTGAATATGAACACATTTAAAAATTTTCTGCCATGTTTTCTTTTTCTATTTCACAAATTAAATAAATTTACATTATCATTGGACCATATAACTAAAATTTGATATTTCTTTTTATTGATGAAATTATTAAATATTTGTAGATTTTACTCATAATTATAATACTAATGAAATGTACTCAACAGTAAAATCTAGGCATTGTGAAATATTTTGCGAATGAATTGTGAAAATTATAAAAGCATGCACAGGACATTTCCCAGATGATGGGCTGTCTTCTTGTATTATAGAAGTCAGAACTTAGAAGATTCTCAAGCTCCATCTCGATAGAATTCCATGGCAAAGGATAAGCAGAAAGAAGGATTTGAAATAATTCAACACTCCTTAAGATCAAGCCTGATTTATTATTCTACAGAGCGATCTTACCACCAGACTATATTGTGCCTAGCTCTTTATAATTTAAAAGAACTGAAACACGTGAAAATTGACGCATGTTTAATCTATGAACTAAATAATACAGCAAAAAGAAATTAGCATTATGTTTTTATATAATAAATATAAGCATACATACATAAAAGGAATATTACTACTATGCTAATATATATGAAAACGGGCAAGAAATATTCCTTAAGATTAACTTAAAATTTGTCTCGAAGAAAATATTTTGCTTCATATTGTATAGGACTTAAAAACCACGCATGATAGTGGAATTTAATATCACACACACAGAAACTTATTTACATTAGTAAAATAAAATTCAATATAAATTTTAAAAAAATGCTAAGCAAAGTAAGAAATTCCTTTAAAAATAAATAAAAAATAATTAATATATTAAATTATATATATAAAATAATTAAAACAAAACTAATTTTTCTTTTAAAATTGCATTATAATTTTTATCATATATCTGACAAATACGCTTTTATTTGGAAAAATACACAAAATAAAATCAGTTTTAATGAGCTATTATGTAAAGAAAAAAATAAACATTAACTCGATCTCAACGATCTCAATAAATACATAATTCATCCATGTCCAAAAAAGAGGAATTTTTTTAAAGTGAATGCACCCAAATATTTAAATGTAAAAAAATATATAAATAAAATTACAGAATACAAGCTAATAAATAGCATTTATTTGTTAATAAAGTGACAGTTATTACAAGATTAATGATTGAGAAAAAGGACAATTTAATAATGCGTACAAAATGGAAAAAGCATCCAGTTTTCTTTTTTCGCTTTAAAGAACGAAACATATCTCCGAATTCTAAATTTAAATCATGATAAGGGCAATAAATAAATCTTCAGAATGAGAATTTTCCAAGTGAGTTCATCCATTCTCATTCAGTCAACTCAATTGAGGCCTTTATCCCTTCATTCCGTGCGTTTAATACGCAATGTTTCCCGTCCAATCTCATTCAGCATTACACTCTGTGTTACATTCTCAGAAATGATATCTGCTTCCCTCTGTGCGAAGAGAATGAGCTGGATCATTTATTCGCGGCGAGATTTGCATTCAGACGGACCACACGCATAGGAAGGATAAATAGTGGTCCGTTTATGTATTCTGCTTGTGTGCATGCCATGAAAAGTAGCGGAAAAACTCCTTACGAAAAACTTTTATCAAAGAAACGTCTTGATTAAGCACTACCTAAAGATTTAGTTTTGTTGATATTATATTCTCACACTTAAGTGGATATATTGCGAGAATATAATACCAACAATACTAAATCTTTAATCAAGACGTTCCTATGATATAAGTTTTTCGTATGGTGTTTTCCCGCTACCTTTACTACACTTAAGATGTTAAACAAAAAACATGGCATTTAATTAGACAGTTATTTTTAAATATAATTTACATACATTCGAGATTAAACAGTCTTAAAAGCGAAAGTTTGTGTAAGAATATGAAAATGTTGAAATTGACAATTTTTCATAACTAGTACAGATAATCTTCCAAGAAAAACGTTTCCTAAATAGCGAGCCTTTATTCGCTTGATGTAAATGAAAGAAAATGAAACCCAGAAAAATCTTAAAGTTCTTATCCTGACAGATGTGCATCCAAAAATAAAACTCTTTATTGAAAAATACGAATTCGGAATTCATTTCGAATGCTACAAAATTTCCAATATTCTTTTTAAGATACCAAAATATGAACTTTAAAACATCTTTTAGAAAAACAAACGCAACCACAAAATGCATCGAAGAATTTATATTTACTAAGCGCTACGTTTGAGTTGTTATTTCAAGGCTTTTATAATCAATTTCATATTCGAAAATACTTCATGCATCGGAAATTTGAAACATGTAATTTCAATAATCAATTATACATCAAATCAGTAAACGAAAGCGTGACGAGAGAAATCGAATCCATCCAGCCACCTTGAGTGTAACATTTGGATCACGAAATTTTCAATACCGATCAAAATCACAGCAAGGCCAAATAAAAACGAAAATACGATTTTCGAACGTGAAACAATGGAATTTTTCACGTACAGACATTGTTCTATTTTTCAGCCTTGGTAAATATCACGATTTTATTGCTACTAAATATTTGGGTGTTCACCACCCCATTGCTCCTCCTTATTCCTAACTCTCAATTTTGATCAACACAGCTAAATACACACTAATAGTAGATGAAAAAGTGGGAATTACTGAAAGGTAATAAGAGTAAAAAAGTTCTATGTAACATTCCTTTCCATTGTTCCAGTCACGTGAGGGCCAGAGAAAAATCAATGTCAAAGTCGTCAGCAACTGCTCGTTACCCCACCCTTGACTGAACAGTTCCACCTGATATCTGATACCAATCCGCTGCTCGTTAAAAGTGTTTTTTTAGGCGCTAAAGGTTAAATGGAGCAGGTACTGAATGAGATATGCTAAGGGTCCCGACCCCATCCATCAATGTCCATCGCAAATGCCAGCTGAAAAATATGTGGGGTGGATTTCGTTTACAAGTCTATGGGTCTGTTGTTGTTTTCGAATTACTAGAAGGTTGTGGAAGCAAGTGGGTAATGATTATGTCCAAAGTTACGAATGGAATATGTTAAGATTGTAATACACAATGCAGCTTCCTGCCACAGATCATGGCAAGCATAAAATAGCGGAATAAATTTATAATAGAAAGATTTTTTTTTGTTCCTAATTGATCACTTCACCTGTTTGTATGACAGAAAGGAATGAGAGGAAAGTTTTAAATGACATGAAACCACTTCCTCATCAGTGCTCATGATCAGAGTTTCGCAAAACTACATTTCTAAAATCTTAGAATAGATAGAATTTTTCCGATTATTCATATCGGATATTCTTTTTGTTGCCATGTAATTGGCATTTGTTCATTTTCCAATATTTTTGAGACGATTCACCTCTAAAAAAAAGTCTTCATGGGCAATTTTGCAACTTCGTCATTTCAGAGCATTATTGATATTGTACCTTTTAATAATTAGTTTGTTGGTGTTCATATATTAAAAATCAGTTATATATTTTATAGGAAACAAAAGAATATAAATTTTGATTTGAGAGGGTATATGATACAATTTACTTACTTAGGAATGGTATGGAAGTAGAGGAACAATTGAGCCAAATGGCAAGAGGAGAGATGCAAATTATCTTTAACTGCATCCGACGAGATAACCACTATGCTACGCCCTTTGATATCCCGGCAACCTGGAAAAAAATTATTCATTATTTTCAAATTCATAAAATCAAAATTCGATTTTCATTTCAGAGATAAACTTTTATTAGCAAGTACAAGACTGCTAAGGAAAAAATTTTAAAATAATGATTGGTAATATCACAAAAATTTCAAGTATTGTCTTTGTGGGAAAAAAATTAGATTAAAAACTAATTTTGATATTATACACCATGGAAAATCAAAACCAGCAACTCAACAGATGTCTGAATATGTAACATTACCAGTTACAATAACTAGGACAAAGTAAGTTTTTATTATCATATATCTTAAAATTTGTGTTCAAAATTGTTAAATAACTAAAGAGAACCATTGGAGCGAAAAATAAAAGATTCAATAGTAAAACTATTGTAAAATGCTAACCAAACGAAGATTTTCCACTTAGATTGGTACAAATGTTAATACGGGTGTCTAAGAAATACTAGGATTTTTCCCTTTTTTATAAAACGAGAGTAATTGAAGACTATGTATAATTTTCTTGGTAGTTAAAGAGAATATTAAAGTCTATTCGGAGATTTTTTATTACTTCCTTCAAGGTAAATATAGAAAAAAAGATTTTTAAGAACTAGTAATTCTCCTTGAAAGTTTTTACCTTATTTAACCATCCTTATTAGAGGATTTCTCGCATAGTTTAGCAAGATTTTCAAGTAAATTTATCCTAAAATCTCTATAATATTCGGTTTACATAAGAACTTTAAAGAATTCTCAGCTCTGTATAAGTAATCTTGTAAGATCTTATATATTTCATTTGAGGTGAGTCTCAAATGAGGTACTGTGTGTCTTGTAACTAATTAACATATAATAATAATTTCAAAAATTACATAGGAGGAAAAATATCTGTGTGTGTATCAATCTAACAATTTATAATGCAGTTTTTGCGTAGATCTTTCAAGCTACGCGTATTCACTTAGCAGACTTGCCATTAGAATTACTTTTACACATAACCATGTCAGGAAGTTTTAATATGACTGCAATTCAGTAATAAATAACAAATTTATTGAAGATCGCGCTTAGCCGTTCTCTGACTGATTCTGACGGTCAACGTACACCAACTCAACTATTTACTGTTCGCCCTCTAGTGGCGATATTACATTTCTATAATCTATAGAAGTTCCATCATCACTCGTTTGAACTCTTTTGTCACAATCAGAAAACGCTATCCTGGGTAGATTTATACACATTAATAATTCACAGCCATGATATTTCTGAGACAGTGAAGAAAAGGATACTGGGTTTTAGTATTGCTGCACAAACATATTTCCCTGTACCTAGTCCAGACCAATTCATAAATCGACTTCTTTGCTTAACCATGATATTACGTGATGCATCATATAACTTGTTACCAATTTGTACAACACAAATTCTCATCTCACTTATCTGTTTTTTTTTCCAACTTTAATATGGTTATTTCTTTCGTTACATTGAGATCCTGAGTACGCCACTTTATTAATGCTTTAAAATATCCATGGCGTCAGATAACGTTTCATCCACGTCATATCATATCGAGATGTCATAGTAATTCCGACTTGTCACCGAATTTTCTGCCTGCCTTCAAATCACATTCTTTGAGAGGCAGCAGACAAGGTGATGTTACCATCGAATGATTGAGATTATTGTCGAAGATCATACTGTTAATAAAACGATTTCTTAAATAAGGAACAAAGCATCGGTTTGAGAAGCCGTTTACTATTGATTCAAGTCATTAACACTTGGACAATGGAACAGCAGAAAAAGCAAAATGAAAAAGACGTGACAAAACATCCATTTTATGGTTAGTTTAAATCAGCAAGAACGATTTAAAGTTTTAAAATTTTCATTAATTAAAAGAATTCTTAATTAATAAGTAACAGTATACAAGGAATAATAACCTGAAGATTCAAAAGGGATTGTTTACAAACAATCCCTTTCGAATATTAAGGTTATTATTCCTTGCTTACGGCAACATCAAAAATTTTCTTTTAATTAAAATTGCTGAAATAATTAAAAGCAGGTTTGTAAAACATAGGCTCAAAAAATTCCTTGAATTTCTTAAAATTTATGTGTGTGTGTGGTCAAGTGCGTTCTTTCATAATGACGAAATACCAAGAAATTTATTCCTTAATTGTCATATAACTAGAGGTAAATGCTACAGTGATTCTACTTTAATGCACGATATCTGTAAGAGGAATATGGCATGAAATGTTTCGAATTTTCTTCTCAATTTCGCGACAAATATTCAGACTGTCCTTCTGGAAGATGTACGCAGCGGACTCTTTCAAAACAATATTATACTTTAAAGTTACTGTCACGTGATGTCACGGTACGATAAAATTCTCCGTTTCTTTAACAAAAAAGATTTAAATAGGGACAAAATATTTGTTCTGGAATCACTATTTTGATGTTTGCATTTGATGAGCTTAAAAATGATAAGTTAAATCATTCATCCTCAACGGGCAAAGCTTAGTGTTTCATTGCATGATGACAACTTCCTTCAAACTGTATTTAGTTCCTGACCCAGGAAGGATTAATAGAAAATGGTGAAGCACAGTTCACTCTTAGATGATCACGCAAGTTTCAGATAAGAATCGTGTAATTTATAGCAGAAGGTATTTAAATACCAATTTATTTCATTTCTACAAGCACTTCGAACTGAATGTGGCCGACATGTTTAACGCCACAATTTAAGACATTCAAAAACAAATCAGCGGATTACTCTAACAAGAAATAGTGACGTGTAATAAAGTTTACTGTTTCACGAATTCAAATGTAAGGCCCAAGAGAAAAGAAAATTCACAAACAAATTTTTATTATTTTAGTTCGTTATTTTTTGAATATCAAATTATTTCAAATTAATATATTCAAACATCAAAAAATTAAAATTTATTGTTGCTTTCTTAAGTTTTTATTTTTTGAGTACTTGTAACAAACATTGTCACAATGAATAATTTTTTTATCGTATTTTACAATTTAGCTAAGTTTATAATCTTATTTATCGCATTTTAATCTTTGTAAACAGTTCCTATGAAATTGTTTATAACAGGACTTCAAACAAATATTTTCATCTTTTATAATCAGTTTAACAATATTGTTTAGAATAACTATTCAAACAATATTAGCAAAACAACTAATGTCAAAACTAAAATTAAGAGCCAAAAAACATTTTTATTTTAACGATTTCTTTCTTTCACATTTTTCAGTTATCTTATAATTTTAGGTGCTACAGAATTATGGAAAATCTCTATTTACTTCGATTTTGCGAAACTTTAATGATTGTATCATCACTTTATATTATTAATTTTTCTTCATTTATACTTTAATTTTCAAAATTTAAGTCCAATATACTTTTTTTTCAACAATTGCATCGTAAATTTATGTTCACGTTCCTTATTATTTTCAATTACGCTTTTCAGTGATTCATTTTTACTAATATCTTTTATTATTTATCTTTTTTTTCTGTGTTATTAGCTATTTTTTTATCATATAATTAATTTTGCTCATCATAAATATTGATGTTTTTAAGAGACTAAAAACATTTTCTTCGCTTACAATTTGAATTTATCAGAAAATTTCTGAATTTATTTTTTAATGCTCTGCATTTAAATCATTATATTGTATTGAATCACACTGAAATGGCAAGCATGTGTTTTTAAATTATGGAAATTATTTCAAATATATGTTACGTTCGATTTCTTTTGAGTATTGCCATTCCAATCTGATTTCTGTTACCCAATTTCACGGTCTTAATTCTTAATAATATTATATTTTATTACTTCACTATTAACTTATTTGAGTTTGTATTCAAAATTAAGGAGTTGCTATTCATTTCTTGCAGTTATATTACCTTAATATTTTCTCTGCTACAAAAAAAAGAACATTTCCTTTTCTTTGAAGATACTAAAATCGCTTAAGTTTTTACAATATATATGCAAAGTTTATAAAATTTGGTGCAATATCTTTACAAAATTACTTCTTAAAAATGAATTTTTAATTAAACTGAAATACACATAAATTTTTTTTTATCTTCTCTATACTTTCATTATTTTTAATAAGCGTGTAAAAAATACGCTTGTAAAAGTTTATTTTTAGATGATTGTAAAAAAGTGACATATTTTATATAAACATCAATATTTTTAGGTCTTTTGAGTTAAAGATATGAATTTGATAATCAATCTTTAATATTGAAACCAATCTTTATTACAATCAATCTTAACATATTATAATCATACAAAAATTTTACATTTTATTTCCTTCTAAATACATGTATTGGCTAATAAATGTGATGTTATATAGGGAGAATTAATTTTTATATATATTATAAAATTTTACTTATATACCATATAACACCAAGAGGCATCAATCATAAAGAAATTTACAGTTTTTCAATCCAATTTATTGTGTCACACTTAAGCTTCATTTCTCTGCCTGAGAGAAATCCTGAGTCTGAGTGAGATTATTTTTTATTAAACTCAATAGTCATGTTTTTCCTAGTACAGTTGTAGCTATATTTTATAGTAAATCTGCACAATATATTTAACAAATAAAGCAATTACTTACACATAAGAAATTGTATAATACAATTCCAAATTTTATTTCTTTTTGACTACATGGATTTAATAATAAATGTCATTATATAAGAAGAATTATTTATTTTCATATTTTAAAATGCTGCTCATGTACCATTAGAGAAAAAAAGCACAATTCAAAAGAAAATTTTTCCTATTTATGCAATCCTAACACATTAACTGAACTTTTGTCTGAATAAAGCACTATTAGATCTAACCGATCTGAAATAGATAATTGCAATATTTGTTTCATCTTTCGATGTGCAAACGAAATCGCATATTTTTCCAATTTTCGTAAACAACGAAAACAGAACAGGAAAACATTATGATTTTCGGAAAACGTTTTTCTTTTTCTGAAAACGCGGAGTAAGAAAAAAAAATGAATATTTTTTCCTTCCTTTTCATCCGAAAATCACGCAACATAAAAGAGAAAGAAGAGTGATGTTATGAATCAAGGTAGGAACTCTTTTTCTTGTGCAAGGGATGAAGGGGGCCTCATTCAAACGACCTTGGGGAGTGAGAGGGAAAAATGTCAATATTACCTGGGTGGAATGTCACTTACGTTTCCGGAGACAAGTGTAAATATAATGGGAGGACGTAAAAATATCGATTTTTCATGAGGACGATGAAAGGGAGGAAATCTAAGAAAGGGAATTTTGGTTTTTCTCCACTTTTTTTTCTTCTTCTCGTTCCCTTTCTAACAAATGGAAGGGCGGTCTTTTCCTTTTGATGTAGAGAGGGAAGTTTTCGATCATAAAGAAAGACCATTATTTTTAGGATGGTGATTAAAGAGTGATCTGACGGCTCTCATATATTTCCCATTATATGCTTACACTTTTAGTAGTTTTTGGTTTTTATATTGATCGTTTTATTGGAGATACACAGAGAAAAATATGTTTCTTAGGGAAAAAATTGTTTATGTTTGTAACAATTAAAAATAATCTTTTATATCCAATATGAATTCCTGTATCTAGTTTTTTTTAACTCTTCAGTTTCTATAGATATATAAAATTCCTTATGGGGCACGCAAGCGCTCCCGTATACATTAAAACAAATAGAAATTTTATACACATTTTGAATATACTTATATTTTTTGAAAACTATAAGTAAGAAAAGGAATTATTATAACAAGACAGTTAAAGAAACAGCAGCAATAGTGAAGTATAATGTACGCAGTATAACGTATATTGTATTTCACTATTATTGGACACATTTGAGCATTATTTCAAATTCCATATTTAAATTATTCCATCATTTAATTTTAATTTATAAACATTCATTAAAGTGTTAATTAATTTTAGTGCTACAAACTCAACTAATTTAAATTCCATTCAAGAATTCAAAATTTTTCAAAAACAACGCCATTTTAGTAGGATTGGAAAAAATGACCCATAGTCTTTTAGAAAAATAATAGTTTTGTCTCTTATTTCTTCGGAATAATCAGTACAAACTCAGACTAAGTCAATTTTATGCTCAGTTATATTTATTATAACTTAAAAATTCAATTAAAAACCCATTAAGTAAAAATATTTAATTTAATACTTATTATGCTTGAAAAACCAATGAAATAATTTGATCCAAGTCACGAAAATGAGCTTTAACAGTTTTTCACACGAATATTTAAATTCATTCAAAGCTTTTTAACATATCTATTAGCTTACTTTGATTTTTATAAATGTCTGTAAATATTTTGAAAAAAAATAAAAGCATTTTTAGAGTGAAAATAAACTTGAAAATTCAACTATGAAATTTAAAATAAACGAAAGAAGAATTGTAAAGAGACTGACACACAGATAACGAACTGAAAGATATCTCATATATTCTTGTTTACTTTATAAAATTTGTATGAAGGATTGTTAAAATAACATGAACCCAAGTTCAAACGCTGTTTTGAAACAGCAGGTTAAGTTGAAAAATAATATCGAAATATACTAGAAAAACATTGCTAGTGTACTTTCACTAGAAATGTTATTATAATGAATCTACCGGCTCATTATGAAAATCAAGAAGAAAGGTAAGAAGTAAAAGATATTGAGAATATTTATTTTAGAGTAAATGCTGCATAATAAGACAGACTTTTAGTAGGAATACAATTTAAATGTTTTTCAAAAATAAGTATAAATATTATAATTATTTTATAACACCGAACATGAGTTACCTAATATCAGTAGCGTAATCTTAAATTCAACTATTAAAATATATTTAGTAAAATTAAAGTTAATATGCACATAAGCAAATTTTTGTGTTTACGTTTTATTTTTATATTTGTATTTGAAGAATTATATGCCTGAAATATTTTTTTTTATTTACATTCTTAGTAATATTTTTCAAGTCTATAAAAATAAGTAAAAATGGGAATTTTTTTGAGGAATAACAGTTTTCTTTTTTTTTTCATATTTATAGTGATTAACATATTCAATAAATATTTGTACGTGAATGTAAACAAGCTAAATATTATTATTCAAACTTGCAGTTATAGCTATTCATATTTTTAATGAGATGCATTTCAAGAAAAACAATTTTGTTTCTTAAAAGTTTTATATTTTTAAAAATTTAATCCCTATGAAGCTCTTAATTTCATTATAACATTTTTTCATTTAACCATGCATTTTTTAAATGAATGAAAATTATTCGAATAATTGATAAGATTTAATGCAAACGAAAATATTAGTAAATTACACAAATGTTTTTTATAACCTTTTCATACGAAAAAATAGTTTTCTTAAATTTGAATACATTATAAGTACTTTAAAATGGCATAAAATGTTAATTTTAACGCCTGCAATCTAAAACAAATAATTTTTTCCCTAAGACTTTTTACAAGTATATAGAGGTCATATTGAATGTCAAATTATATCTTCACTATTATGAATTAAATATAGCTTTATGTAAGTAGAAAATCTTGATATGATGATGTACAAATCCTCAAACATATTTGCTTTTGCTATTTTTAACGTATCACACACACAAAAAATTATATATATATATATATATATATATACATACATACATATATATATATATATATATATATATATATATATATATATATATATATATATATATATATATATATATATATATATATATATATATATATATATGTATTAATATATATACATATATATATACATACATACATACATACATATATATATATATATACATACATACATATATATATATATATACATACATATATATATATACATAATATATATATATATGTATGTATGTATATATATATATATGTATATATATATATATATATGTATATATATATATATATATGTATATATATACGTATATATATATGTGTATATATATATATATACGTACATATATATATATATATATATATATATGTATATATATATATATAATTTTAAAATTTTAAGCATTAGAAACATGCTACAAATTAAAAATTGCTTCATTTAAAAGAGAGTTATTTTTAAATATTTACATATATACTTTATTTTTAAAGTAAGGAATTGTAAATTTTTTATAATGTAAAGTTCCTTGAAATGAATTATAAAATTCTGAAATTAGTAGATACATCTGATAAATGTTATAGATAAAGAGATTCAGTTTATAAATTTACTGATGGTATCTCACCAAACAAAGTAAGGAAATCAACAAAAGTTCCATTACATATTAATTTGTAATAATATACTAGAAAAGTCACAGAAAAATATTTTCAAAAACTAATGAAAAACACAGCAGCTCACAAAATCGATTAAAAATCATTGTAAACTTTATCTTCGCAAATATAATGCATTATAATGGAATTAATAATCAAAAAATAAAACATTCATTTAGGTTATAAAATACGAAACTATTTTGACTTAATCATTCAGTACAAAATTTAAATTTCATAATCCAATTTTAAATCAAATTAACTATGTCTTAAGTTAATGCTCTTAATAAATTATGCGCATTTTCTTCATACAAGTTGTGATAAAATTCCTAAATATTGTAAGAATTTTGCAACATCTATGGATGTCACGAAAGGATGAGGATATAGCCTTCTAAAAAGATATTTTATAGACATCACTTTATATTTTTATACAAATAAAAAACCTAAAGAAAACCAGGCATTTATCAACCCAGCAGTAATTAATCAGAAATGCACTATTTATCTTGCATTGTTCAATAATAACAGGTATTAAATATTCCTTTATAAAAGAGCAAATTTGAGTAGCCTGATTATTAGGAAACCAATTAATACTTCAGCAGAAAATTTCCCTACTGTGGGTATAAAAGTATGCATTATTCGAAAAACATGGTATTATTATCCTTCTAATTGGAATGTATATCGCATATTACCTTCCAAGCGCATATTTTTTAAGGCTTTGGATGTGTTTAAATAAAGCACAAATGGAGAAATAGGAGAAAATTACAATCGTTTCATATTTTCGAGAGTAAAAATGCAGTTTATATTGACTCTTTTCAAAATGATCCCTCATTTTCTATCATTCCTTTTTTTTTACTTGGAAAGATTAGTTTTAACCATTTGGCTTGGTTGTAAAAAGGACTTCGATGCTCCCCAATACGTAACCTCGAAACAATTTGAAATGCTGTAAATAAAAAAGATACAACATCAAATATTAGAAAAGTTGATAATTGTTTATTAGAGGCCCATGAGTGACTTT
The DNA here is from genome assembly GCA_030067965.1 of Latrodectus elegans. Taxonomy (NCBI): domain Eukaryota; kingdom Metazoa; phylum Arthropoda; class Arachnida; order Araneae; family Theridiidae; genus Latrodectus; species Latrodectus elegans. Next base: position 45,559,868 of record CM057822.1, read on the forward strand.
AATCTCAGAGGGCAACTTTGTAAAAATAATTGATGGAAAATAAAATTTTAAGACAAAATTTTGTAAATTATAACCAAATTTTATAATCATATTTCTTCTTAGTCAACTTTAACGAAGAATTTTGATAATAAAGACCACATGGGAAGTGTATATCAGTAATCAGGTATTTAGTATTGAGAAACAGCCGGAAATGGACATTAAAGCTGAATTAATCATGGCTAAATACCATTACATAACAAAATTAATTTATTCTGTCATTGAATGACATAAAATTCATAATCGTGCAACTGACCAGAATAGTAACATGCTGAAATTGTCTTGGGCTTTAAGAGCTTCAGTGTCCTAACATCCTCATCAATAAATTTCTCATGGATCAGTAATTTCAGTAGATGTCCGTGCTCTTATCAGCATTGCAAATAGTGGTGGCTAATTGCATAAGGAAGAGTGATATAATTATACAGAACACCCTGTAATAAACTAGGGGCGATAGGGGCAAAAATTACTTGAAATGGTTCTATAATGACGCATTCCGTTTTTGAGATAGCACTCCGTCAAACTATTGATTTTGACCTAAATCGCAAAAGAAATTGGAACACCTAAGTGGCGAAATATATAATTCCAAACAAAATAATACTTCTAGAAATAACGTGAAAGGAAAAATGAAAAATGTTTAAATCCATATCGAATTTTGAGTTATAAGATCCGTGTCATAAAAGCAGTCACGAGATAAATTTTATTTAAGTAAGCAGAAATGGCAGTTAATCAACTTTCCTTTTCTGACAGATAGAAGTCATTTGAAATTACCACCATTAATGACATAGCTTAGAGAAAATTCATAGCTAAAATGGAAGTTGAGTTATTAATCATTTACATTGGGGCAATTGATAGTTATTCTTTACATAAATGCGTTTTAAAATGTGATGTTAAATAGTTATTTTATATACATATGAAATTTTATAGTTTGAATTGTACACATTTTGAATTATATTATTGGACGAAGAATATACTCGAAATCAAATACTATATTCTGGTAATAAATTAGGCTATATATACACATATTATAATATTTTCGCATGGTAAAAAATTTTTCTAAAAGAATTAATGCGAAATATATTGAATAAATAGAAAGGAATATATCATTTATTGGGTAAAATATTGTGTTATGTGTGCTATATAGATATATATCAACATTTTCAAATTCTAATGTGGTTTAAAATGATCAGATTTAAGGAATAATTCTTTTTATAAAATTATTATATGTATATACAATACAAAAAAAGGACGAAGAAATTAATATTTTTAATTCGGTGAAATATTATGTTATATGTGATATGTGTGTTGTGTGTATAGTTTCCATTTGAAATTGTAGACCATTTTCTTAAATCTAATGAAAATGATCACCATTATTTTTAAATTAGTACGATATGTATATCTAATACCAATGTGTGTGTAAGCTCGTTTTAAAAAAGATTAGTTAGATTTGGAATAAAATAGTGCAGTGACAGTTAAAAAATAAAGTAAATGATATTATTCACTGGGTAGTTTTTCATACATAGACGAAGAAGTTTATAGTTACAAATTTTAGCGCGACACTTGCATATAATACATAATATTTTTAATAGGTATGTTGCTACCCAATAGTATTATGATTGGTGATCACCTTACTGATAAGGTGCGGTAATAAATATTCGTAGGGATTAATATCTCGCTTCTGACGTGGTGCTTCGAGATGAGTGCTTTGCTTATGTGCCATCTTCATCAAGTAAACACAGTTTAAAATTATAAGGCTAGGGCAAAACTCTAGTCAATTTGTGTGCACCCGCATATTTCATTGCACTTGGCCCAGAGGTGAGATTTATCAGTCAGATGGAAGCTCCTGAGAAAAAGTCTTCGTAATTTAAAAGCAGACACCGAACACATGAGTCCCAATACATGACCTGCCATCGCCAGAGGTATTCTTTTACTTCTTGAACAACCTATTTATATAGCCCCATCCACCTTTAAAAAGATGATGGATCATAATTTAAATCGGGATTCGAATTCACTGCCTTCCGAAAAGAAGAACGTCATCGTGATCAACCAGACCACAGCAGCCTATTACACTATTACGATTGATGGTTTTTTGTTATTGTTATGTATCTATGTTGGTTCTAGTTTGATATTTACTATAAGGCTAATGGTGAAATCATCAGTACATAATTAGTAACTTCAATTACATAGAAATAAATTCAGAAATACTGCGTATTGTTCTATTCGTTGACTTAAATTTAAATTTTGACATTTTAAAATAATTTTTTTTGATTAACAGGACATTTTTTTACCAATAATCATTTTAATTTATTTAAAAATTAATGATTTTTTGAAAGCATCTCGTAAAGGAAAATATTTTTCTAACAGCTATAAAATGTATATATACCCTTTAGGAAACAAGTAGCACTTTCGTATTCAATTAAGCTCCCTAACCATGTACATCTTTGACAGAATTTTAAATAAGGGGAAGTAATTAAATTCATCGTTGTTTGTGAAAACGACATTCTTCAAAAGAATAATCAAAGAAAATAGAAAATTACTATATTATTTAATATGGTTAAGTGATAAATCCACAATTTTATTGAAAATACCTCAAATAAGACCGTAATAATGATAAGTCAATAATTGGTGTAACTACTATGAGTAATAATAGTAATCTATATACATTTCTTTATCAAATCAATCTTAACTGAGCATGAATTTCAGAATTTCATGCCTCGGAATGCTTTTTTAGATTCTTTTATTTTATATGAAAGCTCAGTTTTAATCTCAGCTCGATGCAATGGATGTAAATTGGTGAGTCAATTTGGCGCGACATGTCAAATTGACGAATCACCTCAGGGACATACAATTAATAGAAGAAACGAAGTTAGTTAAATTCTAAAAAAGTTTACAGCTAAAAAGGTCTAAATTTTAATGAATAATATAAACAACAAAATACAAGTAATGTTTTACAGGAATATCGTTACAGTAATGAATTGACGGTGAATGAAGTTCTTCGTAAATGAGCTCGCGGTTATCACAGTTTTCGTGAAATCAAATTCCCCTTAGAGTTTAACAGTTTTCTCAATTATACTAATTCCCAAATTAATATAACACTCTTACCTGGCAAAATTGCAATTTGTGAGTGCAATAAATCGGGATCGACTTGGCTAACGGTTACAGGTTGAGTTAGGATGTGTTCACAGTAGCCATCGTCTGGATCCTCTTCCCGGACAGCCACAGGTGGTAAACCAAACATTATGTCATTGGGAGGTTTTTCTAAATCTGGTAATTTATTGGAAGCTGCAAAATAAATATTATGTACTTTAATCTCATTCACAAGGAATATAAACATAATAATTGAAACAATTTTGAGGGTGCTTCCCAATAAATATGAAGAGGATAATATTCACAACAGATGAAATTCAAAACAATTAATGAGAAAATTAGAATGAAAAAAGGAGTGAAATAAAATAAAAATATATATAAATTATATACATACGATATACACTACTGGCCATTAAAATTGCTACACCAAGAAGGCGACATGCTACAGACGTGAAATTTATACGAAAGGAATAAGGTACTGTGATATGCAAATGATTAGCTTTTCAGCGCATTCAGACAAAGCAGATGCCAGTAGCGACACCTACATTGTGTTTACATGAGGAAATTGTTCAGCCGGTTCCTCATACACAAATTGCATTTGAACGTTGTTGCCTGGTGAAAAGTTGTTGTGATGCCTCGTGTAAGAAGGAGAAATGCGTACCAGCACGTTTCTGATTTTAATGAAGGTCGAATTGTAGCGTGCCGGGATTGCGGTTTATTTTATCCCAGTATTGCTGCTCGCGTCCGTCGAGATCCAATGACTGTTAGCAAAATATGGAATCGATGCTAAAATGGAACGCCATGCGGGATCTCAACGGCCACCTATCACTAGCAGCCGAGAAGACAGGCATATTATCCGCATGGCCGTAATGGATCGTGCAACCAGTCACGAGCCGTGAGTCAAGAAACGGAGTCGTTTGGAAGACAACAAGTGTCTGCACGAACAGTTCGACGACGTTTGCAGCAGCATGGACTCTCAGCTCGGAGACCATGGCTGCGGCTTCCCTTGACGCTGCGTCATAGACAAGAGCGCCTTCGATGGTGTGATCAACGACGAACCTGGGCGCACGAATGGCGAGAAGTCATCTTTTCAGATGAATCCAGGTTCTGTGTACAGCATCATGATGGTCGCGTGCATTCATCATCGTCATACTGGACCATCATCTGGCGTGATGGTATGGGGTGCCATTGGATACACGTCTCGGTCACCTCTTGTTCGCATTGACGGCGCTTTGAACAGTGCACGTTACATTTCTGGTGTGTTATGACCCGTGCCTCTACCCTTTATTCGAGCCTTGCGAAACCCTACGTTTCAGCAGGATAATGCCCGACCGCATGTTGCCGGTATTGTACAGACCTTCCTTGATACGGAACATGTTCGGCTGTTGCTCTGGCCTGCACGTTCTCCAGATCTTTCACCAATAGAAGACGTCTGGTCAATGGTTGCCGAGCGACAGGCTCATCACCAAACGCCAGTCACTACGGTTGATGAACTGTGGCATCGTGTTGAAGCTGCATGGGCATCTGTACCTGTACATGCAATCCAATCTTTGTTTGACTCAATGCCCAGGCGTATAACTGCTGTTATTACTGCTAGAGGTTGTTGTTCTGGGTACTGATTTCTCAGGTTCTATATATCCAGCCAAATTTTTTGAAATTTTAATCACTTGTTATTTCTAGTATAATATATTTGTCCAATAAATATCATTTTATTATCTGCATTTCTTCCTGGTTTAGCAATTTTAATGGCCAGTAGTGTATATTTAATTTTATATGAGTTCTGATTGCAAACAAAATATACATAACCAATTACATACAATAATAGTTTATAGTGAAAGCAAATAAAAGAAATTATATCGTATACATCTATGCATGCATAAATTAATTAAAGATAATTAAAAGCAAGGTATGAAGTGAGACCGTGTATGAGAAGAAAAATGCGTTCCTAGATTTATGTAGTTTTGAATGTGGCGTAATGGGTGGTATCTGAGATATGAAACATAGAATCTCATTGATAACAATGAAATGTATGATTTCGTTTTCGACCATTTCACGTTTGTGCCGTAAATACAAAAATATTCGGTGAAACACTAAATCTCAGGTAGTCTAGTGGCCAGAAAAAGATGCTGAAGAACGATATCATAGATGACTGAAAAAAATTCTTAAATTAAGACCAAATGTTCAACACTTCCACCAATTGCTGTAGATTTCAGCGCTGGAGCTTTAATAGGTGTCAACTTGTGAAATATCCAGCGGACCAACACTGAAATGAGCTTTCGGAATCATGTCTAAACGTGCACTCTTGTTGACGTACAAAGCTTAAAGTCTTGCTTGGGCCCGCAAACAACGCTACTGGATTGTTGATTCGAAGCACATCGCTTAGTTTGCTGAGTATTTTTTGTAATAGCTTCAGGTGGATGGATGGATAAGGATATGGAAAAAAAACCTCACGTTCCTATAGACTCTACACGTGTTAATTGGCAATTGTTAAAGTTGGTGGAGACTTTGTGATTGTGTATATTTATACTGGATATGGATTATATGGTTCATGTGGAAACTTTTATACATTGAAAGACAAAGTTGATAGGTGATATATATGTCAACAATTTATCACGTCACTTCCGTCCGTTCATATTAAAGGACATTCTGACGAATTTGAGCAATTTCATTAGAATATAATACTACACGCATTAAGAATAGAGCAAAGACCACCTTTTTACGTATTGGCCATCAAAATCCCGAGACAGAAACATCATGGATCATGTTTACAACAATTTTGAAGCATCCTATTCAGAAAAGATCTCAATTATAATTCATGAAAGATTCATGAGTGTTTGTGCCCTACAATTTTTTATGGAGTAAACAATTTTGAAACTGTCTTGAGGCATTAGTCTAGTTAATGTTACATTAAATATCGGTACTTCTGCGAGCTTAAGTAAACCCTATACAACATTAGAAAATGTAACATTTTAAATTTTTTTTCTTACTTGCTTAGAATTTAAATCATAAAATGTAAAAAGTGATAACTTTGATGCCAGTTAATAGAGATGAAAAATGGAACTGGCTTCGAGGAGAGAAAAAATAGTTGATTAATTTCAGAACGCATGCATTTTAGTGAACGCAATATTATGTTATGCAGAGGAGCTTAAATACACACAGTTTTAACTAAAATCTATAAATTAAAAAATAAATAAAAGATTTTTTTTTTTAAAAAAAAGAATATTTTCATTATTACAAACAATTATGTTTGATGTATTTGTAATTTATTTATTCCTATCGATTCAAATATAAAATTGTTTAGATTTTATTGGAAAAGAATTCCTCCAACTCAATTTTTACATTTTAAATAAAGAGATTGTCATTTGAAGAAATGGAGATATACTTCTTTTAAAGAAAAGTATCAAATTCCATTATAAGTTTGTTCTTGTTAAAATAAAGGCTCAGAATATCATTTTAGCATTGTGCTTTTGTAATAAAAATCTAAAATTATTTAAAAAAATATTAAAAAAAATTATTGTGTGACAGTCAAAATAAAACTATTTTTGTTGAACATTGTAAAGAGAAAAATACTAACAAATCGCATAAGAAAAAAAGAAATATTTCCTTTTTCAAAATGAAATTACAAGAACACTTATTAAAAAGGAATATTTCTCATAGGATAACACGACTGAAACGGCTTAGTTCCGTGTGTGGAAACGTAAGATTTTCAATTTATGTGTTGATCGTAACAATTTCACCAAAAGCTAAGCTACAGGCTAATAACCTCAACAAACAGCTCAGATTCTTATTAAAATTATTTTGCTTTTGAATGCTTTTGTGGGATTCACTATAATCGAATTTTTGTTTCTTGACTTGTCTACAGAAAATAAACGATAAATGGAATTACAAGCCATAACACAAAGATCACATTAATAACTTTGAAAACCACACACATATTCATGCACAAACTTGTTTTTTGATAAAAGTTCAGTGTGCTATAAACAAACAAAAGAGCAATTTTAATATTACTACGTTGACAGTTATGAGTCACAATCTCTGGTCTGAAATAGTTTAGAATCTGATGAAGAGGCTCTCACATTTTTGGAATTATAATGATATATTTTATAAAAATAATATATGTTTTATAAAGAGTTGTTCTTTTAGATTATGGGGTTTTTCAAATATGAAGATTGAACCTTTTTCTGTTGGTCTCTCTCTGTAAAATTGCGATTTATAAAAAAAGTCACGGAAAATTTAAATGTCACACGCGATGATAATTACACCTTTTAGATAAGAAAATTATTGTTTAAAATGTATAAAAAATGTTATCATTTGTCCTAAGAAATAAGAGCCAGTTAGTAATTAAAAAATAAAATGTCTTAAAATAAATTTTAAAAGAACATTATAAAAAGAAATTTTTTAAAAATCATTTTTCATTTAATAGAGTGTCTTGCTAAGGTTAAATTTTTAATAAAAGTACGGCAAAAAATCATGAGTTCCTATGGTATTTAATTTTAGTTTATAAAACAACTATTAGATAAATATACCAATTAAAATGATTAAGGGGAAAAGATAATAATTTACACTTCCAACTTCATTTTCAATAAAATTAAATTTTATTAATAGCATTTTTTTTAAAATGCATAAAGTTATAAGGAATGAAAAGTTCAAAATAATATTATGTAAACCAGAATAAATAAATTTATTTAATCTGAAAATACAAATTTATGTAAAGCATTGCTTATATAATCCAAAATGTATCCCTTTTACGATATATTACATTCTGCAAGTTCATAGTAATAGAATTGTGTATCTATTAACATGGTAAACAAAGATATTCTTTGAAGCTGTGAAAATTTCAAATTACAAAGTGCTTTTTCCCCTGTTATACATGATACTAAATAGATACATGAAAGCATGCATTTTCAAGGTGAAAAAAATTGAAAAAAACCATTTAAAAAATAGAAACTGTAAGAATACATATTTATGTTATTATACATTATTTTCTATACTTCCGGGATTTTAATTTTTTTTGAATGCGGACACCTTTTTTTTTATGGAGTTTGGTTAGAAAACAGCTAAATCAATAAAGCAAGCAAAAGTAATTAAATCATAGACTTCCGAAACAAGTTCCGGCAGTCGAAACGACGTCTAATCCATGCCTACACACGCATATTCGCTATCATAATGAGATTATTGAACTAAAAGATAAAATAGATTAGGATGGTAAAAATTATGACACTGTGTTTCCAGTGATTCCATTAGTTGGAACGCTTGGAAAGCGAAGCAAATAAATACCCCCAAACATATCAGAAAGTCGAAACTATAGGTTTGTTTGTTTTGAGGAATGAAAGCTAATTTCTCGTTTTTTTTCTTTTCTTTTTACCATTTGTCGTGGAAGACAGTAAAAAAAAAACAGTTATTTTCAGGATTAACCTTTCTCTTACCACGCTCCGTAATGATTTCAATAATAGAGTGCTGTAGTAAATTGCTCACTTTATGCCTAAGGAAGTCGTAGAATTAAGAAGCGAAGCACATAATCTTGGTGATTTTTGAAAATGTCCGTCACAATCGGCTTAGGTCTTGAACGGGTCACGAATTTGGCTGGATGTTTGTGCTTCGGGTCATGGCCATATGTGCTTTTTTTTGTACGTTCTGACAGTTTGCACGCTTTCATATGAGATGCCAAACTACACGCAAATACGTCCTTCAGAATACAACTGACACAAGAACTAAAATTTATAATTTATTATTTTATTTATTTGGTTCTAAGACAGACATTCCTCTTTTCCGTTAAATGCAATGTCAGATATTTTTTAATGTCTTATTAACTTGAATATTTTCTATAATCGTGAAATTACTTGCTTTTTTTTTTTTCACAACCAAGCAAGCTGTTCTGTTTTTATGAAGTTTGCAAATAAAACAAAAATCTTAAATCATGAAATTTACTTATTTAAATGAATTAACATACCTTGAAATTCTGCTTTTTGTCTCTTCTTTTTGAAATCTGTACTTTTTTTTTTTTAAAAAAAAAATCATTTCTTTGTGTGTTAGAAGCACTGAGACAGCTGAAACTAATGCTTAAAGGTAAAAGGACCCTTTCATAGGTTTAATTAAATTTTCAGTCATTCTTTTCTATTGAATTATACACTAAGCCAGTAACTCAGAAATGTAGTTCCCTAAGTTTTGTGCTTATTTAACTTAATGTAATCATAGGATGTGAAGTTTTGATTCATAAAAATCAAATACCCTGCGTTTACAGAGAGTTTAATTACGGATTGAAATTTTTGTATTCTCATAGGATTAACGATTCGTTGGATTATACTTGCCACTATTTCAATCAGTGTAAGATTCAACTTTGATAAATGAGTTGTTTTGTTTGAAGTCAATAAACACACACACAGAAATAACATAATCTACTGAATAATATTTAGTCATTTAAAAATCATATAATGCATTTCTGTGAAGACTGGTGGTGACTGAAATTTAACTTTCATGTCCACTTTTTTTTTAAAAAAAAATTATATGAAAAACTATAATTATAATGTTATTACAATAACAGTTTTTCAATGTGAAATAAGTACCTTGATATAAATAATCAAAAATGGAAACTTAAAAGTTCTAAAGCGTTTATTGTTTTTTACCTATGAGTGGCGTATTCATTTATTGCAAAAAAGGAAACTAGAAGAACCCTTTAATACACGTGTACAGAGAACGCTAAAAACAGAAAGTGTATCTCCTATTATTTTATTGGGCTAAGATTGGACAGTAGAACTTCCGCTCTAAAAGCAGAACTCAGCCATTAAATATAGACTCCTAAATCCAAATTGCCTTCAACTAGGATTTTTCATAAAGAATGAAGTGCATCCACGATTTTCAAGATAAACTAAAACAAGGAAAGCTGTTCAGCATTCAACTCATTAGATATGTATACAGAAAGAAGAAATACAGCGCTTGCCTACAGTTCAAGAGTAACTAGGACTGAATATGGCTCTTGCACTTTGAAAAGTGTGTTCATTCCTCTTGTACGAAATTATAGATAAAATTAGGAATTAAATTTTTATGATAGGCATGTTATTGTGTCATGCTCTTATAACTTTCGGTTAGTTTTTCAGGAATCAAAAAGAACTTGATAAAACTCTCTCATCATAAGTAAAAAGGAAAAGTATTACTCCTGTCAGAAGTATTAGGAGTAATAATTTTACGTTATTGATAATAATAAGTGGCGAAAATTTTAATAAGTGAAAGTTATTATCCGTATATAATGCTTTTATTTTAGTATCGAATGAAACTATCGCGCTGGAAGGATTCTTTAAGAATGGTAACCGCATTTAGTGACCATAAGTCTTAGTGTATTACTTTTTCTTATTGTGCTTCCTGTAATCAATCAGATGTTGAAAGTTCATCTGAGGTAATGAAATTGAGTACGAATAATTCTTCTTAATTCATTAAGAATCTGGATTGACAAGATTTAAGATTATTAAATTTGAGTCCACGGTGGGCTGGTTACGGAAGGAGTCTTTCTCGACAAAGGGAAGGTTGTGAGTTCTATACCGAACCAGCCCAAGAGATGATATGTTCGCTAATGAGGCTGGAACTTGAAAAATAGCTGTTGATCGCTATGTTCTCCAAGTGAATGATACCTCTGGGGGTGGTAAGACAAATTTAGTGGTCTTCTTGTTCACTGCTTCTGAATTACGAGGTCTCATCCAGTTTTGGGGTGGCAATGGTGCCCTACTGGGTACTTCACTACAAAAAGATATCATCAATTCCACATTTTGCAACGCAAAAATATCTAATCTTTGAGTGTAACAAAAAAAAAAATTTGTATTAAATTAAAAAAAAAAATTTCTTTGTTGCAGTTTGATATGAAAAGGATATTTGCTTAAGTGTCGATTTCAGCACTTTACCGTGATTCAAAATTAAATGGTATTCGATTTTGATTGGATTTAATTCGTTAAATAACTGATACAATCTAAAGCTCCTTCTCAAACATTACATGTACCTATACTTTAGTAAACATCTATTTGAAAATTTAACGAAAAAATAAATGAAAAAACAACGGAAAAAAATATTTCATAGAATAACTAGCTGGAAAATTCTAAAGTCACTAATAATTTATGCACAATACTTTAAAAAATCAGTTGTCTTCAAACATTTAGTCAATTCAAGTAATCAAATATAAATACAAGCTGTTTTAATAATTTTATTATGAGAAAGGCAATGAATAATTCCTAAATTTATATAAAATGAGTAGAAATCCATAACAGCAACTTTTACGAATTAATGTATTATTTTCTCATAAATTAACGACAAATCACCATTGAATAGAAAATTTTAAAGATTTGATCATAAACAATAATTAAAAAATTTGAACTTATTAATTTAATATTTCTTTAAAATTACAATGAGTTTGAAGGGCAATATTTAGATTTTTAAAATCCTAAATATAATTATTTATTCATTTATTTATTTTTTTATCAGATTTCATCTCAAAGATTTTCGTGTATTTCAATTGGAAAATGATTTATAATATAGCAAATTAATTAATAAATATTTTATACAGGTATTATTACATAATCTTTTAAATAACAAAAAACTGTATCAACTAAGCAGAGGCAATCATGATAGAAATAATTACTTTGTATTATAATTCAAATAATTCTTGTATGGATCATAAAAATATTACAGTAACATCACTCACTAAAATCTTTAAATAATAAGATTTTAAAACAATGTCACTGATAATTATTAAGTAAATCAGAAATATTTATTTCTGACTGCTAAATATATCTTCATTATTATTATTATTTGATAAATAAAAAGTAAAACAATTAGCATGACTAAAGCAAACATTTTATCAAACAAAAAAATTGAAAATTTGATACAAAATATTTTTTCAAAGCCGGAAATGCCTTCATAAATTTTTTAAAACTATGTGAAAACTTTATCTTGATTACATACAACATTGTGACAGTTAGAATGTCAAAAGTTAACAAGATTTTTTTGTCTTCCATTAATCAAGTGTAAAGCAAAGATTAATGACACTAAATGCTTTTTTTTCTAAAAAACACAGCAGAAAAAGAATTTCTGACATATCTGGAAACATTCGGAATTATATAGCTTTATTTCATAATATGATATACTTAAATGCTCATGACAGTATCATATATATCAAATAACTTATTTCAACTGATAATCGCGTCCCCACATTTCCAAACTTTTCTGGTTTGTGACAAGAAATCGAAATAGCAGGTGTTCTACCACAGCTACAGTTACCGCATTTGACGTCAATTCATAAATAACGTTTATACATCAGCTGGCGCTTATTCTTTATTACGCACAAATATAACAAATATTTCAGTTAATATTATTATATTTAAAGAAAAGCATTTATATACATATAAAAAGTGATAAAAACTGCTCCCAATAAAGATTTAAAATTTCCTTTTTTTTTTTTTTTTTGAAACATGGTGACAAATTTAGCCGATATTTTTAATAATATTTCAGTTTATTGAAATATAATACTAAACTTATCTTCTTCCCTGGCAACATAATAAGTGAACGCACTTCTATCGTAAAATACTGATATTGTTTAGCTTTTCGTTTTTAGTGATTCTAATAAATTTAAATTGCCGAATTTGGCTAACCGTTTTATTATTTTGACTATTTTTAAGAGATGAGTTTATTATCTTGAATAAGATCTCTTTCTCCTAAATACGTCGAAATATAAAAATTATGTATTATTGTATAGAAGTTTAATTTACAAGTGTTCGAACCTCCTGAAAAGTCATTTTTGGTTACAAGATAAATCGAGGCCGCTAATTTCCTGGCTTATATTGATGTAAGTAAAGAGGAATTGAAAATATTTATTAATTCAACTCGAACAGTATTCCAAATTCTGTCAAAAATAGAACAACATTATTACCCAACTTATTAAATGGATTAATTATTCTGATTTGGAAACTAAGGTTTTTGTTTATGCCATTAGAAAAACCGAAATATTAGTAATTCAATTAAAAAGTAATCATTACACAGTATAATGCAAATAAAATGTTAAAGATATTATTAATATTTAACAGTAAGTTTTTGTAGATTGGTGGTAGAATTTTGTTGTAGAAGTGACGAAAAAAATTAAACATATAATAAAAAAATTACTCTATTGAATAAATAAATTAAGAAATTTAGAACGAGGCAATTTTGAAAATAATTATAGATAATTGTTGCTGTATTTATCGCCAACTTTTGCACAAGTTAATATTAATACGCCAATTTAATTTGCCGATTCAAAAACAAGTTAACAACTAGGAATGAAAAAAAAAAAAAAAAAAAAAAAAAACAGATTACACATTATAACGAACAAATCATACATTTCCTTTTCATTTCTCTCAAATGAAATGTCCTTGTCTCTTTACTTTGCATCATTACTACAAAATGATGCTTTATTGTTATCGGTGTCTTTTTTAAACTGTCATTTCGATAAAAGATTCCGATTACGATTCCTCCTTTCTGAGATCAATAGCGATAATGACGTCAAATAGGAAGATTTCAAGGGTAAGGATACAGAAACAGATTTCCCTGATTTAATGATGGAGGAAAAGAAAATGAGTTGTCGCTGAAACGATGGTTCATCTTCCTGTTAGGTGGTCTTCCTACAGAGAGATTCCAGGTACACGTAAGAGCAAAGTGCGCAGGTATGAACGATGAGTCATCCTTCTCTGGTAGATGACAACTTTTTTTTCCATCAAGCCTCAAGGACGCTTTTCAAACGACCTCCTATAAAAAACCATTTCCTTCTTTATGTTTTCTTGTAACGTTCAACGTTCTTGTCTTGAGCAATTCCTCTATGTTTGTAACGCCACGAATAATTTAATACTCTTCGGCTTAAGTATTTTTTTCAGATGTAAATACTTAATGCTTCATGCTATATATTCCAGGTAATAAAAGTTTAAGATGCCTCAGTTAACATTTGCAAATCATTTTGCAGGATTAAAAATGTACACAGATGATTAAAGCAAGCTCATTTATTATATTGCGTTTCCTAAACTGAATGCTCACACTTCAACATAATTAGTAATTAGTAAGTAAATTGAATCAGCATCAATAGTTAATTAATAATTACTTTATGTTATAAAATCTTAATTATTTTTAAGATGAAAGATTACTATAACACTCGAAATGAAACAGGGATATTTTTTATTTCTGCATGAATTTTATGTCTAAGTTTGGGAGAGTTTTCGGAAAGGTTTCCGGGATTCTTTCCACTGGACAATCTATGAAATATTCCTTTCAATAGACAATACGAGAATTCATAGTTGCCCTCGCAGCGCGTTCAACTATTAAGCTAATCATTATGTAATATCAATAACCCATTGGAATGTAAAAATGAAAATTTATGCATCATTTTTAAACTAATAAACATAAATCTTAAATTGCCTTGTTTTCGTTAATAATCATCACAATTTTAGCTATTACATTATTTATACATTAACAGAATGAGAAATATCAAAAAAAAAAAAAAAAAAAAATTATAATAGATAATATAATGCAATGATGAGTTTTTTTTATTTACAAATAAGTGTAAAATATATATTTATTAAATAATTCAAACAATTTTTTTTCATTTCTTAAAATATTTAATCTATGTATAATTATTAGAGTTAAGGGAATAAATGTAATTTTCAAATATTAGCTAATTATTATTTCAAATATTTGATTAAAAATAAATCAATATTCTATACAAAATAAATATATTTTAAATACTATTTTCAATTTCACGAAAACTATTTTAAGAACTGCCTAATATTTAAAGTTGTGTAAACCAATGTGCAATAATTAATCAAATGTATATAATGACCTTTTAACGTTTGAACATTTTATGTTAACTAAATAAATTTCAAATACTTATTTTTGTCAAGTTCGTTAATATAACAAACTTTTCAAAAAAAATTACCATGAGTAAAAAGAGTGGAGAGCATAAACACTTTATTACTATATGGAAATATTAATTTAAGTTGTTGTTATTTCTGACATTTAGACAAGCCAAGCTCGCTATATATATGCCTATGCAAATTTATGTGAGTAGAGTGCGTCTTTCGTTTAATCAGGGCATCTCGAAGGTGAGACTTTGCTCTAAGATTCCTCCGATAGATGGCACCACAAGAGCATCTACTTTCTGAATTTTAACATTGGTCAGAAGGAGATGGAAATTTTCTCCAAACCATTACACCCATTGTAATTGCTTAGTGACCGACTACAGGACTTTCAATTTCGCAGACTTAACGAGCATGTGTACCACCGCATGTACTCGGGGGTCTATGGCCGTATTGGAAATAGAAACTCACCCTTCTCAGCGGACGGCCGATGTCTTTACCATTAGGCTATACCACGTCCCGTACATTAATTTATAAAAGTCACCACATAGTATATAGCTGCATGTGATGACTTTTAAAAATTTACTAACCATTAAGCTAAGAATTTTAATGGATAGAAGGACATGTTCCACGTTTCCTAAAGGTATGAAATTTAAAAGTACGCACAGCAAGGTTAAAAAAGTGGTAATATTCATTTATATACGTAAGAATGTTTCAAAATTCCAGTTCAAATTGTGTGCATTATTTGATACAGCTTAAAATCTACTAATATGTGCGTTACAACTGAAAAATCTATATGAAATTATCATGTATCCGCCTTAGAAAGTGTGTATACAGAAATCATTAAAGTAAGATAATCTGCTATCATGAACAGATAATGGAGCCAAATGGTTCGCGCTCTTGCTTTCGGTTCAATAGTTCGTGGGTTCAAATCCCCCCCTGGGAATGGATAATTAGTCCTCGTGTACAAAAAAAAATGACCGTTGAACAACAAACAAACTAAACCATGAACAGATAATGGAATCGTACACAGGACCTTCTGATTCAAAGAGTGTGGTCCTTCAACTGAACTATGTTTAAATCCTAAATAATAACGCATAAGAATGTTCGCTAAGAATGTGATTTACCAAAATATATAAATATTTCTTTGTGTGCGTTAAAAGTATTCAAAACTGGAATATTATTCAGCACGATACAGAAGCTAATTATGTCACGGAAATTAGTGTGATACTTTAAAATATCACCTGCGAATATATATATATATATATATATATATATATATATATATATATATATATATATATATATATATATATATATATATATATATATATATATATATATATATATTAGAAATACAGAATATTACATTTATAAAATAAAACATATATTTATGTCGGAAACAAAAAAAAATCTAGTTTTAATTCAAAACATCAAAAAAATAAATAAATAAATAAAAGATAAATAAATTATAATACTAAATAAATGTTAAATTTTTCCATCATCTTACAATTTGAAAATACCACCAAGAAGTACAACTTTTAAAAAATATAACAAAATTTCAATCTTCCTTCAGATTTATTCACTGAGTTGGCACAAAGTGCGGTAAAGAAATAACTTAAACATGGAGTAAGTCGGACCACCAAGTCGCATTTTCAGTATAAAAACGAAGCCAAATTATTTTCTTTTAATCTTTAGGTGTAGTCTAATTTGGTGTTATTTAAGTATTTATCTCGTTTCTTTGTAGAAATCTTAGAAATAAATCAGCGGAAGTGTGTTCGGGTGACTTCTTTAATAGATGCTTCTTTTGCTTTGTCGGCTTTTCTTAATGTGCTGCATTACAATTTTGGAAAATGCGGAACATTACATTTGGCGGCTTAAAGTAACGATATCAGAATAATAATACAGATTATCATAACTCACTTTAGTATAGTTTCCAAATTTCTTTCTTTTCTGAAACTGCAAGAATTTTCTTTTAAAATATGAATTATATTTCTCGCAAATGAGTTGAAAGACTGTGATTATTGAATGGATGACGCGCAGTTATTCTTATGCAGTGCAATATAAAAAAAACTGTTTTACTTTCGATGCTAATAGCAAAGCTAAATTTAATACATATCATTAAAATTTTTTATACGACTAATATTTTTCTAAAGGAATAATAATATATTTATATAAATTTTTAACAATCATTTACTATATATAGGCACTTTTATTTCTTAATTTTTAAATTTAAATATAATATAAATTTTTATAATTAGGAAAACTATATAAAGGCGTTTCGTGTTTTTTTTTCTACATTGAATTATAAAATTTTGTACTGAATATTACATAAAATTTTATACTGAATTAATTAATTTCATAATTCAATAAATCCCCTCTTTTTGTATTAATTCTTACTTTCATTTTTTTTCTTACTTAGCTTTTAAACAAACACTTCTAAAAATAAAATATTAGTAAATAAGTAAAATCTTTGAACAAATTTTTTGTACAACATAAGGCTACTTTTCCGAAGTTTAAAGCCTATTAAAATTATATAAAGTTATTTATTTTATGTAATAATATATATATTTTCATTTTTAAATTGAACTATACTGATCAACATGAAAAGACTTAACAAAATTATTTTGAAGAAATTCTGAATTCTAAGATTATTAAAGTTGAAAATTAAATTATTTATACAAATCATATGTATGAAATCAATTCTTCAACACTAAGTAATCAATTTATTTTAACTCATAAAACTTCATTTTACATGTATTTAATACAAATATCAGGAATAAAATGAGATACTGCTATTAAATAAATACCTAAATATAAATAAAATAGCAAATACATAAATATAAAAGCAAAAATTAAGACACTGATAAGTCTAATATACACCGCTGGACAATTGCTAAGGACGGATCACAAATTGCAATGTACCATAACATTAAGCGAGACGTGAGGCCCAGTAGGATAAAATATAGTTGCCACACTGTTCAGACATTAGAATAAAGAGTATTTATTGTTCTGGAAAGTACAAAATCTGTGAAACATCTGAAAGAAAAAAATATCCATTTGATGCTGCATACGAAAAAATGGAACAATGCAGCTAAAAGTCAGCAGGCACCTTGAAGAAAAGTATCAATCAGTTACGAGATATGTCCACCGTGGAGTGTGATTCAACATTTCACACGTCGTATCATACTTTGCACAACATTATCCAGCAGCTGTTGAGGCAATTTATTCCATTCCTCTGTGAGTGCACGGATAAGGGTGTTCTTTTTTGTCAGAGGATAATTTCGACCAGCAACTTGCCTCTCCAAAGTATCCCACACATTTTCAATGGGGCTTAGATCTGGAGAACGTAATGGCCATACCAGGCGTTGAATACCCTCGTTATCTAGACATTCCTGAACAGCGAGTGCTCGATGACATGTTGCGTTGTCGTACATAAAAAACAATTAATCAACCACAGCACCACGGAAAAGACTAACATGAGGAAGTAGAGCTTCATTAATATGTCGTTGGCCCGTCATAGTCACATTCGCAACCACATGTAAGGGCGTGCGGCTATTGATCATGATACCGGCCCACACCATGACACTGCATGTCGGATATTGGTTCATTTCCTGGATATTTTCACACTCTCGCGCCAGATAAGTTGGCATCTTCAATTCAATAACAGACTGAACCTACTCTCATCTGAGAATAGTACACATACCCAGTCCTGTTCAGTCCAATTGCGATGCTCACAACACCATTCCATTGCAAATGGGCAGTACGGTACTGTCTGGTCAATGGGACACACACACACAACAGGTCTGCGGGCGTATAGTTCTCCTTCCCTCAAACGTTTGGCAACAGGTTTTCGGGAGATCTGCTTTCCTGAAGTAGCAAGAAACTGATTTGCCACCTGTTGAGCTGTGGTGCGCTTGTTCCTTTTGCTGATAGGACGATATATCCGTCTTTTGCAGGCGTCGTACTTCTAACACGACCTCCCCCCGTGCCGCCTACTACACATTCCAGTAGTTTTAAATGATTTCCACAGCCGTGAAATAACGCTGTGAACGCTGTCGTCGAACTGCCGGGCAACATCTGTTATTTTTCACCCTTCTTCGATATTTCCAATAATTCGGCCACGCATAAAATCATCTAAGTGATGTCGGGAAGACATGCCAAAAATTTCAAGTTCGTCTATTAAATCTTTCCCATAAATCTTTGACTTGAAACAACAACTGTCCACACGCGTCAAAACATTTAAAGCTCTTATGTACGCTATCACGTGGTGAACAGACGTGGAAAAAAATTTGCATGCGCATACTTCTTCTTACTATATCCCGCATTTATTCTAATTTTCTACATTTTGCTTCCTTTCATTTTGTGTTTGCTATGGATGATAGTGTTATCCGTCCTTAGCAATTGTCCAGCATTGCATAAATAAATATTTTATCCTTGTGCATGCGTGAATTCTGAAGCCATTATATCAAATATTCTGTTCTTTCATTATAGGATCCATAATGATTTTCATAAAATGGAATTACCACAATTCGTATAAAATACTTTACTTTAGAATATTTTACGTTACAAAACTTTCAGAATGTCACGAATTTTTTTCCCCTAAAAGCAACAAGATTTGTTTACTTCTGATTAAATTGCGTTTTCTTCTGCTAAGCACAAAAACATGTTCTCCCTAAGATAGTGAATGCAAAGTCATGTCAGTGCAAAATTTATCTTCTCTTCTAAAGTTTAAACGGAATAAAGCTAACTTGATACACTACTTTAGGTACATTTTTAATGCTAATATCAGGAAATGCAATGCTTGAACTACATAACTTCAGGAAAGATTTATATGATAATATACAGTCTAAATAATCCATGAAACTAAGTGTCTTTAAGAGAATAATTGAGGAGATATAGATGCTATAGAATCAATAACAATATGTAAATCACTTATGAATTTGAGATTAATATTAATTGCATGACGTTTCCATAGTATAAATCAAATCACTTCTATTCTGCAGGAAGACCAGCAGAATGTTAACTCTGATTTACGAAAGAAGATGATAAATTACCAAACTAAATTTTGTTGAATTATTTGCTTAGAAATTCTTGATTTATTTCCGCGTCACGAAGGTCTCTGTTTTCTCAATCGTTAAGATTAGAAAAAAAGTTCTGAGCCCAAAAATAGAAACAAAAGAAAGCATTCGACTTCGAAAATCTGATACATTCTTGTCTTTAATGCGTCTGGGTTGAACGAAAATCGTGAGATTGAATATTTTGCTTTGTCTCAATCACATGGATTTTTTTTTTTTTTTTGCTTGGCAATGTCTTAAGCTATGTGGAAATCAAATAGCCTAAAGTCATGAAATTAAAAAAAAAATTAACTGATCCTGAAAGCTTGCTTGTAAATGTCTGAACTTAAACATTACTCTTTTATTAAAGATTTTATTATTTGTATCTTTTATTGTATACACAAATATATATAATAATAAAAAACAAAATAATAAACGCATAATAAATATATAAATTTATAAATATTTTAAATACAGGTATATTATTATTTGAAAATGCAGATATTTTTATTAGATACCGATATTATTATTTGCGAAGCTACAAATAATAATATCTGTATCTAAAAATAATATCTAGATACATACATTATTATTTGGAAAGCCTTAAATTTCGTAAAAAAGAATATCATGAATAGATGAAATTACGAAAAATGTTTCACTGCATAAGTACATATTTTGTAGATGAGAATATTTTTTAATAATTGATTTTATTATTCTTATAAAGCAAAGTTAAAATTTAACATAAAAAATAAGTGTAAGTAATGTATTTTAATTTATATTTTCACATATATTTAATATTTAATGTAATTCGAAATAGCTAACATACTAACAAAATCATTCATTATGAAAAGCTACAAATATTTGTAATGTATGTCTAAATATTTACTATACAAAATTAGTTCAGTGGAATTCCGTTTATTAACAAAGAAGATTTGTTGAAATTGATTTAAATTAAAAGAGCAATAGGAGTTTCGCATTTAATTCATAACCTGAGAAATAATGGATATTAATAAGTTGCATTAAAATTGGAAACTTGTTCTTTAATTACTGACATCCAATATTAGAAATTAGCAAAAATCAATCATAGGTTAAAATTTTTGTAAAGTGTGATTTGATTTCTAGTATCATGCAGCAAAATTTAACATAAATTGTTTTTTTTTTCCAATGGTCGGAGTATATTGGATGCATTGTCCCCTTATATCCAAGGAACCGGCCAGAAACAGCGATCTCTTTGCCGCCGAGGCGTTGCTTCGGACGCACCACCGGGAGTGAGCCACCATCGCACCCTCACACATGCCATTGAAACCCATTTATAGGGTAGCCACCATTCATACCTCATTCACACACAAGTAAAGACAAGGACAAGACAGAGAGAGAGAAATTACATCCATGCCTGAACCGGGATTCGAACCCAGGACCTTCCTTGTCGTAGTCAGGCACGCTGACCACTAGACAAGTTGCCCGGCCCATAAGATGTTTAATGATCGTTTTTAGGAAAGCATTTCAACTATAATTTTTCCATTTAATATGAATTATTTATATCTTCATGTAACTGAATGGGAAATTTATTACCACAGATTATATATATATATATATATATATACACATATATTATATATATATATATATATATATATATATATATATATATATATATATATATATATATATATATATATATATATATATATATATATATATATATATATATATATATATATATATATATATATATATATATATATATATATATATATATATATATATATATATATATATATATATATATATATATATATATATATATATATATATGTATATATATATATATATATATATATATATATATATATATATATATATATATATATATATATATATATATATATATATATATATATATATATATATATATATATATATATATATATATATATATATATATATATATATATATATATATATATATATATATATATATATATATATATATATATATATATATATATATATGTATATATATATATATATATATATATGTATATATATATATATATATATATATATATGTATATATATATATATATATATATATATATATATGTATATATATATATATATATATATATATATATATATATATATATATATATATATATATATATATATATATATATATATATATATATATATGTATATATATATATATATATATATATATATATATATATATATATATATATATATATATATATATATATATATATATATATATATATATATATATATATATATATATATATATATATATATATATATATATATATATATATATATATATATATATATATATATATATATATATATATATATATATATATATATATATATATATATATATATATATATATATATATAAATTTTTAATAGACAGTTTATAAGATAAACTTTGAATACTTCCATTTTGCACTTCTACACAGTTTATATGTAGAATCAGTTCAAAATTGATGATTGACCAAGAAATTAAAGATTTGGATAACTTCATGGAAACTTGGAACACAAAAAAAAATACCTAAAAACAGACTCATAGGAGTGAATGAGATAAATGTTTTTAATATTTATATGAATAAATTGTTTTTGATATTTACGGTATTTATTAAATTCTATTCTAAGAAAAATATTAAGAAAAAAGTTTTTCAATTGAACATTGGTGTCCAAAATCAAGATAAACATAAAAACAAAATATTTTAACAAAAATAAAATGAATTATTTAATTCTTCTCAGTATAAAGCAGGAAATGACTATTGGAAACAGAAAATATTTTTCCCTAGGCATCTAATGTATGTTGAAAGGCAGATAATAGCAAAATTGGTCAGAGCATGTTGAGTCCTACGACTCATTTTAATTGTCTTGTATTTGTTTTTTTATAATCCACACAATAAAAAACGTAGCCAATTTATACAGTTATACGAACACCAGTAATTTTTCACAGAATAGTGACACACAATTACTATTCTTCCAAAAACATTGAATTCAACGCTATTACAATCTCTAAAAATGCTAAATTACAATGAAGCCTTATAGAATATTTCCCAAGAGGTCTTTTCTGTGATGTAGAGATCCCGGTAGACACATCTTACGATGTCTAAAATCTTTAACTAGATAATCGTTAACATTTACTGATAATCATTGATTCTATGTGGTTGGGAGTTATTATTCATATTAAAAATTGGTTTCCCACAGCTTGCCAAAAAATGTCACATGGAATGTTTGAGAATTTTATCCCATAGCGTTTTGCCGTCAATGCGCGAATACAGAATATGAGGAGAGACACGATGTTCACTCAACATGATCTCTTCCAATACAAAGACGTCAGCAACAGCAAAACGATTTATGTTTTTGATTTTAGCAGGATGATAATGTCCACCAAGTTTTCTCAAGATGAAAACTCGTCAATAATCTTCTATGAGCTAAACTTAAAAGTTTAAAGTCAAGAGTTAAGTAAAATGAAGTTTAAAGTAAGTTTAAAGTTTAAGTTAAGTTTAAAGTCAAAAGTTAAGTAAAATGAAGAGGACACGTCACTAGTCTTCATCTGTCCAAGAATGGAGTTCAAGTCTCCAAAATAAACAGCCTCCACCATGGAACTATGCGACAAACATACACGCTAGGACATTTAGAAATAAATGGTCCTTTTAATTGTACATTATTCAAGGATTTTTCTTCGATTTTATTGATGCAGTCGTAATAGCAAAGTTTTGAGACATCTGCTTAGCAATCACATTTGCACTGGCATACATTTGACTATACCGATTTTCTGAAACCGCTGTAGTTCTTAAGCAATAACTTCCAGTTCCAACGATCATACTTGATGTTTGAAACTATTAAAATTATCTGAAAATCCTCATATGCGATTATTGTCGCCAACGAACAATCAACAAGCGAAAGATTGGCGACAGTTCAACTTCTAGTCTATAATACCTCTTAATCGCAATTCCTATTTTAAACAATTAAATGTGCAATTGTTTTGAACGCAATTTGTGCACTTTGGGTAAATTTTAAAAAAAATGAAATTCCGCACATCAAATTAATGAGATTTTAGAATATTTCCACTTATCAACTTCAAATTTTCATTTTTTTAAAACTTGGCACACTTTATCATCAACTAGAAAATGAATATAAACTGAAAATGTTACCTATATTACATTACATAATACCAATTTTTTAAACAAAAATGATAGATGTTTCTGCTAATTGAAAAAAAAAAGTTTGTAAAAATATTTTTAATTTTGAACACAATATCGTATAAATGATGAGCCAAGAAAATTAAATTAAACAAGTTCGTTTTATAAAAAACCCATTAATGTACAGCTTTTTATGCTTTCGTAAATATTTTGTATGACTTTAATTCTTAAGCATCTCTTTCATGGCAACTTAACTTTTTAATTGAAAAAACGAGTCTATTATAATGATAATTTACAAGTGATATACAACAAGCAAAAAAGATTCTTTCCACTTTAAGATTACATATATTTTAAATATTATGTGAGTTCCTTTTTACAAATTTTGATTAAAAATTTCATATAATATTTTAGTGGTAAAACTACACTTTTCCAGAGAGAATTCCAGTTTTAACCGTAGACACTGTTAAACAACGGGAGAGGAATATTTCGTTTTGTCTTTCTGAATGCTCGTTTATCAGAAGGGGAACTTAGGAGTTTTTCGTGATTCCTTATACAATATAGAAAAGCATATTATTTATAAAAAATGTCCAAGATAATGAATACCTAATTAGATGCCTAAAATACACATGGTCGAAAAGGTTCACAACATCAAGATTCAATATATTTGTCATCGGTACATAGTTTATATCTAAAAAAATCAGGGTCTAATTTATATATCTAGAAGTATATTCCTGTTTAGAGTACGAAAAAACACAGAAAACTGGTTATCATGAATTTACTCCTTATTTTAAAAGGAACTAATATAAAATTAGAATTTTCAGGGTTGTGATTACACTTTTTCTATAGTTATGATATAAAATAAGTTATTAATACATTAATTTTTTTAATAATGATCAGTGCGATTTCAAACTGTCATTGCTTTTTTAGTTTCTCATTTTCATAAGTAAAAAACAAAGATTATAAATTTTAATCTACCTTACCATAATTTTACAATTTACAGTTGTAAATATAAAGAATAACATATAAAAAAAATAATGTTATTCTAGTAACAAAAATTTTTACGATTTACACACGTGAAACTGCATTGTATGAATAATAATATGCAACCTAAATTATAGTAAGATTGTAATATTCTTACATTAATTATTAAAATACTTTTTACTGCTCAATTTGAAATTTACTTACATAATTCAGCGGTTTGCGTCGCGATACTTTCACTATTAGGGGCGTAGCTCTTCTCGACAACAGATACCGCCGGATTGTTTGAGTCAGGTGGAATTTTCTCCAAAGGTAGGCATGGGACACTAATCTTGGGCGCTTCTTTTATCTCTTCAGTCTTAAGCGAATTGTCACC
This sequence comes from Latrodectus elegans, assembly GCA_030067965.1. Classification (NCBI taxonomy): domain Eukaryota; kingdom Metazoa; phylum Arthropoda; class Arachnida; order Araneae; family Theridiidae; genus Latrodectus; species Latrodectus elegans. The sequence continues at coordinate 45,585,432 of CM057822.1, forward strand.
ATTATCCTCATCCAGCGACGTCTGGACTGAACTATCCTTGGTGTTAACAGGACACGTGCCAACATGGCAGCATTTAGGGAAAGTGGATGAGTTGTGGGTAGAGCTTGGGCTCCAAGTCTTGGCGATGCCATTCAGCTCCAGCCTTTCGATTCCTTTAAAAAGATTGATAGAATTTAGAAAAGTCAAAATAAGGCATTTTTGTAAATACTGTTGAATATAATTCTTATCTTATGTGAACAATGTTGAAATAATATACTGTCGAAAAAAAAAGGAACACCACAGAAGAAGGAAGTTCAAGTTTTAGACTGAATGTAGGATTTGGAAGAAAAATATTTATGTTTCTAAAAAAATTAAAATGCTATTTTGGAAATATTTTCTCTTGATATAATACAGAGAAAAAATGGGAATGATATGCACAGAAAAGAATCAACGTATTGTTTGAGGAACACAAGTGATCTCAAAACAAGGTGAGTCTATTGCACAATTTAATGTAAACTATTCACGCCATCATGAGAGCTTGTACCTAGCTCTTACATGAAACATTATCAGTCGTAATCAAAAATAGTGTGTGCACCGGCACACTTCTCTGTACCTAATCTAGAGTAGGACTTTACCAGTTAAATAAAAGCAGCTGGATTGGTGACTTCTTAATTTAGAAGAAGGGATTATGGAGAAGGACCTCAACGCTTGATTTGCCATTCTCAGTGGTATCATTTCACCTGGAGAGCATAGGAACTATACCTCTCTAATGTACCTCAGCTATCTATAGTGAACAGGATGGATCTTCTTTCAAATTGATATTCGAACTCACTTCTTACCGATAATGAGAAAGAAGCCCTAACCAATAAGGACACCGCGATATTAACAGAAAAGTTTCAAGCCAAATTTCCAGGCTAATAAAATTTTCATTTATCAAAATTATTATGTATTATATATATATATATATCAAAATTATTATCATATATATATATATATATATATATATATATATATATATATATATATATATATATATATATATATATATATATATATATATATATATATATATATATATATATATATATATATATATATATATATATATATATATATATATATCAAAATTATTATCATATATATATATATATATACATAATACTTTTCAAAAAGAAAATAAATACTTTTGCAAAATACAAAAATAAACAAAATGAATGTATAAAAGTATGGTCCTTATGACTAACTTTCGACCCCTTTTACCATAAAAATATCTCGTCGAATTTTGCAAAACTCGACGAAGGTTAACCAGAACAATTAAATCTTATATCTTCATTGTAATATATAGGTAAAAAAAAACTATTTGCAATTTAGCCGGTATTAAATCGCATCATTTAATGACATATTATTTAATACCAAAAATATAATTAAGTATGAGAAAGGGAATGGAAAACAGAAGTAAATATTTATAAAAAAATGTCTCCTTTTAAAATAAACCCTACGAATGAAGTTTTAATTTTTAAAGACAGAGTGCTTAGTATTAATATTTGTTTGTTTTGCCTATTTATCCTTCTAGTTAATATCCAACATAAAATCATAATCTTTGAGAACACTTTATAAGATCTCCATAAAATCAAAGAAATTAATAAAGTTTCTGTATTCAGACATCAGTACATTTAAAAGTATTGCTCAAACATTACATAACTATTGATAACATTCTATAACTATTGATGATAAAACAAAATATTTCAAGAAAAATATGAAATAAGTTGGAAACTGAAATATATGATGGAAATAAAATATGTGGTACGCTTATTTTAAAAAACATTTTATTCAATAGTCCAAATTCATTATAAATTTTATTAGCAGATGACAAAGGTACTTTGTAACAGCTTTAACAAGTTGAAAAATTACATTACAAAGAATGATGAAGATGTTATTTATAAGCAATTTTTATTCACATCTTTTTAGATCATTTTTCAGGAGTCAAGACATCCAAGGAATCTGAAAACAAGGTATCAGCAGAAAAATGTCATTTGCCAACATTATTTTTCATTAACTTTGAAAATTCTTTGTAAATATATTAAGTGAAAAAGTCAATTTATTTCCAAAATTAGGCTTGAAGAGACTTTTATCTCATGGTCTTCACAATTTTAAGAACAAAAAAAATTAATAGAGCTATATTGTCAAATATTAATATTTTTTACAAACAGTACTTTCCAACAGATGATGAAACTTTTTCATTTAAGTGTCTATAAATAAATACAATGTAATATATATATATATATATATTAAGTAGACAATTTCTATACCAAATAATTACATTTAAAATGTTGCATTTTATGAATTATATACTTAACATTCTACTTTGAAACAAAATGAATGCTTTGTTACGAGAACACATCGCAATTTCCTCATCCCTTTTCATATCGTTACAAATTTCAAAACACAACATCTGTGTCATTAAGCGATAAATAAAAGTCTCAATAAAAATCAATTATAGAATGTCCACCATAGATATTTTATTTACCGTTGCCATTCGCAGAAAAATGAAACTACTTGGAACAAGTAAAATATAGGACATAATGAGGAAATAAGAAAAACAAGATACGGATCAAATACAACATTCGGATCACAATAGCGATAAAAATATAATTTACAGTTCTACCAATCAGTTATAGCTCGAAACGTTAAATTGCACTCTACTCATATCACGTAATCAAGGCAGTAGCTCAGACTCGGAAGCTGGGATGACAATACATCATTATTACTATCTTCTATGTCAAGAAAATATCCTGATTTATACAGATGAAAACAGTGTCCTTTTCGTCGACGTAAGCAAAATGAGAACTTCGTGATTATACTATAAATAATATATCCCTAACTCAATAAACAAAATTACAAGTACTAATTATAAGTTCTTCACATTCTTATTTATTACAATTATTTATAAGAATTGATGTAAGATACAGTCACAGATTTTGGTTGTTTCACAATTTTTTTTTTCATATTTTAAATAAAATCTAATATAAGTAAAGTTATAAAAATTGTGTGACTTAATAAAAAAGTGATGATTTAATCGCTTTATTATAAAACTTAAAGAATTTAATATTAAACGATTAAATAACATTCATAAACGTTTAATTATTAATTAAAATAAAACTTTTAAAAAATGTACATTAAATATTGTTAATTTTGTAAAAAGACACATATTATAATAGCGAAAAAATAAAATTAACGTAATTCATTTATAAATTATTAACAGTAACTGTAGTTCTTTTAAAGGAAAAAAAATGATTTATTAGCCTCAAAAATAAAGTAATTTGAAAAATTTCAAACAATTTAAAACAAAATTTCAAAAAAAAAAAAAAAAAAAAAAAAAACACAAAGGCATTTTAAATTACTAAAAATAAAATAATTACAAATGTTTCATACAAATTGCGTGAACCTTAAAGAAAAATAATGAAAATTAAAGAGAAATATATTCACATCATTTTGTATTACCATTATTTATAAGAATTAGCATGAAATATAGATTTCGATTGTTTCTGAATTCCATTCTTATCTATTTCTAAATAAAATCTAATATAAAACGTTATAAAATTTGTGTAATTTAATGAAAAAAATAACGATTTAATCGTTTTACAATGGAACTGAAGTATAATAATAAAAGTATTAAATCATATTCACAATCGTTTAATTATTATTTAAAATAAAATTTTATAAAATATACATTAAATAGTGACAATTTTATAAACAAATCCATACCAGTACCGGAAAAATATTACCAAAATAAAATATTTTGAAAAGTTTTACATAAATTACATGAAATTTAAATGATCAATAATGAAAAATTAAATAGAAGTTTATTATTATTTACTACATAATACCGCAAGTAAAATTTTTATACGCAGTACTGTTTTTATTATATTGAGAGTTATTTTTTTATCTATTGTATAAAATATAAAGTATAAAGCAGATAATATTCATATCAAATAAGTTAAAGCAGATCATTTTTTTAATATTTTTTGCCTTGGTAATGTATGTCGACGATTAATAATAATTAGGTACCTCCTTACGAGAATGTTTTTTAAAATAGAATAAGGGATAAGATAAAAATACAATATTTTAAATTACCTATAAATTCATTACAGATTTTCAATAATAATATGCAGTTTTTTCTCAATTTGCATTTTTTTTTATCTATTTGTGCCAGAAATTTATTATCAGAATTTATGCCAGAAAATTATCAATTTGTGCCTCAAATAAAATCTTAAAAAGCAGTTAATGATTAACAGTAGTGTAAATGGTAAATTTATCGTTGCATGTGTATTGCGTTACTTTCTAGTTCTATATAGTATCAAAAAAAGTTAACATTGCCATTGTCTTTGAATTCAATATTTGTTTATGAACAAGACCAAATATACTTTGCATTTAATAAAAGAGAACAACCATTAATGAAATAATGTTTACAATAGAGGGTATATTTCTGGTAGTTATTTTCTTATATTTTTCTAACAATATTTCAGTTTTCATTATTTGTATCAATAATTTTAAACTTTCAATATATACAAAAATAATCACACATTCCTTTGAAAAAAGAGAGTATCAAAAAATAATTAAAGAAATGCTTTCCTTCATTTTTTTTTAGATTATTTTTTGCTGATAATAATAATAGCATAATTTTTTGCTGTGCCTTACATTATGTGGATATTCAATATAATAAAACAATTCATTAATAATTCCATAAATCAATAAAGCGAATTATTTTAAAGAATATCTTTTCACTGAGAAAATTTATATGGAAAATATACTTTATCAAGCAATATTAGGTAAAATGGATTTGTAAATTCAAGAATATTTACCGGGAATAAACGTTATTTATTTTTAAACTTTTACTTAAGATAACTCATTTATCTCATGCATATATTTTTTAAGGGATAAAGCTTAAGAAATCTACGTTTTGAATAATCGTCACAATAAGAATTATCTAAAATCTCTCTCTCAAATAAAAATGAACCAGATTTACAGTAAGCCCCATTAACTCTTTTATCATTCTTTTTAATGAAATGCAATATATTACACATAAATAACTTTTTTCGACGTTTACAAAGGATATTCTAGGAATTGTATCACTTTAAAAATATATGATGACATTTTGCGTTCACTGGTAATAGGCAGAAAAATGGTTTCTAGAGATCTTTTGTCCTTAAAAAAGTGCAAATTCAAAAAGTTTATAAATTAATTATTAACATAAACATAAAAATAAATAATATAAACATAATGACAGAACTTAAGGACGTTAACATGAAAACACACGCTTGCCATATTTTATTGCATCTATAGCGACAAAACTCAAAAGCAGACGTTTGGGATTAACAGTAAGAGCTATGGTATGGATAGTAAATGAAAAACTGTAGTTAGGTTATTAATAAAAGAAAGATGATTCAAAGCACACATTTTCATTGTAGTTGTGCTAAAAATGGAATGTTTAAGATTTTTATTAAATTTTCATGAAAAAAATTTAACTACCTACAATGTTGTACTTTCAAAATACATAAGTGGTGCAAATTTTAATATGTATTTATAAACTTCGAAATTGACCAACTTATTAACATTTCTAAATCATAATTATAATAAAAATTACGAAAAATTCGGTCAAAAAACGATAAGAATCACACAGATTCATCTCGAATGCCACTTTACGCAGCAAATTTTTGTTAGCCTCTTTGAATTTATTGTTCAAAACTAAATTTTTTCTAAACGTTCCCAGAATAAAATTTTTGAATTACGTCATTTCAGAAAAACAAACACGACATGTTCATTTAAAATGAATGGAAAAAGGAAGTTTTTGTTCATAAATAAATTCAAATTTTAGACATTCCGACATAATTTTAAAACAAAATATCGTAATGTAGAAATAACGCACGATATCACCTTTTTCAACAGATACCAGAAGATGCTGCAAAGCTGTGGTCAGCTGATCATCGTTGATCATGACGTCAGAACCGATTGCCCGCATCCAATCCATGGAGAAGGACACGAGTCGTTGGTCATTTATCCCACTGGCAGTTTCCGGAGCGCTGTCCCTTATGCAGGCACAAGCTAGGCCTTTCTTGAGAATTAAAGCAACTCTCAAGCCTGGCAAACAGATCAATTGTTGGAATCTGGTGAATTCTGGAAGAGTAAACTCGCCAACAGAAATGGGCAAGCTCCTATCAGTTCGGAAGCAAAATGTACCAGACTCAGGAACCTGAAATTTAAAAATAATATAATTCCAGATTAACCCAATTTAATTACAGAGATTAAAATATAAATAAAAATGTAACAGAGAAACAGGGAAAGCGTTTCTAGGAATAATCATTTAACGTTTTCAATAAGATTTGGCGATTTTCTTTTGATGGTAGGATAAACTACTTTAACGCTCAAATCAGATTTAAGTGAAGCACTTTAGCCGCAAATAAGCTTCACTTTCTTCTACATTTATTTTCTTTTAAATTGATTGAAAATTCTCCAATGAAAGCTATTCAATTTAATATAATGTAAAAGTTTCAACGCTGTGATTTGAAAAAAATTACTTAAAAGCAGCTAGTTAATGGCAGGAAAAATATATTCAATAGTTTATTTATTTTTACGAGAATCCTTTTAAAAATTTTTTAAAAAGGTATTGCATCTATTTTCAAAAGTATTTCTTAGATTTTCTTAGAAATGTAGCAAATTTTTATCACTGCTTTTCAAGTGTATTTGTATGCAACTTTTTATTAATGGTATTTAATAACATATTTACATAAAACTGGCATAATAAAATCAATATATTAAATTCAACGCATTTAATAAAATTTATATATTTTTTTTTATATTACGTCAAAATATTTAAAAAAGATGATTAATGACAGGTAGGATTTTGCAATTAAAATAAATTAAACAATTATTCTTCATTTATTTATTCAAATGGAAACAATATAAAAGAGAAAATTGTGTGTTATTAAATAACAATAAAATGAGAGAGTCGGCACTGTGAAATATAAGAAAAAAATCACACAATTCCGATGCAAATTTCAAAAACTGTGTAAAAACTTAATTCAAATTTTAAAAAAAGTAATTTTTTAAATGAAAATAGTTTATTAATATTTATTTGAGATAAAATTGTACCAAGTTTTCGTATGAGTTATTGGCCTACTACATGCACTTTTTTAATACCTTTATGTACATTAAACATGAGAAATCGGAAACAAAGTAAACTTTTAAGTTCTAATAAAAAAATTAGAATTCATGTGTTGATATGACTAGCCTACTCAGAGAATTAAATGTTTTGAATGAAACCTTTAGTTTTAAAAGTAGGTATAGGTAGGTTTAATGTAAAAAAAATCAATCTGAAAAGTTCATGTGAATGGGTCACCAAACTGTGTATTAATTAGATGCAAACATTACGTCATGTGAATAGATTCACACCAAATGTAGACGTATACAATATTCATCTCAACTATCAAATGCACGTTATACATGTGAGAACTATTAAAATACATTCAAGTGACAACAATTGAAATACTAACCATTTATGTAATCCATCAAATCATTATGCATAAGTATTTTAATCAATATCAATTAATCAATGAGTAAAATGTTAATACGGTGTACTCAGCCCGCCTTATCGCCTGAAGTACTCATTTGAACTTCATCATGTTAATATATATGAGAACATCCTTGACTGAATCGCAAACACGGTTACGACAATTACTGTAATCATACAGGCCGGATTTAAATTAGTTTTCAGAAGACATTTTGCCCCAGGTCTTCGACCAGAAACTCTTTTAGAATTTGCCGGAAGATTGGTACTTATAGAAAAGTAAAGCATCTCTAATTTTGTCAATAAGTCAGTGGGACAAGGACGTTCAATTCATTTCAATATCAGGAAGCAAATTCATGGTACTGAATGCTTCACACTTAAAAATGACGTAGTGGAGTTGAAACAGTCTTTAATGCAAAACAGGAAAGGCATAAAAAATTTTTACAAGCACTTGATTTATAAAATTTTTTTAAATTGTTGCTGTAATGATTGGGATAAATAAGCATTCATATATAATGTCATTTCTAAATTCATATTTTGCATGTATTTTTTTGTTTAAAGTATACAATTAATTTCAGAATATTTGTGGTATACAAGATCTTAGCTTTTCCTTGACGATTCTAGGTTGCAAAATTAGTATGTAACCCAACATAGATAGAAAATGATATAGATCTCCAGAAATAAGAAACACTCCATAGAAATAACATTTTAATATTAATAGAGCTTTAAAATCATATTAGAAAATGATTGCGAAAATGAGCAAAAGTAAACACAAAATTATGTTATATATTTTCAAAATGTAGACAATAAACAGTTAAATAAATTAATATTATCTTCATTGATAATTTTGAAATGAAGCAAAAAATTGTCTTTTTAATAAATTCTTTCAACTTTATAACACAATTTATCGTATTAATTCTCATAATATATTATTGAATATCAATATTCATTTTTCAATAAATTATTTGAATTAATATACTTTTCTAAAATTGTTACAGTATTCTTTTTTTAATCAATATTAGAGCATGATTCATAAGAGTATACAGTAAAAAGTACAAACAATTTTCAAATTTAATTTCAATTCATGAAAACTAAATTAGGATTTTAATTTTATTTGAATGAAATTTACAAAATGAATGAAATTTATCAAAAATGATGAAATGAAATAAAATTTACCAAAAGATTATTCGAATAATTTACCATCCTGAACATTGGTAAAAAATATATTCCGTTTTCTCTAATTAATTGCAATGAAAATAAAACAAAATGTCTATTTCTATATAAAAGTGAAACTTTTGTAAAACATAAAAATAATGTTGAGATTTTCTCGCCAAGTTTATTCAAAATATTTTCATTATACCGAATAAACAATGTTTTACACAAACTCTAAAGTACTAATCTCATAAAGTATTAGATTCGGGAAGATTAGAATATAAGATTTTGAAAATTGCAGTGGATAACATCGATTCCGAAACCAACTGTCTCCAGGCTATTCAGAAATGATAGTCGCTTCGGGCCAATAACGCTCAGGTCCCATTCTTCCCTGTGTAGCCTGAAGATATACCTCCAAGGTCGAAGGCATCCTCCAAGGCCATTTTCAACCGGCACAGTGACTGGCCACTCACTTGAAAACACTTTCCAATCCTCCCCCTCCCCAAATCAGAGTCATTATTGTTGGTGAATCACCATAACGTACAACTTTATGATCGAGTTCCTTTCCCTCTTTCAATGTCTTTTCAAGGTTTGTTGGACGTGAAAAATCTTCGAAGAGGAACTATGCCACATGTCTCTTCGTTCCAAAAACGGATGCAATAATTGGATTAAAGCAGCATTAAAACTAAAGAATACAAAAACTCGAACATTTGATTTTTTGCCATTGTATTTTTTATTTCTTAACTGAATAATTTAAGCAAACGATTCAAAATAGTGATGATTGCACTGACATTTTTATCAGAATCGCAATTAAGTCACCAAAGAATTTAACAATCTCATACTTTCATTTATACATGTATCTAATTTACCAATAAATATTTATTAAATTCGAAGAGATCAACTATAAAAATTATAGAATAAAAGATTGTGTACGTGCTTTGTGTGCTTATATATATATACCAAACATTTATACATTGTTTTGAACTTTTAACTTATTCCTAATAATTTAAAGAAAAATTTAATCTTAAGAATCGTGTAAAAGTTTGATTCTTTTTCGAACATCTTATTTCTCTTCGAATTTTTTTACAAAAATTCCCATTTCACATAAATTTTCTATAAATTAATTTTGATACAAAATTTGAAAAACAGGACTATAAACAAATTTTCCAAAAGTATTTAGAGATTTCTCACTGCTATAAATTTTGTGCTCATTATTTGTACTCAAAATATCCCCATTCAAACTGCAAGATTTTTCTGCAAAAATGTTATCTCTAATATAGATAACGTTTAAAACAAAATTCTTAATATAACTTTAAATGAAAGCAGTAAATTTTAGCTTTAAATTTAAAATATCAAAAAATTGCATTTAAATTTTAATTGTTAATAAGATACTTTTTTTTTATTTTCCCTTAAAAAGATTTAAAAGATCTTTAACGTATTTTATAGACAGGACTTTTATCAATAAAAAAGAAAAAAACTAAAGCAGTAATTAGATAATTTATATTTTTTCGATAAAGAAAAATATTAATTGTAAATGAACTGATCTTTAATCTGAAAAAATTAATTTTAATTATGGTAATATGAAAATTAATTTTAATAGGTGTCATTAATTTTAATAGTAATCATTTTCATTTTATGCCAAATCTTTCAAGTGATAATACAAACAATTTGCATCAGAATGTTAACATTATATGGTGTGACATATTAATTTATTTTTACAGTTATATTGATTTCAAATCAAAATTTTAATAAAGCTAATTTTTCTAAATATTAGAAAATTTTTTAATACATTTATGTAAATGATTTGGATAAAAAAAGTAGGATTTGCAAATCACATTTGACGTTTCATATTGAATTAATATATAATACGCTTAAAGTTGTTCTATTTCTAACACTTAAGTCCAAATATATTTTCTTTCTCAAGCATTGTGTAATATAGTTATTTGAATGACGAAGGACAATTTTACAAAATAAAAAGAAAATTACTCGATTGTTAACGTCAAACAATTTATAAATTATATTGAGAATTTTTTAAGCATTAAACATAATATAATTACTTTATAAATATTTTGTTTTTAAGTATTATTTATTTTGACTATGGAGTTCAGATTTGCAATATTTCTGATATTTATTATATTTTATTCATAAAAATGAATTTTTTATATAAAATTTCAGAGGATAGTAAATGTTTTACTGACCATATTCAGAAACAAATTTTAAAATTATAAATCTCTTGAGCTTGCAAATTTAATTTTTGTTGAATTCAGCTTATTTAATTTTATATCAGTCGGATAGGTTGCATTTAGATTTTTGACATACATAATCTTTCAGTATGTATTGTAAGAAAAACATCACGTATCTTATACAGATTCACTTTTCTATTTATTAAGTTGTTATTTTAACAAAGCTAAATATTGTCCACAAATCATAGAAAATAACTTAAGAAAAATATGTAACCGAAACACGATTTACAGAAAAATAAAATTTTAATATTTATTTTGTACCAGAATATGATTTTCTCTACTTAAGAAATTTTAATGAAAAAATTTACCAGAATATTAAAAATGTTTTAAAATTATGATATTCTTTTTTTTTAATACACTATTTTTAATATACACTTGCATTAAACTTTATAATTTAAAAACATTCGTTACAATTCTGAGATTTCATGTAAAATTACGTAAAACTAACTTTATTCTCTCTGCTTTAATCATTTTGCTAATTAATAAAAGCTGTTTTTACTATTTTTTGTCGTCTCCAAAAAACTTTGGAAAACAATTCAAACTGTGGATTTAATTCAATATCCGGTTCTAATTACCATGCCCCGAAAAAAATAAATAACCACTAATGGAGAAAAGAAAAATAACTAGCAAAATATAGTATTGAAAATTGTACTAGTTCATGTAGGTTTAGTTTAAAACAAAATTGCTCTTATCTAGAGCATGTAGATTGAATTTTAAATTTGAGAGAGTCTATTAGAGAAAATACCACGCCTGTGTCTCGAATGATGCTTGTGTCTTTTTGAGGCTTAACCGAAATGAAATGATCGGTCGAAAGGGCTTTTACATCTTGGTATTCATCAGTAGAACCCAATCGTCCATGGAATCCAATATTTATCCGTTAAATATTTTGTTTTTAATTGTTATTTATTTTTATATAGCATTATTTTAAGTATCAAGTGTGAATTTCTGAGATAGAGGTTCGATTTAGCAATTCAATGGTTAGAGGTCTGGTTTTCGTTTCAACAATTTATGGAATCATAACATCAGGCTTAAATTTTGTAGTTGTTCAGAATTTAATTTTGTATGCGAATGTTAGTTAGGCAGGTACGCTATGTTAACCTGTATAACTAACATACCCATAATAAAAAGGCTATCGTGAGAGAAATAAACCGAAGAAATAAGGTTAACTTAAATATTAACTTTTTCGAATAGCAGTGATTTGAAATTACGATTCTCTTGTGTATGTTTCGCTTCCTTAGTCGGAAGCACAACGTGAATAATATAATAAGATTTGAGAAGTATGACATTAACTACAACTTAATTAGTCTCTTAACTCCTGGTTCTAAAACTGAATACATTAACTTTGAAATTAAAAATCTTGCGAAAGGTGAGTGGACTTCCATTTTCGAGCCTTTGATTTAAAACAAGGCTGCAATATGATTATCAGAAAGGTAGTAAAAAAGATAAATAAACTATATTAAAAAAAAAAAAAAAATCGAAACTGCACACTTTTCGTGAATTAAAAGGAATATATTAATTAAACTTTTGGGCAAAATAATTTCAGAAAATAGAACAAGCACAACTTTTTTGGAGGGATCATTTATCAAAATAAAAGCATTGCGATTATGAAATACAACACTATATTTAAAAATAAAAAAAGCAAAAAATATAAAATATTACGTGAAGAAATCGGATTAAGGAAGAAGATTCTAGAAGAAAATTTCGCAAATCAACTGGGAAAAAATATTTTTTGAAAATCAAAAAAGCATTAATAAAAAAAAAACTATATCAACTCATCAAATACCGACTTAATAATTATATGACATAGAATATAAACGTTTTTAGTTGATCTTTGACTCCATAGGCTTTTAATCTAAGATGCAGGAGGCCATTTCAATTAACCCATACATAAAAAATCATTTTTAGGTCAGCAGCACAGAGAAAAATTTTTGCCTATAAACTAACACATGGTTGAATTTATGAAAAAAATTCAAACTATGAAATTTCACATTATTATGGCTCAAACAATGACAAATATTAAAAACTAATATAATCTAGATAAAATATCAATGTTGAATGAGAATATTAAAATAAATAAAAAACTACTTGAATAAAAGTATATGACATATATATAAGAAAGATATTATTTATTTATAAGTCAGGGAATAAAAAGTACAGTTAATTATATAATATAAATAATGAAATTACAGTTTTTTAAACAAAATTTCTTACTCAAAAATTAATGATATCTCTAATTAAATGCTAAATTTTACGACTTACAAAAAATTGAAGGTAAATAATAAAACAATAATTCAAATTTTGGTGGCTATGATTAGTATTTCAACTATACCAGCATATAAAGACTGTGTTGTGAAGAAATATAGTTAATGGTTAAATGTATATTACTTTTTTCTGTTTCTGATATATTCATTGAAATTGAGCAAAATTAAAAGGAAGCTGTATGATGTATACTCTAAACTAGACAGATTATTTAATTTAATTTTACATAAATTTTAGTCTTCATTTCTCGTTAATAGGCTTTGAATTTTAAAACATTTTTTATAACTTTGAATAACTTTTTTTTTTATCTCCATCACAGTCTCAAATTAAGCACAAGCTCAACACAAGCTATTCACTAAGCATAAACTTCAACTTTGATCGAGATTCAGTTGATGAATTTGACATTGATCCAAATCCTGTTTAAGTTAATTTGCCTCTCTATGATCACATTTCGTACATTAAATCTAATTTAACTGATGAATAATAAATCTCTGCCGTGAATAAATAACAATCCTCTTTTGGTGGTGGTGCGAGTGAACAACGGAACTACTTAACTAAAGGTTAGTTCTACAACAGAAGATTAAAATTTTATAATCAACAAGAATGTATATTATTAATAAAGATTAATACAATTCGATAAGAAAAACAAGACAAAAACTATAAACTTATCATTAAACATGCATTTTTATAAACGACAATGAAGTGAACTCTCATGAAGACGCCCGACACACATAGAATGCCAAAGTAGAATGGCAGCATTCATCTTTCATCGTTCAACAGCATTGTTTTAAATACGAGACCATTCCTTTTAAAATGCACTGCCCAATCACTATATTATGGGGAACCAACCATCATTACGTCAGCATAGAACCCATTGACGTAATGATGGTCCTCATACACCATACATTTGCAAAAATGGTGGAAAAACATATTTGAACAGATAAAGAAGTCAGTATATCACATATCGTTATGTGCATATAGAACCTAAAATGAATATTTTATCATCAAGTAAAAATTTAATATTATTAATAGCTATAGAATTTATTTCATTAATATTGATAGTTAAATTAACGCATAAAAATTATTAAATCATAAAAATGATATACGATTTAGTTTTTAAAATGTAATTATTTTAAAAAGTATAAATCTATTCTAAAAGTTATAAGCTTTTAATTGTTTCATTTAATTAAAAGAAAAATCTGCTGCTATATTTTTAATTAGTGATTACCTTTACAAAAAAAAAAAAAAAAGCATTAGGCATTGAGTTAGAGCATGATGTTGATTTTACAAATAATGTAGTAAATTATAAACGAGGCAAAAACGATATCACAGGGTAATTTTACAGGCAAGTTGTAACTTCCAACACCAACGGATAATAGGCTTATCATTATAAATTAAACGCATCAAATGAGCTTTCGGATTCAAAGTACTTTAATGAACAAAAAATTCCTTAATCTTAAAAACTTATTTTTAATTTTTTTTTTTTACAAATTTTTAAAAAAAAATGATAATAGATCAAAATGACCTTGATAAGGCTTCGCAATTTATTTATGTTTATATTTTTGTAGTGTAGAAAATATAACATTTTTGCGTACAGGCATACACAAATATAGCTTTTTGGAACATTATCCGAATTCATAAATGAAAATTATAAAAATTCAGGTTTCATATTTGAGTGTTGAACATATTTCAAATCATTTTCCTCCTTCGTGTAAAAAAAAAATCATTGCGAATTTTTCCTATTATAATTCAGATATGTAATTTGATATACTCATTACAAATAGGAACTGATTAAACATGAGAAAATATGAATATTCACACGCTACAGTTGTGACCTAGAATGCAATATGAAAATGTTTGTTATTATGAACGACACCTTTTTTAGTTCATTTGGTTTCCAAGCTATGAGATCAGATAAAGTCCAAAGTTATTAAATGTACATTCTCAACATTTACAATTGCAGTAAAGATATCTCTGGACACGTTCTCAAAAGCTTTATATTTGTATGATACTGAGGATTTATTGGACTTGATTGAAATCTCTGTGGTGACATTTCCTGTTGTGCTATCTTAATATTCAGTCTGGACATATTGAATTTATAGTGTAGGGGGTACATGCCACAGGTCGCAGGTGGTTTGGTTGGAAATCTTGCGGTAGAAACAAACCCTATTGTCCGTCGCGAGTGATTAATATTTCGAGATTAAAGGAGCGGGTATTAAGACAGTTCCCGAGTTCTTTGCCATCCAAGGAACATCCTTGGAAATGCGATAGGCTCATTGGTATTCGCATCATACTTCCTCGCCAAAACACGACATGTTCGCGACGACCTTAACAGGAAAGACAATGACGGCTAAAGGAATGAAAGAAAGGTCTCCAAGCAATCAGTTTGTTGTGAGCGAAGGAGGATAGGGGGAGGTGGTCAATAATATTGAAAATGCGATGACCGGAACGAATACTTCCGCACAATTGTCAGATCTTGTAAGAAGGTAGGACGAAACGGTCCCAAACTGAAGCTGTGGATAGTAAACGGTTGTTGACCTCGGTTTTTTCTAAGCCGCACGTGTGTGGTAATGGTCATAATTTGGAAATGCATAAAAACAATTGTTGAAAGTGTGCAAGATCACCTTTGAACACTTCATGTGGTAATGAAAGTGAAATCTTTGTCACTGTTGTTTTTCAAAAAGCATTTATACTTTGAGATGATCCATGTAGAATAAAGTGGGAATTCATGAATTATTTAAGCTATTGTTTTCCCTTTTGGGGTTTGAACGAGGAGTTAATTATAAAGGTGAAAAGAAAAGACAATGTTACCATGTTAATATTATGTTTAAAATATTGTAATATCGCATACGTCAAATGAATATGTACACATCGAATGGAAAGCAATATTGTGTATATATATACATATATATATATATATATATATATATATATATAAATATATATATATATATATATATATATATATATATATATATATATAAGCAATCCTTATATAGAGCCAGTGCTAATAATCTGGTTTTCAAAAATAAAATTAAAAAATTAAAAAATAAATGCATCGAAAAAGATTGACAAAAAAAATTCTATTTGATTTTAAAAAGTTTTTGAAATACAAGAGCATAAAACTCTAACTTAGTTAATAATAATAAGAGAAATTTCAACAATTAAGATTTTTAATTATGAAAAAATGGAATTATGTTAATATGTGGCAATAACAAAATTAAATAATCATATTAATTCAAATTTTAATAACTTAAAATTATTTTTAAGAATAAAAACTCTAATAAATATGAAGGTAATAAAAAAGAAATGCTTTAGTAATATTAGCAAATAAACCTTTTGAAATTATAGATAGATTAAAAATAAGCAAATAGCGCAATATACATATGATGAAATAAGTCTAAACAAATTTAATAATCAATGTTTCTATGAACACTATTAAAAATAAATTGTTAAAACCTTATTAACTAGATGTTTGAACAAAGCGGCATTAATAGTCATTAAAATTTAGCATGAACTAGAAAATATTCATAGGTTTATCTCTATTTACTTTAATTAAATTATCAAGTTATAATACACTTAACTATATAAAAAGTCTTCATATAATAGCAATGAAATTAGTTATGGAATATGTTAAATTGGGTAAAAAACCTGAAAAGTTATTCACACACAGAAATTTTTTATAATCCATATTTTGTACTTCTCCTAGAATGTTCCTAATTTCAAACTGAAACATTTCATATTGAAAATTTTTATCATTAAGAGTCAATTCTTATAAATGCAACATTCGTTCAACAGAAACATCTACTTAGTGGGAACTAGCATTCTTCTTAATACCAAAAACATAAAATTAAGTATTATAAACTGTGAAATATGTTTAAAGTTGGTATAGATCGGATCTTATGCTTTAAAATGGAATGTTTAAAACACTTTTCAAAAGCACACTGTAGCTTACATGAAAAAAAAATGTTTAAAATAGACCCATGTGAGAGTTTCTTATTACTTTTTATGCGATACCTCATAATTTTTGCTCAGACTTCTCAAAACTTACTGCTTTACATTACATTACTGTACTCATTATTTTTTCTTATTATTTAGCACCATAAATAATTGCCTATTTTCAACGTGGATGAATATGAGAAATGTCCACACTCAGAACTAATAATATACCTTTATGTAGCTGTGCTAACCATTGAATTTGCTTCAGTTTTGGACCGATGTCATCATGCATATATTTAGTCCAATAATCTCATATACAAACGCTATTTCCTATAAATAGTGATATTATAAAAAATTTTTATTTATCCATTTATTTTGAAAATACAATTTTAAAAATTCTCGTTAACTATCAACGGGATTTCAGTATACCTGATTCAGTTATTTATTCCATTTATATCCACTTCAAAATGATAAGATGTGTGTATACGTATCATTTTCCCACTGTATACATTTATAAAGTTTTATCTACTGCTTTATTTTTCAATGTTATTTACGTATTTTACAGGTCAAACAGAGAATGTGACGTGAATTTTCAAGTTATGATATAAATATAAATAGAAAAATTCTCTTATTAAACTATAAGAATTAAATTTCTTGCCTACTGGCACAAAAGCCACGCATACTGATAATAGCATGCTATAAAAAAGGTAACTCTCATTCATAATATTTTTATCTATTTATCAAGATTATCCGACATCCGGAAGTTGCTATGACAAACGGAAGGAACACAGAAGTGGGTTTAAGGTACAAACAAATGAATCATTTAGGCAATTACTTTGACACTGCATTCTTAAGAATCTCAGCGACATTTATGATTTATTGCAGGAAATGAACAGCTATTTTTAAACGATCATGACATTTAATAAATAAAAAGGTACTCTATTTTTATAACGAATGTCGTATTCATAAAAATATTGCTAATTGAATTAACAACACTGAACAATGAACCTCTTTGGAATACGTATCTAACGCAGGTATTAAAATGAGCACACACAATCAGATCTTTTAAGTGGAATTCATATTTAGATTTATAAATTGATACAATATCATTGAATTTTAAGTGAAATAATTGAATTCCTTAAATTTTTAAAGAACATATAACAAAAAATAAAAGTAAACTCCTAGTTTCATTTTAAATTATTTGAATAAGCAACACAAATAATGTTTCTGAAAGATAATTTGAATTCACACACATAAAGTACAGTTTATGACATTTTTATGCATTTTTTTGTAAAAATGAACTGCAATGTATGCATTAAGATTACACGGAAATAGTCCAATTAATCAGAAGCTTCAGGAAAACATTTTATGAATCTATTGATTAATATTTAAGCCAGACAATTATATTTATATCGATATGAAAGGAAAATATGGATCAATACCTATGTGTTTTCATTGAAATGTAAACTTTAATCTATTACAAACTGTTGATTATAATGTGCATTAAGTGATGATACTAATAAAGACAAATAACAAAATCTTAATAAAGAAAACATATAAAATTTAATAATTTTAAAACATTCGCATATTCTATAAAGAAAAAGTTAATTAAGCTGTACTTATAAACTAATTTCTAAATTGTGAGTAAAGCACAATTTAAGATAACGCGACTAAATATTAGAATTTATTATTAAATTTCCACAGTTGTATGTTATAGACAAAATGTCCACTAAAGACCCTTGCCACATTCTTAACTTCGGAACTGCTGCTACTATATTTATAAAAGTGGTGTCTAGGTATAGTAAAGCAGTCATGCGCTGCTGAATAAAACAGACTACAGCACCACCTGGTGTAAAACAGCGGAGTTAGCATTCCTATCTCGAAAACGGAACGAGATAGAGAGAAAAATTGATTCACAAAGTTATAGAGCATCCTCGATTTAGTACGAAAAGATACATTGTAGGCATTACTGTGAAGAACGGTTAAATACAACGTATAATATAATAAATATTAATGTAAAGAACGGTAATACAACGGTTAAAACACGCATTTATTGTTTCGTGCTAAGACGTCACAAAACGATCTAAGAAAGAAAAGAAGGATATAATTATAACGATATACTTTATTTAAGATGTTCAAAGGTCTCACCGTCAGCTGCAATGCACATTTGGATCCTCGCTTGAAGATCACGTTGCACACTTTGGAAAACGTGGTCGTAATGTGTCGTTTAAGGTCTTGCAATTTGTGTGGAGGAGTCGCATACACCTGCTGTTTCAAGTATCCCCATAGGAAAAAGTCCAGTGGAGTCAGATCAGGATAGCGTGGAGGCCACTCTTCGAAACCGCCATACCTTAGCATTTGGTTGCCAAATTACTTGACGAGGTACTGCTTCACTGGAGATGTCTTGTGAGCAGGAGCGCCGTCATGTTGAAACCATAGATTCTTAAGATTAAACAACGGCAGGCTCTTCACAAAATTGAAGATTACCCAGATGTCTTTTTTATAGCTGTCTCAGGTGAACAGGCATGGCGTTTCTTACGTATTTGCATACTGCATTCAAATTGTTGCAATTATTTTTAATACTTCGGTTCTTCCCATTTCGAAACAAAAGTGAAAAATGTAATCACGAAAATGTAAATCATTTTCTTTCACAGTATGAAAAACAAATGCGCGTTTTAACCGTTGTATTCTTCACATTAATGCCTATAAGGGATCTTTCACACTAAATCGAGGATGCTCTACAACTTTGTAAAAAAATCACTTTTTTTTATCCATCTCGTTCCGTTTTCAAGAAAGGAATGCTAACTCCGCAGTTTATCACCAGGTAGGTGTAGGTGTTTTCATTCAGTAGCGCATGGCTACTTTACTACACCTAGACACCACTTTTATGAACATAACAGCACCCGTTCCGAACTTAAGAGGGTGGCAAGGGACTTTAGTGGACATATTGTATATATGATACACGTTCCCCATATTATGATAAAAAGTACTAACTACTTTCCTTTTGTTTTTGAATAGATTGAAAAATGTAAAGCTAACTAAATAACATAAATTAATGAGTGTACGAGTTGAACGAAACAGAAAATGATTTTTTATATTATGAATGAAAATTTCCATATACTCTCTGAGCTAATTTTTTATAAATAAATTAAATATGTCCAGTTAATTATGTTCATAATTTTTAATAACACAAAAGTTAAATAATATAAATTCATAAATAAGAATAAATGAAATAAAAATATTCAATATCACAAATAAACATTTTAACATTTTAAATTTTATTTCTAAAAATTTCAAAATCACAATCTAATTAAATAAAGTATTTTTAAATATATTAAAATAAATTAATAAATAATTAAATTAATAATGATGCAATATTTGATAATATAAAAAAATTTAATACGGTGAATAAAAATATTTATTTTTGGCAATATTTGTAAAAATTGGATGGAATCTATTAAAATTAATTTTTATGAATGAAAATAAAATTAAATTTTATGAATGATAGCAAAGGAAGAGAATTATTTAAATAAATAAATTTCCTAATAATCAATGGAAACATTTAATATCTGACTTGTTCCACAGAAACTTAAAACAAAGATAAATAAATGTGTTATTTTATGAGGAAATAATATTAATTTATATAAATTATATCAATAAAAAAGTAATCTGAATAAAAAAGTTAGCAAGGATATAAAATACTTTCTGCTTTTTTTAAAAAATTGAAATTATAAAAATAAAAAATATTTTTAAATAATTTAAAATATTTATTGCTATCTTAAATTAAAAATCAAAATATTTATTTTTTTGTCAAAAATATAAACAATACTAATGTAAAATTTAATTATGCAAAACAAATTTTGCTATACATGCATACAACATATTTAATCATTTGCTTAAAATTAACGATCTTATTGAAATTTTAAATACATTTGATTATAAATAAAATTAATTAATATAAATTGTAAAGGTGTGTGTCAAATAAATAAAAATTTTTTTTTCAAAAACAAAATATATTAATATTTATAAGCTGTTAATTTTGTAAAGAAAGCACTTGTTAGAAAAAAGATATTTGCATTCTGAATTTTTTTAAAAAATCAAATGTATATACTAAATTTTACGATTAAAAACTAAAGTATTCACAACAATACCAAATTCAAATTAAGTTATTAATATGTGATAATACAATATTTTATTTTCTGCACAGACAACATAATTTTATTTTTGGAGTCTAATAAGACATGGAAATAACATAAAACGAAGATAATCTAAGAATTCATTATAAAAGCAGAATATTTTAATGGAAACCAATCACTATTAAAATAGACTCTTCAGATTTACATATAATCAAACTTTGGGAATAATTTGGAAGAATACAAAGCCGTATAGGAAACGTTCTACCAACAACATAAAAAAGGCAAACAAAATGCATTCAGACGCAGGAAGATAAAAAAAAATCGCATTAAAGAGAACGAACTCATAAAACTGCTTCATGCGCTGTGTCTCTAAGTAATCATTCGAAAAAGAAAAGCATTTAGAAAGCCGGAGTTTCGGAATTTACTTATTTATGTTCTGGGAAAATTCTCGGAATCTGTTGATCTTGATTTTGGGTTGAGGTAGTAAAAAATTTTTCTCTCAAGATCATCGCCAAATGCTAACAACGACAGCTTGTGTTCCTGAAGATTATGACTTTAGAAAATGGCCTACTTTCTTCGAACAAGCAGAAAATGGCTATTGCGATGAGCATGAAATTCGTTATAAATCAACATTAAGGAGATTAAACGTCGCTTGCCAACCAAGTCCGAGACTAGCTATAATAAACAAAATATATTCAACAGCGAATCTGATCTTGATCGAGATTCGGAACGCTGTTTAACATAAGGGCAAGTTAAAATGGGTTGGCTATTAAAAAGATCATGAAGTTAAAATAGCCAAATCAGGATAACAATATAAATCAAGAGTCAAGATATTTTGTTTTGATGCAATATATTACTTTTCCTTTTTTCTATATACCAAGCTTGCATATAGAACTCGGAAAACAGTAAATTTTATTCCTCATTTTCCTTTGATATGTTCAATGATAAGATAAAAATATGCGTGAGTGTTTTTATTCTTTTTTCTTTAAGAATTTATATAATGAAAATAAGAATTCACAGCTGAAGAAAAACTAAACATTTAAACATTCGTTTTCTAAACAAAATTCGCTAAAATAAAGTTTCGTTAATGGGAAATGATTCAACACACACACGCGCGCACACACACACACACAGATATATATATATATATATATATATATATATATATATATATATATATATATATATATATATATATATATATATATATATATATATATATATATATATATATATATATATATATATATATATATTCTTTTTAATAGCGAAACAACCTATTACAGGTCTTCGCGGCCTTTTCCAGCTCACTCTGTCCAGAGCGACACTTTGCCAGCTCCTAACTTTCAATAGCATAAAGTCATTTTCAGTGTCAATGAGCCCTCTTGTTGGTGGTCTTCCTCGGTTCTTAAACGTTGAAATTCTAGTGGGGTTGTTTTCCCGACTTCTCCAGACATGACCAAGCCATCTTAGCCTGTTGCTTCTGATAATCTGGTTAATCTGACGCTAGTTATACATTTCAAAAGTATATCTATGTCGCCAGAAACCATGTTCTTGTAAAAGTACGCACGCACGCGCACACACACACACACACACACACACACACACACACACACACACACACACACACACACACACACACACACACACACACACACACACACACACATTCCTCATTGATAAAAAATAAAATTTTACAAACAAAAAGCAATTTAAACAGAATATTTAAAAGCAAAATAAAGATATCCAAATAAAAAGAAAATTTTGTTCAACTTTTCGTGTTTTACGCTCAACTTTCACAAGTCGTTCTTCTTGAGAACAATTATCCAAAACCACACAACTTCCGGATTCACAATGTAATTTCACTAACTCAAAATAGGATGCTTTTTTTTTTTTTTAACTGTAACCTTCAGAAAATTACAACCGAATATATGAAGTTTTTCTTTTTACTAAGAAATATAACAATTTTAAAGAGAAAGTCATAAAATGTCATAACATTATTTTTCCGCTTGAAATACTTAGGTTCTAGAAAATAAAAACATTATATTCTTGAAACAAAAGTATGTTCAATTATGGACCATTAAACTCTAAGAATCCGCTCCTTTAAGCTTCCCTGGATCTGAGTCATGAAAAATTAAAGAAAAGTATGTTGTAATTGGAAGAAATAAACTATATGAAATAAAATCATTTTCTGAAACAAAAACTATGGAAACAGTTTACAGTAATCTCTATTCCTCTGTAATGATCGCAATGTTTTCCATATTAAAATATTATTTGATTTCTACTTCAATGTCATATCAGAATATACGAAAAAAAAGCTTGTTTGGGAAACTATTGTTATAAATATGTGTTTGTTTTTTACTTTTTAAAAAAAATTCACTGATTATAAAACTGCTTTAAAAGTGTTTAAAAATGGAATTAAAAATGTAAGATGTGTTATATTATTTAAATATACATATTTTGATATTATTTTAAGGAAGTATCAAAAAGAGTTTAAAAAGAACATATTAACCTCGTACGGGTAGCAAATTGAAATATATAACACATAAATGATTAGTAATTTTAATTAAGTGAAAATGAAAGTTTTGTATGTCTCAAAACACATATTTTATACAGTAAATAATGATTTTTTCTATAAATGATGTATTTAGTGACTGCTAATTATGTTTTTTTTTTTAATTTCTCTCTCAAGTAATATATTTCTTTAAGCTATATTGCTAGGCTATATTTCTCTAAGCTATATTATCATTAATTAATTCCAATGTTAATAAGCGCTATACAAAAA
Source organism: Latrodectus elegans (assembly GCA_030067965.1). NCBI lineage: Eukaryota > Metazoa > Arthropoda > Arachnida > Araneae > Theridiidae > Latrodectus > Latrodectus elegans. The sequence continues at coordinate 45,609,489 of CM057822.1, forward strand.
TTATTCGTATATTATTATTATTCCTTTTTCTTTAAAAGAATTGGCAGAATTTTGAACTAGATTAATTTAAATTACAAAATTAAATGCATTCTCATTAAGTAAACAATTTTCATTCTGTTACAAAATTCACTGAAAATTTTCCCTCATCTTCAAAGAATAATATTTTTCTAATAAATGAATCATGTAATATACTATATTACACTTATTTCCTTTAATTGTGTGTATGCGTGTGGTGTTAAATTTATAGAGTTACAGCGGCGAATTAATAAGATTCCGATCACCAATTTCTTGATACGATTAACACTGTCGGATTAGACAAACGAATATAATACAAACACACCTCTTACGCATGCACAAGCAATACGAGTCACATTTAAGATACGATTCTTCATATATATATATATATATATATATATATATATATATATATATATATATATATATATATATATATATATATATATATATATATATATATATATATATATATATATATATATATATATCCATAAGTCAATTAACTAAATATCTATAACACTTTTCAAAAGTCTTATCGCCAAAAATGAAGAATCGAATCGTAAATGTGACTTAAACAGCCTCAGACAATTCCCTTTACAATGGTTGTTTTATAATATTTGCAACAACCCATATATATATATATATATATATATATATATATATATATGTATGTATGTTGTTGCAAATATTATAAGACAACCATTGTAAAGGGAATTGTCTGAGGCTGTTTAAGGATAGTAGGCTGCAATGAGGGAATCTTAATAGAAAATACGCGTAAGAAACTCAAATACCAATTTCGACAGATGACAACAGTAAAATCATTAGGGCAATCTTATGTGTGGAAGTTCATAGATATTAAAAACCTTCTTAAACTTGACCAGTTATCGCTTTTGAGGTGCAATCAATGATGTGCAGCAAATTAAAGAGAGAGTAAGGAAGCAAGATGTCTTAAACTATCTTGTTATCTTTGAAAATTATATTTTTAGTCAATTCAAAAAGGGTCAATATTAGCAAAAGACACATACATATTAGTTGGCAATCATGTATGCTATGACGAAATGACAGATCGGGTCTTGATTTTTGTCATCTAGTCAGCAATAAGAAATTGAATGCTTTAGCTATATGCCTCTTTGTTTAAAATATTTATATAACTGAATGATGTGTAACTGGTCCTGGAGAGAGAACTGCTGATTAACTTCACCAAATCTTTATTAATTAGAAGGGCAAAAATAGGTTGAGAACATCTGTTGCCTTGACAAATATAAGTAAATATAATGATACAACGAGGAAAACACAGCTCAACTGTTTTTTAAAACACAGTTTAAAGAATTTCCATCACATGATAGGACCAGTAACGTCAGTAATATCCTTACATATTTTTTTTTTTAAATCTGGACATATGTTTGCAAATTACCAATTACAGATTTTCTGTTATAGAATCGTAAAATATCCTCAAGAAATTACCAGACAGGTAATTTCTTGAGGATATTTTACGATTCTATAACAGATTTTTGTTCAATACTTAGATGTGAACCTCAAGGGCGAAAGAAACATTAAGGACGAACAGATATTTTTTTTTTTTAAAGTCCAAGGATTCAGAACATCAACCAATAAAACATCTTACATTTGAATGATTGACGATGCCAATTAATAAAAGGACAATAAAACACGTGTGCATCTGGAACACTAAGTATAATGTTTAATGAATGCAAATGCCATTGGTACTTTTCGAAGCACATTTGTAAAGGCGGGGTGTGATGGATAACCGAAGATCGAGTTGATTAATTGCCGAATTATTCAATGAAGGGTTGTAGAAACCCTACCATATAAACTGGTCAAATTTCGACAACCGACACAACAGGTTTCTCGGTCTTCTTTTTAATGGGTGGGACACCTGTGATGGGAAAAAAAAAAAAAAAAAAAAAAAAAGATTTTAATGAGTGCAAACATCGGTGGCGGATGCTTGTCGGGTGTTAAAAATTATATTAAGGACTTTTGAGGTAGTAAAATATTTCTTTCAATAAATGAGAAAATTCAAATTCCTACTCTTATATTTTAAGTTCATACTTACTTGAAAGAATATTTTGAGTAAAGTTCGTTGAAACGTATATATAATATCTTATCTTTTAATTATTGAAATAATATTTTTAAAAATTTATTTTAAGCTAAAAGCTATCAAAAAGGAATGTTCAGTGAAAACATAAAACGTCGTAATATAATAATTGTATTCCAATAGATAAATATAAATGTAATACATATAACATTTAATGTAATATATATAACAGATTATTTTCATAAAAATATAAGAAATTTAAATATATATCAATGCATTTATGAATGTATTTTCATTTAATCATTACCATTTGATTTAATTATTTAAATATTTGATACTTAATATTTAACTTAGTAAACTTCCACAAAACTTCCTACCACACATATTATATTTCAATAAATTACAAATATTAATATTTCAATTTTATACTTTCAATATACATAGAAACTAATTTACTCGTAAATAAAAGTTAAATATTTTACTTAGTATTTTGAGTTGAGTTCAGAATTTAATTCATGTTAAAACTTAATGTTTATTATTTTTTACATGTGCAATTTCCACAATATCGTCCCCAATTTCAGGGCTTAAGTGTGGTCGTCGTTCTTTTTTCCATTATATTTTTTATTATTACATTTAATGTTTTTATTTTAAATTAATATACATACATATACTATATAAATTCCTGCTTTTTCAAATTAAATTGAAGAAGTGATAAAAATAAACACTTCGAGTACGTAATTGCAAAATCTCTTAAAACTTAAAAAAATATGCAGCTCAAAAATATAATAAGCCAAAAATATCTTCAATAAATAATTTTTATCAAAAAATGTTCTTTATTTTTAAACTGGAAATAATTATGAAATCAATAAAAACATTTCAATACGTATTTGAATCCCATACACGAAACTTTCTGTATTGATGAAGACAGCTAGACTGGTTTTGAAAAATTAGCAATCGTAACAGGACGTTTTAAAATAATTATTTTCTAATAATTTTTAAACAATCTTAACGTTTGAATTCTTTTTAAATAATAAATAAAGCAACATATTTTATGTGTGCGTGTGTGTGAGTTATTTTTCAATATTAATATAAACTATTCTTTAATATGGGAAATAAATAACAAATTTGTGTATTATATATTATATTAAAAAACAATTACATAAAATTAATTATATATATGTGTGTGTGTGTGTGTGTGAATTATGCTTCAATATTAATATAAACTATTCTTCAATTTGAAAAATAAATAACAAAATTAAATTTTATTGAAAAACAATTATGTAATACGACAATTATATACATATATATGCACGGAAATAGTTCTGGTGCTAACAGAATTCTTGTATTACAATTTTTTTTTTACTTATTTCTAGGAAGATCAATAAAAACTATCTTCCTGAAAAAGAATTCTTACTGAAACAAGAGATCATTTAGCCAAATATGGGGAAAATATTAAATAAAAACAATGATATCTTTTAAAAGAAAAATCGTTCAATATTCTATAAATATATATAATACATAACTTACTTTAACTTTAGTTTTTTAATTTGCAGCATATAGATTTAAAAAATATATATATACTTAAAAACAAAAATGTCACATTTCTATATAAAAAAAATACATCAATAAATTTTTTTTTTACCAAATCTTTACTATATACGCAATTATGCAAAAACAAACTGTGTTAAATAATTATTCTATCATAAAAGAGCATATTATCTTTTAATCCGCGGAAAAATATCATGGATTTCAAAACATTTTGTAATATTTTAACAATTTTTATGTTGAAACAAATTATTACTAATTGAGAAAGTTTTTATGCAGGTTTATTTCGAGTGACATTGGTGAAAAATATTGAAGGAAAAACCAAAAATTAAATATTTACAAACTTCAAATAATAAAATATTTAATAAATTATCAAATTAATCCTTAGTGTTTTATCTTAAAAAATCTAAATACATCATTATCTTTTACAACACACAAATATCAAGATAAATATTTAAAAATTGATGATAAAAAGTCAAAAGGATTATATGTTATTCTTTTATTGACATTTTGTTTTTCTCTCCATTGTAAAATATGTATGAAAAATATAATGTCACGTAAGCACCGTATAAATTTTTTAATTTCAGCAAAATTTTAATTAACGTACATGATTTACTATTGGAAGGAAAACTGACTAGTTTTCCTTCCAATAGTAAATTTGCCGATTCATATATTCATGGATATATTATACATATAACAAAAAGGAAATAAAAGATAAAATATGATGTACTTCACAGTTTTCTCTTATTAAACTCGTTATTTGCATTAAAAAGTAATTTGGCAGAAAAATGTGTTGCCTATATTTAGCAAGATGCTCGAAGCTTAAATGTGACAAAAATTACCTTGCCCATTAATTAAAAACGAACTTGTTATATTGTGTATAACAAATATCAGCAATGAGCAACCTAAATACATAACAAAAGTAAAATTCATGTGATCTATAACAGAAAGCAGGTGTACAAGTGTGAATTCTAATTTATCACCTGCATTTGTAATTCACCATGGGCTATCTGCAAATCGAGCCCAATTACCGCGGTTTTCAAAAGTGGAAGACATATGATGGCAACAAGAGCCTTTTTAGAATGGCATAGAGAATGAAGTATTATGTTTAATATCTTGCTGTTAACCAAACAGATTTCAAAAGGTTACCACATATTTAGTTCTTGCTTCTGGTTTTATTCATAAAGATGTCAACAAAAGTGGATGGTGTGAAATTATGATACAACCGGCCTGAAATAGTTGGAATGAGATATATAAAGTCAAATAAATCTGCCTGATAAAAGCTAAAATGTTTTATTCTTGTTGGAAATATGAAATTCAGTTCCTTAAAAATGACATTTTTCCTGATATGTTATTGTATTCTTATTCTAAAGTGTACGATTTTTTTAGTATTTCAAATTGTTATGGTAACTTTCTATTTTGGCATTTTGTTTTATATATAAGTATAGACTTTGAAAATGTTTCTCAATAATATATCGGCTTAATATCAATGTAAAAAGTTATCCTTGTTTTTTTTCCTATAAAATACAGCAGATATTGTAGAAAACTTTGATATCCTTTACCACATTGATTAATTAGAAAAAATTAATTAGTTTCTTCTATTTTACAAATTCACAGAAAGTTAAATTTTACTCTTCAATATTCTATGTATATAGTTTCTTCGGTATTAAATTTAGAAAAAAATATTGATCATGCATGTTTGGATTTTTCTAGAATTAAATTTAGTTACGTTCCAATAGATAAAAGATACACAAAATCGCTGTCGAATTTAAGCAAATATGTGATGTATACATTCAGAAAAAAAACCTGATTATTTGATATCTTCGTCAGTATATTATTCTGCATTATCAGTACAAACGAGAAAGATACAGATTAAGCATTGTTAAACTATCATTATATGATACATAAATTATGTTATTAACATTAACTTTGCATAATTATCAATGTATATTGTGATTTTTTAGGACATCGCTTATAAAATATGACTATAATTATTACATCTTTTAAGGGTAATGTTCTCATACTTGAGTAAAAATTTAAAAAGATATATTTGTATGTAGTATGTACATTATATCAAATATATTTCTTTACGATATTGTAGAGATCCAATAGAATAATTACCTTGTGAATATATGTAACATAAATGTTGAGTTAGGTATAATCTTATGGTATTAGCCAGAAACTTTTGTTAACGATAATTTCCCATTATCAATAATGAAAAAAATTAAAATGGAATTATTTATTAAAAGAATTATTTATTGAAAACCAATTCAATTTAAAATGGAGCTCATTTTCAATTTAAATTAAAAAATAAATAAATAAAAATAAAAAAAGGCCACTACACAACAACACAATAGGATACACATTTTTTATGAACCCAGCGTTAAAGATCACCAAGCCAATGACTTTGATAATAACGTTTAGAGATTTATAAATGTAAATAACTCATTAAAAATTTCGGATTATGTAATTATGAAGATTGTAATTATAGCTCTTCATCATATCCCAAGAATTTGAAGGCACATTTTTGGCACACTTCCATGATATCCAATGGACGTCCATCAAAGGGATGAGCAGATAACTTGCAAAAGATCTTGCCCTCTTTGATCATCGTTTATCTATCGATAGGGGTCTGGGTAAGGCGACCTAAGCGGCTAGACCTTGTCAGCGACCCCATTCAAGAACATGACCTAATTGGGAAGCTTAAAAACCACCTTTCACCCACAAATGATTCATCTCGCTAATAAGAAGGCATTGTCGGAAGGACTTCAATGAAAGGCATCAATCAAGGGGAATCCTTGTAGCTTGCTCCTTTCACAGAAAGAGGAGTTCAGCCAAATATCATAAATAAATTCCAAATGAATGAATGGTAGACGAAATCCTTAGAGATTAGTTTAATGGCACAATAAGACAATTCAAAATTGGTATCCCATATTTTACCACCAATTTATACATTATTCCTCATTCAACTAGTTTTGTTCTTTAAAGTTGAAAAATCGACTGGTTGAAATTCTCATTGCATCTCATTCTGAAATTCAACTAGGACAAGTTGATAAATTAAAGTCAAAACTATTTTTCATACTGAATAAATTACAATATTTAAGTAGTTTTTGAAATGATTAAAGAAAAACAACAAAAAAATGAATTGGATGAGAAAAGCTATACTTCGAATATTTAATATATTATTAAGTAAAAAATAGTTTCTTCACGTTATTGGGATAATTTTTTTACATAGATATTTTTGTTAAAAAATCTTTTACCTAAAAAAGTTTGTTAACTTTATTCATTTATAGTACCTTTACCTGCAATATATTTTTATAAGCATTGTGCGTACTTTTATTTGAAAAAATAGAATATTCCTTATTTACTTAGGAATTGTTATCTGAAAAATATGATAAACAGAATCAATTTGCTCTTATTATACTTAAAAAAATATTCTAAACACATTTTAATGTTTTTATACGATTGCTAATTTTTCTCATTAAATTCTAAGCCGTGATCGGTAATAAGCATAATGATCTAAGATTTTTATGATGACTTAAAAGGAATTTATGTGTGAATATAAAAAGGTGTAAAGTACTATGTGAATATAAAAAGAATCCTGTAGACATTTTCCAATTCTTGAAAGATAATCGTTTTTTTATTTCTATGAATTCTAGATTAATAAATGTCTCTTAGCCTTTTATATATTTTACCATAGACAGTTTATTGCATTTAGATTGTAATTTATGTTTTCTTCTGTTTATTAATAGTTTAATCTTGCTGAAATTTAAATAAAGTTTAAGACTTCATTAGAAAAATGCGGTGTATAATATCAGGTTAAATTAGTTTATTTCCAAAATATAGCATTACATTATTACTATCGCAATTTTTGTTAAATAGTTACGAATGGATCACAGCTAACTGAACATAAAATTGAGATAAGATTTACATCAACTCAATGCAGGAAAAAAATCTTTTTAAGGACGTGTTTCAGAATTTTGCACCTCCAAAAATAAAAGTACATTTTGTACACATAGTGAAATATTTCCTCATACACCTATCAAAAAAAAAAAAAAAAAAAAACATTCTTTTCCCACCCAGTTATTTAGGTCTGAGCAGGATTTGGCGTGAGAAATTTTTATATCCCAGTCCAAAAAGTATTTCAAAATAAACTATTAAATTGCAGGAAGGGAACACAAAAAAGAAAGGATTAGGAACACGAGTGCCCCCTGCCGAGAAGACATTTCATTTGGCGAAGATTTCTCAGCAAGAGAAAGTTGAGTTGAGAATGAAATTTCGGGATTTAAGGATGGGACGCTGAGTTCAATTAATCAGCGTGCACACAATATATTTAGAAAACAAATATAGATTCTGCGATGGTGGCAACCGTAAAAGGTCGCTGCCACTTCCAAGCTTGTGGTGAGATAAATTTAGTAAATAAGCAAAGAGTAAATAGAGAAGAATTCCAAGGAAAGTGAAAGAGAATGAAAAAAAAATAATAATGTAAACTTAGCGTTAAGAAAACATTGCAGGTGAGGATTAGTGCATGTGTGCAGGCCGGTTGCCCTGGAAACCGAGTTTCCATTCTGTTAAAGAAAACATCCCTTTGAAAAAGATGAACAACGCAAATGAAATAAAAATACAATGACAAATATCTATTTTACGCTATGTGAATCAGTATTTTTTCCAAATAATTACTTTTGATGTTAGTAGAGAATGTCTTTAAAAGTTAGCAATAAATATGAACAGTGAAATATTAAATATATATATATATATATATATATACATACATACATACATATACATACATACATACATACACACACATACATACATACATACACACACACACATATATATATGTATGTATATATATATATATATATATATATATAAAGCAGAGCATGCTCAATACTTTCATTTGAAATTATAGAGTTTTCCAGGATAAGAAGTATTGAACAAAATTTAAGTATTTTCCTTCTGCTGTTCATCTGATAGTTTTTAAATTTCTTTGGCTTATTATATACATACATGCAAACATATAAGGGTGTCTTTGTAAAATATATTAAAATATATTTATTTTTTAAGTTTAAGGATTTATTAACCGTTTGGCTAATTATCTCTTTAACAAAATGTTTTTTATATAAAGCTTGATTATTATAGGATATGGATATTAAATTTCATTCGAATTAGGAATATTTAATAGATGATAATACTGTCAAATTTTATGCACATTATAATAATTCTGAAATTTTTAGATACAACGTACCAGGGGACATCTAAAAAAAAAAAACGCTAAAATTTTCGAAACTTTGAATTTTCAGTAAGAAATCCTTACAGATTAGTAAGAAATATAACACTTGAGGTATCTTCCTAACATCATTTCTACATTAATTAAGTATTCCTGTCAAAACTCATTATTAAAACTTTATCACACAGAAGTTGATTTGAAAAATCTGGATTTAATAAAAGATGCACAAATTTGATTTGAAATTCGAGAGATCTCGAGATACATGGATTAAAAATATTTAGTATTTATCGTACTAATCACCAACCAAATTATTTTCACATTTTTTTGACAGACTCAAATAAAACATTATAAATTACAGTGAAGACTGAGCGATGAACATCATGCGATTATGAAACACTAACATTTTGATCACTAAAATGCCTTGATATAACGTAAATGATTTATTAAAATTAAATTATTACGATGCAAATAGTAAAGGGATGAAAATTACTGACATGGTTTTATGTAAAGAATAAAGATTTGGTATAATATTTTGAAATTAGGAACAAATGTAAAATAAAAGAAGTGATAAGCGTTATAATTTTACGACGTAATCAATAAAACAGGGTATAGTCAATAGTGAGACGGTTCTTTGTCAGCAGCCAATGCAATGAAAATGCATGGATTTCAATTTGGAATTCACAATATAGAAACATTTAGAATAGAATAGAATAACGTTATTAGTGCCCTCTATGGGCAACGTGAGTAACTAATTTTAAAATATCAATGCAAAACATTTACAGTTTCCTAAAAAATGTATTGATTATTTCCTCTTTCTATCAAGATCAGAGTTTTCGAGTGTTCTATAATTTTAGAATATTCAAGTATTTTGTGATATATTGTAAATTTATTCTGTGAAACACAACTCTGTAATTAAATACTAATAAATTATTCTTTGAAAATTTTAGTGAAATGGTTTAACTATTTATTGCGTTAGAATTGATTTTAAAGAGCAGAAAATTAAATAAAACAAGCAGGAATTTAATTAATTGTATTACGAAAATTAGAGGAGTCGAAAATTCGACATACTCATCATTACTTCTGAACTACTCCAAAAAACATATGGACACGGAGGCAGAAGAATGGACTGAAACAATGACATCGAAAAAAAAAAAGTTTTTCCGCCGTCCTTCATAAAAGTATGAAGGATATATATAAGTTAAAAAAAAATGGGGAACCTGAAAACAAAAATATATAATTCTCATTCCTCAACCCTAAAATGAACAGCAAGATGTAGGCGAACCCATCAATTTCGAAATTTTGTTAGAGAAATGGAACACATTTACGACCCAATTATGACCTGAGTTGTTACGCTTTTCATAAGCAAAAAAAAAATATATTTAGGAGTAGGTGGGGAAACGAGAGAGCGATCCAATTGCAGGCTCAGATGTTAACAAATAGAGGTGAAAACAAATTTTTTTCATCAAAAAAGATTCCATCAGTAGCATTTATGTTGGAAAATTTAAACTCTACTTCTGCAACCGCAAACTCTTTGTAAACAACACATTTTGTATGTAATCTTTCCATTTTAATTCAAACTATTTTGTTTTTCACACCTATTTCGTTAGTCGGTGATGCCATTTTTAAAAATAGTATTTTGCTTTGAGACAGAAAGATAGCACATTATTCAAGAGGAGAAACTAAGGAAAATAGGGTGCAAATATAACGCGAAATAAACTGACTTTGAAAAGTTATCCTTTAAAATTAGTAACCATGTTCAAGGATTAGGGTAGAAAATAGTTCTAGGTCTTCATATTGAGTTTTCTAAACCGTCAAAACAGTCTCTATATTTAAAACTGTTAAATATTGAATAAAATTTGGCAGAGATAACATCGAAAAAGTAGTAAAAGAATTTCATTAGACTAAGTTAATATTAATTTAATGAAGTTCAGCTTAAAACTTAAGATAAAAAGTTAACATACCGAGTCCCATTACTGTTGAAAACTGGGAAAAATATATATTTTATATTTTTAATGAAAAGTTGAAAAAGTTTAGCATTTTTCTCAAATTTTATATTGCGATGCACTTTTTATGCAAACAACGACAGTCATCAGAAAAAGTCATTAGAAAAAATATCTTGAAGTTTTATAACAGCCTTAAGACAATAAAAAAAGCAATTCATCCAATGAAAAAATAAATATCACACAAAAAAGTGTCAACAAACAAAATGCTTTTTTGTATGAATATAATTTTCACGATAAAATAAATTATACTCCATTCATAAAATTATTGGTGATTTTAAAGATTATAAATAGTTATTTAAATTAATAGTTTAAAGTAAAATTTAAATAAAAATATGGCAAAAATTTATTAAAACTAAAAAATGGAAATTTTTATTACGTGTAAATTATTATTCCATGCATCATGGAAAGATATCCAACACATTTCTTTCATTTGCAGGGGAATATAAGAATATTATTCTAATTTTGAACATACTCCTCTATAAAATATTTATAATATTAAAAACTCTAGTTTTAACACATAAGCTCTTATGTATACATAAAAAAATAAATATAATAATTATAAAAATCACGATTGTAAAAATTATTGCAATGGACTAATGAATAAACATCAAAGCTTAGTAATTTTTGGATTAAAATAGATTCTTTAAATTCAATCAATATTTTTTATTCTAGTTTTAGTACTACCATTTTATAGATACATAATTACTTTTATAGCAACAGAGAGTATATAGTTAAACGAAGTATTTATAAATTATTCTCACCAATTAATTTCCAATTTAATTAACAATAAGTTTATTAATTTCCCACTTAATTAATACTAAAATTATTATTTTCCCAATTAATCAATTGTAAAATAATTTTATGATTAATTAACCTCAAAAAAATTGCATGCAGAAAACAAAGCAAATTTCCGTTTTTTTTGCTTTTTGACATAATAATTTTTTTTCGAATTATTATTATTTACAAATTCTGCTATTATTTAGGAAAATAATTACAAAAAAAACAAACAAATGCATTCGAATCTATTCGTAATTAAAATATTATTATTCCAACCAGACAAATTTTTTATAAGTAAGAAGCTTCATCTATGATAACATAAAATAATTTGAAAGCTAATTTAAAAAATTTCCTTGTGGGATTACTCAAGCTCACAATGTTAAAAATAAGATAGCTCAGACTGTGGTAATTGATTCTTGTTTATATATTCGATACAAGGAAAATAAGGTTATTTTAGGCTAATTTTATAGGAATACTGTACGCGCGCCGGAATAGCTGCGACAGTGTAGGCGGTAAGGAATTACCTCCTCGTCCATATGAGAATCACGGAATGGATGTGAGGCGAAATTTGTCTTAAATAGATGCATTGTTTAAATTTAATAATGTATTTTTTAAAAAAAAATGAAATAAGAAGACCTAAAAATGACTATATGATCTTTCAAGTCAAAGATAAAATAAAAGTTCATCAAGGAAAACCTTTTCCAAAATTGTATTTATTTATTTTTAAGCATTTTATGCGCGTTAAAATACAGTTGTTCACATAAATCAATGTGTGTGATAAGAAAAAAAATGCCACCTAGAATTTTGCCACAAAAAATTCATTACATGCCTGTAGATGACACTTTTAGATAAAACAAAGCCCCGCCATAAAGCAAGTTATTTAACGGAGGGACATCATTTATCTTAGGTGCATTTTCCGTTAGGACGACGCCCATTTCATTCCACCGCCCCCAACCTCATGTCGGAAAACTGTTTGAAAGCGAAATGAAGATGGCCATGAATAAACTAGATGTTGTCAACGCCCCGAGAAAGAGTTGTCTCAAACTTAGAAAACAGATAAGAGTGAAAGCAAAAAATAACTTTTTTAAAAGGGTCACAAAAAATATTTTATAAACGACACTCTTATATAGATGAAATTAAAACTGAAAATTTTTTTCCATGGATTACAGCAGTTTTTGATCAGTTACCTAAGTTTTTATTTTGATTATACTTTTTTATTTATAGTAAACGGGAAAACAATTATCAATAGTAACAATTACATATTTTAACAATCAATATGTTACTAATTCAAACGAGTTAAAATATTTTATGTGCATTCATAAATGACAATTCATTTATATAAAATGCTTTAGGAATACATAAGTTAATTTAAAATTAAAGATTTAAAATATATGCCAAATGGATAAATGTGTAATATATATTCAAATTTCACAATAATACGATTTCGCTTGCTCAAGGATAATAAAAAAAATAATGAAAAAATATTATTTTCTTATCATATTATATGATATTAAAAGAAAAGAAAAAGTGGGGAAAAAAATCCTGACTATATCAATTGCAAATTAACATATAAATATTTAAAAGAATAATATTTGTGTGATGTCTATTAACTATCACATCTAGAGACAGATTCAAACCTATAAGAGTGGTTGTTAGAAGTCTTTCGAGTATATTTCCCATTAAATCATTCCACTACGAGTAAAAAATTGTTTTTCGAAGAAAATAAGCTTTATTTGATTAATAAGTTTCATAAAAGCCTGGAGGAGAAAGGTTGTCAATTAGTCAAACTTAAAAAAACAATAGTTGTGAGGTAAACACAAAATTGAATTTCATAATGTGTCTTCTTGAAAGAAAAAATTTACAGTCACAATACCATAATTGTTGAATATCAAAAATTGGAAATTGTACACTTCCTTTAGAGTGAGCGTGTAGTGATGTTGGTACTTCTAAATTATTTTTAGATTTTTTAAAAGTCATATTGTTGTTACTTATGACATTTGGACAATCCAAGCTTCCTATGCTGTTAACAATGTGAATTTAGGTCATTGGGGTGCGTATTTCGTTTAACCAGAGCACCACGAAAGTAAAGTGCAATTTTGCATAAAACTCCTCCGATAGAGGGAGCCACCAGAGGATCCGCTCCGTCAATTTTGACATTGATTTGGAGGAAGAGGAAGTTTTCTCCAGAATATAATACCCACTATACACAACAACAGACAACAGGACTTTCGATTGCATAGATTTAACGAGCACATACATCGCATGTACTCGATAGGTCATTGGGAATCCATCACGGCCCTTGCGGACGGCAGGCCGATGTACTAACTACTAAGCTACTACGGCTCAAAGGAAAATGTTTTAAATCGTAGTATGAGCAAGTGTAAAATGATTGCGGAAAACGTCCAATATGAATAATTATTAAATTTTACGGTAAACTTGTTTTGTTTTGTGATCACAAGAAGAGATTAAAATATAAAATATTCTTTATTAGAAAATATTTTATATTTTAATCGCTTAATTCAATATAAAAAATTTGGATAGTTATAATTTTAATATCTTATCAGTAGGAATTTTAAGCTTATTAGATATTAAAACATAAATAATGACATGAATTGTACCAAAATAAATGCATAAAAAATACAGAAATATGAAAATTAAAAAAAAAATTTTCTTTTTCTTCAATCTATTTAACAATATTAGTGCTTGAACATTTATCTTCTCTGAAACAGCTTATTTTTAGGAGCTTAGGAATAAAAAATTAGCTTTTTTCAAGAGTTTAGAAAATATAAATATATTTAAAATTAATTAAAACATATTTTAGAAAAAAAATTTAGAATCTTTTAATTACTGTAAAAACTAATATGTTAATTGTAACTCAACTAGTTTTAAATCAATATGTTTTATTGGTTTTTATTAAGGAATAATTATATATATATATATATATATAATTAAAAATATAATGCCAACTCATTTATGTCAACTGCTTACCAGCCATTGTAAATCAAAATTATAAAATTATATTTAAGAATTCTTTTTTTTTTTAATATGTATGGCAGCAACCATGTACAATTTACCTTTAATGAGAAGTTAATAAAAAATATCTTTAAACTGTGATAAGAGTAAAAAATATCTTTAAATTGTGAGATAATACTGTGTAAAAAGATAATATTTTTCAGTGTTATAATAAGTATTTATGCAAATTTTAAGCCAAGAATTATTTCCTTATTAATATTTTTAAGAAAATAACAATAATTGTTCTACAAATATTTGTTCTTATCTAATAGTATTTATTTGGTGATTCAAAAATATATGATTTCAAAGTCAATTCAGATATTTTAATAGTATTTTAATCAATATACATGAACACATCATAACATTTATATTTCCTCTAATTTTCATTATAAAAAAATAAAAAAATAAAAAAACTGTAAAAGCTAAATAATGAAGTACAGTTATCTTCTTTTTTAGAGCTATTAAGTTGCACAAATAACATTTAATCTGTCTTTTCTGCTTAAAAATATTAACGGATACTATTCAATTAAGAATAAGTAAAAATAGATAATATCCATTGGATCTGTTAAAATATTATTTACTTTCAATATGTCGTGGATTATGAAATAAAAACTGAAGATTTCAAATATTCCTAATCTACTTTCTAACAATCTCACTTGCTTTAAGTTTCTTTCCTTTTCAGTGAAAAGATGGCATACAAGATACATGGATAGAAAACAATTATTTTTAATCTAGAAAATTTCAATCTAAGTTAATTGATTTCATTTTCATAACATAATTTTTACCTTCAGAATTTAAAGAAAGGAATTTTGATGAGAAGAATTTCTAATTCAGTTTTAAATAGGTAAACTTAAAGAAAAGAAAAATCACGAATAACTTAAGAGAAAACCTAAAAGTTGCTGCTTTTATCGTTCTTTTTTTATCTCAACACCCTCTAATCGAATTTAAGCTAATCATTTCCAATGTTCTTATCAAGCGGTAGCCTTTAAAGTAATATTTTTTTTCGATTAAAATAAAGATATTCCAAGTTTAATCGTGTTTTTGAGCGCATTGTTTATAACTTCTTATAATATAATATGAGATTTGGGTGCATATTAAGAGGTTAAGAAATAATTGCTTTTCCCACATAAGTAGAACGGGGTGAACTTTGAAGACAATGAAGTTTCAATTTTGAATTTCTCTTTAATTTTGAAGATTACCATCGAATAGTGAATACCTAAAATACTTGGAAGAATCTTTTATAATCTCGATTATTTCTGATAAAAATTCGATGTGACTGAACTCTAGTTTCTGATTAAAACAGATTAATTTAATTTCATGAAAAAAAAAACACGATTCAAAAGATAATGGTTGTTATTGTGTTTATTTTAATTTTGAAACTTCTTAAAAAATTACTAATCGAAATTTAAAAATGGAGATCCTTAAAGGAAACTATAATTTAAATAATTTTCGTTTTTAATATGTTTAATTTTCTTACGAGTGACTGCATGGAATTTGTAATTTGCATGCTTCTGATGCATCACATGACAGTCAAATGACGACGTAAACATGCCACATTGATTTTCATCACGATTTATATTGACTAACAATGTCAAATTATCAGTCTTTAGTTGAATAATACGCGTTCTCTTTTTCAAATGTACAAGCCCGATCTAAACCCTTATTAATCTAATAGTTGAACAGTTTTAAAAGAAATAAAAGAAAGCACAGGGTTAATTTATTTATATCTAAGTAGGCTATATAAGAATTTCATTTATGAAAATATTATGATAACGATTCTCATAAATGAAGGCATTCCAAACAAGCTATGAATTTTGTAGGAAAAAAAAATCCATATTTTAATGACATGTAACATGATAAAATGAGAAACTCATCACTAATAAATTTATTTTCAAAGAAAATAGTATGAAAAATCGATTCGCTTCAATTTTCGTCTTTCTCAGTTTTTGTTTTCACAAACCATTATAACTTGAAAAAACGGAAATTGAAAAAAAATGTTATGGTGCGTTTTTAGATCAACAAGAAATCACAAACATTACTCACTTGGGAATAAAAACTAACAAATTTTGTATTATTTAATCTTAGTTAAATCTCAAAAGATTCATATGTTTAAAAAAACAGAGAAAAATGTACGATTTTCAAAGGTAGTTAGAATAAGAAAAACGTGTTTGGAAATTTAAATACTGTACTTGATTATTGCCAAAACTCCAAATAATGTAACGACTGAAGAATCACCGGATGTTTAAATGTAAAAAATAAATAAATAAAATAAAATAAAATGCTTACATTGCGTAAGCATTTCAAGATTAAATAGAATCAAAAATTGAAAAACGTTCGTTGCTGCGATGAAGGTAGTATTAAACAGAAAATAATGCTATGAAATTTAAACAAATAGTAAACGCTTGAATATGAATCGAAGGTAAGATGAAGTTGGAATTGTAAGCGATATACAATATGAAAAATTCCTATCTGAAAGGGTTTACCTGCTTTTTTTATGTATTCAAATTCTTTTCCTAATATTTCATTTGAACTTTTCTATAAGTATTAACGATAATTATAGCTTCAAATTTACTAAATTTAAAGGAGCCTGTATTAAATCACTTTCATCATTATTTTTATTTGTGAAAAACTTCCCTAAACTTAAATGTAAATGCATTTAAGAATTGTGCTGTATTATTATAAGAAAATAATACAGCACAATTCTTTAAGAAATATAGAACAGCTATTACATTAGAGATATTCAAAACATTAAAAAAGAAACCTACGTGCGGTGTAAAAAAAATAAAAATATTTATATAATTGAATTTAATAAATAATATAATTCTTTGATATCAAATTTCTTTTATTATAATCAATAGCAAAATGAATATACTTTTCATTTTAATGGTAGATTATTTGATCTATGAACCATGAATTATCATTAAGCCCTTTTATAAACGTATGAAAATTTTAAGCATACAGATAAATTATTAGGTAATAATAGTAAACTGAAATCAATCGAAGATATTATGAAAATTATATACTTTTCAAATTCATGGTGTTTGCCGTCACGCGTTGTAACTGTGATAATGGTATAAATTGAAAAGAAAATTAAGATTTAATTTTTTCCTTATAAATTATTATTATTATATACACATAAAATTACATATTTAAAGATAAAGATCATTTCATATAAATATGAGCGGTAAGATTTTCTAAATATAAGTGGTTTACTGAAAATTTTTTTAAACATTATAATAGAGGAAATAAATAAATAAAAATTATTTAATTAGTTTCAGTTCCAGAGAGAGAGTTAAAAAAATAACATGAAAAAAATAGGGTAAAAAAAACTGAAAAATGTCATTGAAAAAATTTAGTTTTTTCATTGCAAAAAAATTTAGTAAAATTAAAAAAAAATTAATAAGACATAAAATTTAATTAGATTCAATTATTATAAACACTTTAAAATACATGAATAATAATTATTGTATTTTTGCATTTGATGGAAAGTAAATCGTAAATTCAAAACAATTAATTTTTTTCTAAATTTAACATATGCGAAATATAGAATTGTCATTTAATTAATGTGAAAAGTTAACATAATGTAACTTTTTACATTAATTTAATGACAATTAATAAATAATAATTAATTAAATAAGGAATTGTCATTTAATTAATTAATGTAAAAAGTTAATATAATTCAACATGGCCTCCCCTGGACATATCTTAACCTACCTAAATTTTAAAAATGACGATGTCCTTCGGGATCCATCACATTTTTTAGACATTTTTAGTTTTATGAGGAGACAGCAACAGTAACATAACGAGAAACGCACATTTTTAACATTTTATGTCTATGAAAACTCATGTATTGAGAAACATTTGGGATTAAAAATATTCTTAATAATAAGGATTCATGATTACGAAAATCAATAATGTAATTGATTTAACAAATACGTAAAATAACTGAATCTGCCATTTTTCATCATCGAAAATATTAATTAAAAACATGAATATTTTCAAATAATTTGAGAATAAAACGTTAATTAAAGTTTTTTTTTTACTCAGATATCAATTAAGCTCTTAATATGATATTAATATTCATCTTTGCCATAGTAAGTTCTTATTAAAGTAAATATTTTTTTGAGATAAAACTATAATTCAATCGTTCAAATTCAATAATAAACATTTCTATTTATTATTGACATTAAACTATTAAATTACAATATTTAACTGTATTAAAATTAATAGAATATTTATAGGAATATTTTACTATTCCTATAAATTTGCTATATTCATAGGAATACAAAATATTTTAATATAACATAATTTACTGGAAATTTAATAGTCATACTTTCATAGTCTGTATCTCCATGCATTATTTTTAACCTTTATCTTTTTATGAAAGTTATATATTAAGTAGCGACTGTGGTAGCCAACTGGTTAGGGGAACGGCCTTCCATTTACAGTTTTAATTAGTTCCATTTATATTTTCAATTTATAATTATTATTTACCGGAAGGCTGGGGTTCAATGGTGCGAAGAAAATTTCCCACCCCCCCCCCTTCAGATCAATCTCAAAATTAAGGGATAAGATCCTCTGGTACTGCCATCTATCCGGGGAGTTTAAAGCAAAGTCGTACTTTCACTTTCGTGTTGTTCTGGTTAAATAAAAAACGCATCCTACTGACTTAAATTCGCAAAGCCAATGATATATCGAGTTTGGCTTGTCCAAGTGTCATATATGACAACAACATATATTTAGTAGCTATAGCGCTATAATACTTCTATTTTTGATTTCCTACACTTCCTGTAATTTTCTTACTATGTTATACTAACAAATCATTCCTTTAAAGTCTGGAAATTTCTATTAAATAAAGTCTGAATGGAAGAAATTTTGAAAATTAATTAACAGATCTTTGAAGAATTTGTGCATTACTGAGACTATTTTCACAGAAAACAATTCACCTACACACACATATAATGCTTTAATAAAAATCTTTTTCAGTTGAAATTAAAACATTTGTATTTCTAATTATATATTCCAGTTTAATCATTTGTGGTGTATTGCTGACCAGTGGCAGGACAGCATTCTTCGAATCAAAAGGTTGGAAATTCAGTAACGGCACAACCAGTTTTTGAACAACAAGAGTTGAATACAATATTCTACTGTATACATTTATATGTGCCAGAATAAAAGCCTTCTAGTATTGTAAAACTAGATTATACGGTAGGTCCAGCACTTAGCAGCAAATAAAAATACGGCCTCATATCCTTATCCTTAACTGTTAACCACCAAATGAAAAATGCAATGGGTGGGTAGGCGTAAAATATATATAATAAAAGGGTAGAGAGAGAAAAACAGAGACAAGTGGATAATATAACTGAAAATAATATTCTTACATTTCTTTCCCGTTTACAACAGATTTTAAATTTGTTTTGATACTAACACGCAACTCCTAAAATACATTAGTAAAGATAATGCTGAAAATTAGTAATTATTTTTACGTCTGCAAAACTATATCATTAACAAACATATTCATATTATTTACAATAATTCTTAAATTTCGAAATATGATTAGTTTTCCAGAAAATCAGGAATTCATATCACTTATAGGAGAGATCACTCACTTTACTTGACATTATCGATATTTGAAATTTAAAGAATATGAATCGTATTAACTCTAGTTCGGTGTGTGTTTTATATAAATATATATATGTTACATTCCTAAATGCTATTAAAAGCCAAATGACAAAATGTTGTCATTATTTTCTCAACTTATTTAAAATAAATACTATTAGAGTCGTCTTAATAAAAGATAAATAAAATAAAAAATTGATGATTTAAAAGAAAAGCATGCGTAGATAAAATGTTTTTGGTTAAAAAAAATCATATCACTTTTAAAATTAACTATTTATATGCATAACGAAAACTCTATAGCAAAATGAAAATAGAGAAAACATATTTAAATTAAATGGCAGACAAATAACTTTTAATTTATATAAATTCAGTTATCTTGACTGTTTTACCAACGTGCTATTTATAAACTTAATTATTCAACTCTGCTAATAAACTGGAATTCAAAATAATTTTATTGCATCACTTACACTTCATTTTATCACTTGTATATGAAATACGAATCTTGAATTTAAATCTTAATATTTTTTATAGTTATATAACATAATAAATTAATGAGCAAATTAGCAAATTAATTTCATTGTTTAAAGGTTTTTAATTCCTATATGTATTAGCTTTACAGTATTGAACAAAATGGGCGTCGCTTCAATCGGAAACTCTAAATAAAGGATAAAATAATATCCAACTCACAAATACTAGAAATATTTAAATATGAACACGCAAACTTTTTACACTGATTGTTATGGAATATATTAAGAGATACTTTAATTTGAATTGAAAAAAAATAGCAGAAAAAATAATTAAATACAAATCATGCCATAGCGCAACAAATTGGCGTTATTTTAAAACTTTAATAGAAATAATCTTTTGTTTTTATACAACATTAAGTAAACTTGAGCATAAAGTGATAAGATTCATAAACTGATAAATTTTTCTTTAGAAAGTTTATCTTTCAACTGGTCTGAGTGAGAGATCAAATTATCAGGAGAGAAAGGATTGACCCAATTCACAAATAAAAAAGGGAATGTTTTAAGAATTTAATTAGGTTTTATTTACAACGAATAATAGAAGCAAAAAATAGAAAATAGTAATGGGTGACGGTGAATACTTAGCACGTACACATTATATTCGCATCAAAATATATTAAAATGTATCGATTTGGATTACTGGGTACAACACGCAATGGGGAGCAGATATACATTTATAGATATTTTATTTTCTGATTGTTATATGATACAACAAAAACTATTTTAGAAAAATAATTGATTTTAAATATAAGAGTAGGAAATGAATTTATCATTTGTTGCTGTGTTTATACATATATTCTTACAAGAAAATAATTATTATTATATAAAAAGAAGTAAAACACATCCATGCAAAAAAGAACCCTTAAAAAGTTTAAAGTTGTTACTCTTTACTTAGAAAAACTTTCATTTTTGTAATAAAAGTATCATTTTTTCATCATCGTCATCATTTCGTTATTTTTAAAATAAACAGTAATTTTATTTGTAATAAAATTGCTGAATTCAAACATTGGTAAAAAACGCAGTTTTGAAATAAATATAATTTTTTTATTTATTTAGTATAATAATTTTGGAAATTTTTTAATTAGATAATTTTTACTCGTTAACGAATATTAAAAGGGAAGAAAATTAAAAACTTTTAAAAAGAGAATAATTATAACTATAATAACTATTGCATTGATGAATAGTAAATGGGCATAACATTTTATATTATTAATAATATATAATATCATTTTTACTTGTTATAATATTATGCATATGACATTATTAAGTATACAATTCTTAAAATAAAAATACTATGAGAAAGAAATTCAAAACAAGTAAAATGTTTCTGAAGAATCATTTAAACTATTAACTAAAATTGTTATAATAACATTGGCACAATAATGAGAAAAGCATAAACACATTTCCAGAGAAGTGTGTCTAATGCCTTTTAAACATGTTATATTAAGTTTATGATTATAAAGATATTTTTCAATAAGATTTTAAAAAAATCACTGAAGTTCTTTTTTTCTTAACGAAAAAGAAGCATATTGAGTAATAAGAACAGTTTGTGCTTAGAATTTCATAATAATAAAGCAATGCGTAAATTACATTTTTTGATTTTTTTCATTTATCTCTTTAAAGGGATGCAATAAAGGATGAAACTTTTAGGTAAAGAACACGATATAATGTGACATAATGTTGCATTCAATATTTTGAGAATCTCTTTAAATAAATGAATATTTTCCAGGACAGCACTCTGTGGATTATAATGTCTAGAATTTGATTCCGGCTGCTGTTGAAATGCCTTTTAATATCTACGGGAGATGGATGTTGTGCTTCTATCTTCGGAATATACAACTGTAGAGGTTAAGCTTTCTGTATTTTTCCAGGTTTGTGACACGTAACTACGCCCATTATCTGTGAAAAGTACTCCTGGAAAGCAATTTGCGTGGTGGAGATTAAAACGACATGCGAGAGCACGTTAGAACAAAGCCGAATGTGTGTTATCAAAATCAATTCAGATTATTGTTAGATTTTGGTCATTACTTTTGTTTTTCAAAACCGACAAAAATGAGAATGGAATATTTGCATTATACACGCTGCAATAATTTTTGGTCAAAATAAAGTAAGATAATACTTTTTTTTTATGTTGAATAAAATAATAGCAATATTATCAGATAAGACATGAGCAATTTTAACTACTAAATGCACTCATTTAAATGAGCTTTTTTTGTGCGAAATATAGTAAAAGGATATTCCGAATATCATTTACTTCGCAACAATATACATCAATTTGGCCTAAAAATTGTTAATCAAGTTTAGTTAGCATAAAACTCTACGATTAACGGTCATTACTTATCTAACTAGCTGTCTTGTCATTCAATGAAAAACATGTGGCATAAATTTAAATAAAAAAATTATACACGTACATACACCCACATCTCCCCATATATATATATATATATATATATAAAATTTTAATTTAATGTAAATATTTTATTACATGAGATTCCTAAATTGAATTTACTATACCTAAAGATACTCACATTTCAACATTTTCTAATATTTTATGTAAATAATCAGTGAAATAAATCACTAGTAATGAAATTCCCATCTTCAATAAGAATTTTACAAAGTTTTTCAGAAATCTAATAACGATTAAATTTAGTACAGTATATACTTTAAAAAAATATATATATTTAGGTAAGCATTTTGTTATCATTATTTGTTTTTATGACACAGATTTTATATCTAATTTAAACACCAACGCAAAAAAAAAATTATTTCAATGATAAAATATTCAGCTGAAGCCATTTCACCTGGTATTATTTAACCTTTAGACAAATTACACAAAGAGTAAATTTTGACATCTTATCATTAATTGGCTTGATGGTATATTGTGACACACGTAAAAATCCTTGTATTTCAAGTTCAGTTGAGATAAAAATGAAGAAGGATTCTCCTAAGGTGGTTGTTTTCCAATATAGGTGTCATTATAACAATCTATAATTGTTATGTATAGCCGAAGTTTGGTAAGATGTAGAAAATTAATGCTATCGCTCAGTCATGTTGCTTGGCTAGATAATAGCACCTGATACAACACAGTAAGTGCTTCAAGATGAAAGGATAGATTACAACGGAATCTGAGCTTCAAAATACAGAAAATAAAGGCTTTTACTGTAACAGATAACATTCCCATCTGTCAGGGTGAAATCTACTTTCTGGAAATTCTTCACATAACAAAAGTCTTAGATTTAAAGATACACAATAAATTTGTAGTCAAATTAAAATAATAAAAACTGATTCCACTCAACAATGTTCAAAAATGAATGGTATTTTAATATTAATAAAAAATGTTTTTAATATATTTGGTACGACTAAAATGTTTTCTGCGCTGTACAACTTTTTTGAAGAGTTAGGTACATAAAAAGCTTATTCGATTTGAATCTTGCGTTTTATGAAAGGTAGGGAATTTTGTGCTTTCTATCTCAATAATTTGAAAATAAACTCGTCGATAGATTTTTTATGTTGTTTTGAATTAATTTGAATTTATTCGGGATATGATCTTTAATAAACTTTGGACCTGGTATTTTTTTTTCTTTCTTTTCTTACGCGTAGTGAATTCCAAATGATTAAGTAGTTGTAAACGAAGTGACCGCATTAAAGGTAAGTATTAATCAGTTTAAGAAAATTTGGTTGTATAAATTCACTTTAAAGGCCATTGTGCAAAATGAAATGAATGTTTTTAATGAACATTATGGTTTATATCTAGTAAACAGATTTGGAATATGTCACTATATATAAATAGTATTTTTTAATCCTATTAGCATTCCTATTTCGATAACGGAACGAGATAGAGAGAAAAAGTGATTTACAAAGTTGTATAGCATCCTCGATTTAGTACGAAAAGATACCTTGTAGGTATGAATATGAAGAATACAACGGTTAAAAAGTGCATTTGTTGTTTCGTGCTGTGACGTCACAAAACGATCTAAGAAAGAAAAAAAGGAAATAATTATAACGATATACTTTATTTAAGATGTTCAAACTTCTCACCGTCAGCTGCAATGCACATTTGGATACTCGCTTGAAGGTTACGTTGCACACGTTGGAATGCGGACCGTAATATGTCGTTTAAGGTCCTACAAATTTTGTGGAGGGATCGCATACACCTGCTGTTTCAAGTATCCCCGCAAGAAAAAGTCCAGTGGAGTCATATCAGAAGAGCGTGGAGGTCACACTTCGAAACCACCATACCCTAGTATTTGGTTGCCAAATTCTTTGATTAGGTTCTGCTTCACTGGAGATGTCTTGTTAGCAGGCGCGTCGTCATGTTGAAACCATAGATTTTTAAGATTAAACAGCGGCAGGTTCTCCACAAAATCAGGTAATACATTCTGTAGCAATCGTAAATATTGTGCACCCGTTAGCGTGCCATTGTAGAATATTGGGCCTATCAGCTTGTTATTGTAAATTGCGCACCAAACGTTAATAGCATACCGCATTTGATGTTGAACGTCGACGACACATTTAGGATTTTCCAGGGCCCAGTAATGGGTGTTTTGCCTATTGTACATACCATTCCGTGAAAAGCATACCTCATCCGTCCACATTATATCTGCCAAGAATGTTGGCTGGACCTGTATCTGATTCATGACGAAGTTGCACCATGCATAGCGTCGCTCGGCATCCCCGTCCATTAAAATCAGGCGTTGGTCGGTATGGATGAGCACCTGATTCGCTTAGGATTTTCCAAACCTGACTTTTGGAGAGACCACCGTGTTAACTGATCTCTCTTACGCTGCATTTCGGATATGCGAGTGCATATGCTAATATTTCATCCGTTTGAACTTGCCATCCTACCTTAGCTGGTTTGCCAGATCGAGGTTGACTAGTAATGCAACCTGTCTTCCTTAAACGTTTTACAACAGTTAGGATGGTTTGATGAGAAGGAGAGAGATGCGGGCTTGCAGGGAAACGTTGGCGGTACAACCTTGCTGCTGATCATGCCTTGCATCGACATTCACAGTACAATAAAACCATCTCACAATACTCAACTTTGGAATATTCTGCCATGATCATGAGCATCAACATACTAAAGCCCCAAGAAGATGTCTCTTTCATAGCTGCCTCAGGTGAACAGGCGTGACGTTTCTTACGTATTTGCATACTGCATTCAAAATGATGGAATTATTTTTAATACTTCCGTTCTTCCCATTTCGAAATAAAAATGAAAAATTTAAGTACGAAAACGATTTTTTGTTTTTTTAATTATGAACACGTACGATGTGCTACGTCACAGCACGAAACAACAAATGCGCGTTTTAACCGTTGTATTCTTCACATTAATGCCTACAAGGTATCGTTTCGTACTAAATCAAGGATGCTCTACAACTTTGTAAATCACTTTTTCTCTCTATCTCGTTCCGTTTTTAAGATAGGAATGCTTACTCCGCAGTTTTCCTCCAGGTGGCGTTGCAGTCTGTTTTATTCAATAGCGCATGGCTGCTTTACTGTACCAAGACACCACTTTTATGAATACAGCAGCAGCCGTTCCGAAGT
The DNA here is from genome assembly GCA_030067965.1 of Latrodectus elegans. Lineage (NCBI taxonomy): Eukaryota > Metazoa > Arthropoda > Arachnida > Araneae > Theridiidae > Latrodectus > Latrodectus elegans. Next base: position 45,635,817 of record CM057822.1, read on the forward strand.
TAAGAGGGTGACAAGGGACTTTAGTGGACACCCTGTATATATATATATATATATATATATATAATCAGTAATAACAGCTCTAGCTCCTCTTTCCAAATTAATATTCTACACTTAATGTGGTATATTTTACTTTTAATTTATTTTTACAGAATTAAAATTGTATAAAGCTTACTTATAACATTTGATTATTTCAAATAAAGCACTTCAAAAAAGGACCCAATTAAACTTGGTTCATAGCGAACGAATAACTATTGTGGAGGCACTTCATAAATACCCTTTTCTAAAACTATGTTAATCAAAAACTAATGAAGGAAAAACTTTGTCGACATTAATTTCCTGGGTTCCTTAGGCTATTGGTCAGGTTGTTTGTTAGACAATCAGTCCCTTTCTGCAAAATTAGCTAATTTTTCTCACGAATTTTTATATTCACTGATTTTGTTGCTGCTGCTTTTGCTTCTGACATTTGGGCAAGCCAAGCTTGCTATATCGACACTGATTTTAATTCAATACTACATTTTGTTTCTGCAATGATCATGATTTATTGTGCAACTATGTCAACTGAGCATTAAAAAGCTAGATTTGCCTGTCGTTACTATGTTTAGGTATCAAAGTAACATACTTTAATTGAAAAGAAAAGAAAAAAATCAATCACATATTCCTTAGAAACATGTTCCAATAGTGTAAGAGCCAATTTTCACACAGTTAAATTACATTGAATAAATCAAGTTACAAATCCAATTGAGAGTATCAGGTTGTACACATATTGTGAGCTTTGTATGTAAACAAACCAAATGTAAACAATGCAACCATTCTTCCCATGTCTGCATCCCTCATCATAATGACATTTCCATGTCCCAAATCGAGTGCTATCAAATCAAAAGTGTACAACCCTCTCTTGGTACTTAGCCTCAAAACTTCAGCGACGTTCTTGATTGCCATGTTCTTCTCCTGACACTCATTTTGATTCCTTCCCCGAGGCAAGGTCAAGGTCACATACTCTCCCAGCCGGATACCATAGGCCGGCCTCGAGAGGTCCATCACTTCAAGGTTAATTAAGTGGCAGTGATTAAGAGCAGTTGCAATTTCACAGTCCCGAAACAGGTAATCTCAGTGAGAGAACCAGGTTAAATTCAGAATATATGTAGTGGGGGAGGATTGGATCATACTTTTTTTATTTTTAATTATTTTTACATATTTGGTATGTCATTATTTATGTATTGCGGCAAGGTAATATGTAAAGTAAAAAAAAAATCGAAAAGATTTCAGAGAAATTTTAATTTACCATAGATGAAACAATCTAGTGTGAAATAATCGATTCATAAACATTGAATGGTTGTCACTGATCTCTTTTTAGATAATAGTGTTTATGTAGATCATAAATTTTTCGGCATGATTTACAAAGATTTCAAGTGAAAGAGCAAGAACTTTTACCTCAGTAAAAACAACAAATGTAACCACATTAAAAAAACAATGCAATATATATAGTTTTGGGAGGATTGTTCACGAATTGTAGGGCATTACTAAGCTGGAAAGGAAACACGCGTTACAAAAATGGTTACACATCCCAATAAAACACTGAAAGACCTGCTTGAAGAAAACATAAACAGATTCCATATCCCAGATTTAGAAGAAGTTTATATTGAGTCAAGAGCTTTTCTACTAGAGAAGAATAGACCATAACCACTAGGTCACAGGTAATGTACTCACAAGCAATCACCTCTAGGTAATGTAAAATTTCACTAATATGAAACTTTACATTTTTATAATGAGTAATTGATAGTTTAGCAGCTTAAAGGTGTTATACGATAATTTTGAGTCTTCATTGCCTTTCAGGAAAACTTTTTAATGTTAATAAACCGCATTAACATGAGATTTCTTTTTGCATTTTCTGCATTCATCTGATTCTTTTACATACGGTCGTAGAACTATGGCGTTTTATTCTTCTTTGATATCTGAAAGTTTGTTTTTAGTCTCATTCCTTATTTTCTCACTAAAATTTAACAAGACAATATTTCTCACTACAAATCTTGCTTGAATTAGGTCAATTAGTGGTAGTGAGTTTCTTTATTGAAGTTTGTGGATGGATTAGCCTTTTCAATCAAATCGTCAGCTGACTCTTGTCTTTCGTCAGTTAGGTTTCTTTAGTAAGGCCTCCATGTCAAAATGACCCAGGAACCGTTTTTTTTTTTCTGCAACATCATTCAAAACATATATTGACAAGTGCATACGAGGGTTACTCTGAAATTTTTGACATACGCGCAGGCGAGAATTTACAAAATAAAAATAACGGTTTAATTTTAAAATACAAAGTATTTTAACACAGAAGACGATTTTTTACTGGCTTACTTTAACTTGTTTAGCGTAGAATAAATTTTAAACAGAAGAGAAAATGGAATTGGTGCGAGAACATTTTCGCGTTATGATTTACTACGATTTTAAAGTAGGATTAAATCAAGAAGAATGCGTTCAACGGGTGCAATTATCATTTGGTGATGAATCTCCAGCTCGTGCCACTGTATTCAGATGGCTTAGAGAATTTAGAAGAGGTCGCAATTTTCTTCAGGATGAAGAACACACAGGAAGGCCGCCGTCGGCAGTAATCCCGGATAATGTGTCTACCATACCAAAAATATTAATGGATGATAATCGCTGTACCCATCAAATGATACAGAAGGAACTTAACATTGGATCCGCAGCTTTACGCAAAATCAATCATGAAGAATTACATATGAAAAAAGTAGTTTGCCGTTGGATTCCCCCATAATCTAACTGAGCACAAAAAGAGGAGTGTGTCATAATCAGTAAAGAAACTCTTAAATTGCTAAATGATGGTGGCCACCGCATCATTTCTAAAACTGTGACAGGTGATGGAACGTACATACCGTTTTTTGACGTTCCAACACGTCAAGAAAGCAAAGTATGTGTCTTTGAAGATGATCTCACGCCGACAATGGTGAAAAAAGAACGCGCACTGATAAAAGTGATGTATGCCATTTTCTTCAAAATTACGGGATTGGTCAAAGCCATCAAGCTGGAAGGACAGAAGACAGTAACAGCAAACTGGTATACCACTAAATGTCTTCCAGAAGTTCTACAAGAACTGAATGTTAGGGGACTAATGCTTCACAATGACAATTCATCTTCATATACAGCTGGATTAACAGATGAGTTTCGTAAACAAAAACAAATTAAGGTGATCGAACAACCGCCGTATTCACCTGATCTAGCTCTGGGTGATTTGTGGTTATTCTTTAATCTAAAAAGGAGAACTTACGTGGACGTCGTTTTCATTCAGAAGAAGAGATTGATGTGGCTATAAATGCATTTTTTTCATTTATTCCAAGAAATGAATGGCTTGAGGCATTTAATCTGTAGAAATTCGTCTACAAAAGTGCATTGATGCTGGAGGAGAGTACTTTGAACACACCATAAATTTTGTAAGTATAACTTTAAAAACCTGGTGTATCTCAAAAATTTCAGAGTGATTCTCGTATTAAGACTGGAATATCAGCTTCATAAAACGAATTCAAATCCATGATCAATTCTTAGAAAAATATTAGTTGCACTTGAAACTTGATTATTTTCTGATGCATGGACATCAGACGTTAAGTGAGAGATGTTTCACACTCGAATAGCTTAAAAATATACTTTTTTTGAAAGTAGCATACTAATCTAATCTTTCATTGGTAAATATTTATATTTATATTGGTAGTGCGTATGTTAATCATTGAACCAACAATTTGAAGAATTCACAATTTTCCAATAAGAGAAGTTGAACTTCGTTTTTCAACCATAAAATAATAATGAAAAAAAAATCGAAAGTATAATTAGATGATAAAAAATAAACATGCAACGTAACATGCAAGGAAGTAAATTCATGAAAGAGATTTTTCAATATTTTTCGTAAATGGGAATAGAAATTATAATTCTATCTATAAGCAATAAGCTACTATTTCGTAAAATCGTGATTATTTGTTAACATGAGGTTCGTAAAAACAAGAGTCTTATTCTACTTACAAATTAAGAATCACCAAACTTTTGATTATCTCAAAACAACTGACTAAATGAATTTTCTTTTCTATCATTAAATATTATCAGTTATAATAAAGGTAAATTTTTTCCAATTTTAACAATTTTTTCCAATTTTACTAATTTTGGAAAAATTAAATATTTTCATTAGATAAATTTTTCCGGTTCTTAAATTGGAACGACTTTGTATTTCCCAGTTATTGAGAAAAAAATTGGGAAAATATCTTTAAACATCACCATCTCTCTCACTTTAATAATTAAAATAAGGTTTATGCGTTATTCTATAGAAATCCAAAAAGAATAATGAATTGTTTATTAAAATTTAGCATATAAATAATACCCCAGTAGGTTCTTCTTTATTTTAAAAAAAACTTTTTCAAAAATAGCATTTATATTTCAACAATGTATCTCAATTTATAAATTTTTGTCGCAATATATAAGAATAATTTCGGCTAGTGCCAAAGCTTTTTTTAATGATAAATCCCATTTTCAAATTAATAATTTAAATTTCCTCTAACATTTTTATTAATAATTCAAAATATTAAAGCAAAAATTTATTTTTTATACAAGTCGCCTAAGAGACGAAATATTCATGAATATTCTAGTATTATTTTAAATGAAATGCAAATTTTAAATTTTTAACAAAATGTACCTAAATTATGCTTAAAAATATTAATAGATCATTGATAAAACAAAACTAAATAAATATTACTAAAATATTATATATTTACATTTAAGTAAATAATAAATTATTAAATTTTGCACTTACTGTGAATAATAAGGGGGCTCCAGGTGATAAATATTATATATAATACCATTTGTGACACTTAATCTCATCATTTATTTAAAAAAGTTTGAATTAGTTTAATTATTTTATCTTCTTTATCTAAATTAAAATACCAAACTTACGAATATATCTCCAGAGAATTTGCTTTTCGAAAGATAAGACATATAGAAAATTATTATAAATTGCATTAATTGTGTGTAACATTACGTAATCTGTTGTAAATGGAAAAAGCTAAGTTAATGATTGTATGTTAAGTTTGTTAATATTTGAAACACACATTTTACAACACCTTTTTATGAAAATATTGATTAATAAATGCAGAAATTAAAAATATTTCTATTTCGATACTTAATATAACATATGCTCTATTCACAAGCATCACTTCATAAAAATAAATGAATTGATTTATAAATATATTTATTGTGTTCTTAAAATAATTAAGATTTGTACTTATAAAACGTACAGATATAAAATTCAAAATAATAATAATGAAAACGTTATGTTAAACTGCATTTTTTTCAAAAATCAATATGCATTTAAATAACTTAAGAATAAGTATACTTTTTTCTGGCCGTTTATTAAGAAATTATTTTAAAACAGCATCTATTTCTTGAAAAATTATTAAGTGCAATAAAAGTAGGATAAAAATTTGAAAAGGCATTTTGTCTCTACTTTTTGTAAAAACTCCAGAATATTATTTTGTTACCTCGTATATTAAGCGAAACCTGATAGTTTTTATATCATTTATAGCTATCAACTATTAGCTATAAGTTAGAATTTTAAAGTACATTTAAAAAACAATGTGTTTATTTTAATACTTACCTAAAGGGCTTTTACTTTGAGTAGCATATTCAGACGTTTTAGATTCCTAGATGTAGATATTAAGGAATAAAGATGAGCACCAAAAAGAATATATAATCCAAGTAATTACTGACATTCCTTTTAGTAGAAAAACTCGAATTCACACAGATAAAGAATGCTGATACTGATAGATTGTGTTAACCATCTACATCTTTAAGTACAATCTTTTATCAGTTATGCATGTTTTTCATTTATTATTAAACACGATCAACTCTCTTTTTTTTCTCTCTTCTGGTCAGAAAACATGGTTGCATTCTCATTTTCATCTTCCCAAGAGCACCTTTGATCTCACCATTCATTCTAACTATGACATACATTTGTTGAAAAGGAAAAGAAGCACCTGAAAGATTCACTAGGAATAACACATACCACTTCTATTCATTGAAAAGCTCTTAACACTATCATTGGAGCATCACTGTCTGATAAGTTTTTTTTTAGGTGCTTTATTTTTCCTATTCGTGGCTGATTCAGTGGAATGGCCCTTTTCTGACCATTTAGAATTTTACAACTTATAATTGACTTACTGGAAATGGTTTTTGTTACTGTTTTTGAGGCATTTGGTTCCCACAGTGTAAAGGAAAAATTTTTTTCTCTATTACTTATTCCCTTTTGAACGAATTCAAAAAAGTTTTGACATTTTATCTTATTTGACTATGACTAATTGTAGATTTAGGGCAAGATTTTATGTTTCGCCTAAAAAAAAAAACTTGTTTATACCGTGATAGATATTCATTAACGGAGTCAATTGGTGCAAAATCTGCAAAGGTTAAGTCGGAAATACGGGTAAGGGAAGTGTTATTTTAATACTTTGTACATTGAAGTTTAAATATTCAAATGACCCTTATATTTTGGGTTTCCCTTAAAATTTTGAATTTATAACAAGACAAAATATCTCTGTATTGAATTGGTTATAATTTAATCATGAAATTGTCTAATGAAACATCAGCATATTGAATAAACATTTTAACAGCTTCAAAAAAGATAGAATTTAAAATTTGAAATTTTTAAAAAGTATCAATTCGTTTGTGAGATTAAAAACGAAATTTAGATCTGTTGAATTGATACAATCGAAAAATTGTAACTCTTACAAAAAATTAATTAAACAAATTTAATACTAATAATAATATATATATATATATATATATATATATATATATATATATATATATATATATATATATATATATATATATATATAAACAATATAACCTTGCATTAAGAGATATGGCAGTAAAAGCATATTCAACATTGTCATCCTCAAAAAATAGATTTTTAAAAAAACAAGCTATTAATAAATCAAAATTAAAATATAAATATTAAAATTAATTTCTCTCTATTTAGTAAAGAAATTTTCTGAATTAAAATTTATAGGCATGAGTGTTTAGAATTTAACAATAGTATTAAAAATGGTGAAAGAAATTGACGAAAAATTTTTCTGACGAACAGAATAGTTTTAAATGCAATAAAATTTTTCAAAGGAACTGAGTGTAATTGTAAATAAAAAAAAAATCGTATGTCACAAAACCACAAACGTTGCGGTTATAAGTGAATTTGATATCTAAACAAGAAAATAAATTAATCAATGAAATGTATAGTATATATTAAAATTAATCGATGTCATTTAAAAATAATTTTTTGTCAATTATTTTACATCATAAAATTATTATTTTTCAGTCATCATTTATAAAACCATTTAAACTTAATGAAATGTCTGTTCTAATTTTGTGAGTAATAGTGAAGCCAGAATATTATAAATTTCATTTGTTACACAGTCTAAATCTCATTAACTGTTTTCCTCCATTTCAATTTCGCTTCGTTGGAATTTAAATTGATTAGAATGATTAAAACGATTAAAAAAAAAGTATATTATATAAAAATCCTCATACTACATAATGGATGAAACAAGACAATACATTAAAACTTTGGCACAGTTTACAAGCCTAAATAGTGATTAAGATCAGCAATATGAATTATTTTTTGATTTTGGCAGTAATGGAAAATTTGTCGTCCTACATATACAGTTCTCGAAACACAAATTATAGTTTAATTTAAACGTTCACTTCCTTGTTTAAAATACATTGTTTACATCATCAATAGTGTACAAAAGAAAAACCAAAATACATCGCCATTTAAACAGTACTATCTCCAGAAGAAATGGAATAATCAAAATTAACATTCTTTCTTAAGTATACAGCGAACCTAGAAACCTTATATTAAACTTTAATCAAACTACTTTAAGAAGTAATCTGACGTGGACTTCACTTAATTTGGAACAGCCCATTTGTAGTTATGAGCTTTATGTTTTTGACATTAATGTCCAATTCATGGAAATGCTTGTCTACCAGCCCATCTACTTGATGATGATTCAACTGAGGATTACGGAATAATGATCTTGGAAAACAGGAAGCACACATGCACTTTCTCTTTTAAAAAATCGAAGGCATATTAGGGTGATCCTTTCCCTTATCTGGAATTGAACAAGGTATAATGTAATTCTTCTTTCTTTGTGTCTCGTTCCAAAAAAGGAAGGAAATTACTCAAATTCACTTCCTTATCTTTCCTCGACAATCATACATGTGGTTGAGAATATGCGGTGTTTACATGTAAGGGTCGATCCCCTCTTTACGAAGGTATGAGGCGTACCAGATTTTTGACAGTTTTAGAATGGATTTCCCAACTAAAAAAGCCGAAATGGCATTTTCTGTTCAGATTCAGGGAGATAAAATGGAATGTGTTTTGTTACTTTGTAGTGATCAGATATAAATTATAATATAATATGATATTTTTGAAGGAAAGATATTAAAGTGGAGATTATTTTCCACTTAAAACGAGTTACTATGTACGAAAAAAATTTATAAATAAAACATAAATCCTTTTCATTGAAACTAATTTACTCTGCAAAAATTTTTAGATTATTTGCTTATTGATGTAAGAGGCTATAGTTAAAAATCAATTTAGAACCGATTTCGTTTATCATATTTAATATGCAATGTTTGATGACAAAATAAGTAAAACAGAATAAAAAAAAAATGTAAGCGAGTAAAAATACTTCTCTCTCTCTCTCTCTCTCTCTCTCTCTCTCTCTCTCTCTCACACACACACACACACACACACACACACACACACACACACACACACACACACACACACACACAGATATATATATATATACAAAGTATTTTAATGAATTGAAAATAATTAAGAAAAAGTGCTCATACACTAAAAATCCAACCTAGGAAATTCTGGGAAAAGTATAATTTAAGAAGTTTTTTAACCATTAAGAAAATAATCTGGTATGCAAACCAATTATAGAACATAAAATATGGTTAAATATAGATTATATTATTAAGTGCATAGTTGCGATAGATAAATTATACGAAAAAAAAATTAATCTAGGCAGTGCCAAAAAATATTTATTTCAAAACTTTTAAATAATTAAGGTTATGAATGATTAATAAATTTAAAATGAGTTACAAAATGGAAAATATAAATTGGTAAGGGTTATTAAGGAATTAACGCAAAATTTTTAGAAATAAATTATTTCGAATCATGTGATGTAAATCCAATATTGTAATTACAATAATAAATTCTCATACCACGATTTAAAAATATTTATTAATAATATAATTATTAGCGTGGGAGTATGAAAACATCTTCATATTTTATAACAGAATTTCTGAAATTTGTTAAAGAGAGAAATTAAGTGACAAATGCATGTCACTTATTACTTCTTGCTTATTTCATACACTAGCAATTACTGATGTTTATTTTCTCATATATTTTCAGTTACTATTTCGTAAAAGTAATTTTTAAGTGAAGATTTAAAAAAATATTTGAAGTGCACAATTTTTCGTAATGTAGCGATAAATAAGATACACATTTTTTTTTCACCTTGTATTGGATACTTAACAATTGTATTAAAAACAAACTCTCATGTAATTACACGAGTAAAAAGACGCGAATAGCACCAAAATAGTTCACGATAAATACATAAATAATGATTCAGTCCATACAGAAATATAATAGACATAAATATGATTAAGGATTCATAAACACGATCGGTTATTGATGTTTATGAATCCTTAATGCAAATTGGTGGATCTATAATTAGATCCATAAATAAATATATGTTTGCTTACTAATGTTACAATAGTGTTGTGAAATATACTAGTGATCTAATATGTACTCTATGAACATGGACACGTTAAATCGCGATTTACATCATCGTACAGAGAAGAATTAATTTATCACTCTCTCTGGCTTTTACAGAATAAAAGAGACTCGGTTAAGAACTATATTTTAAAATGAATTCTGAATGGCTACAAATATATAACAACATGGTAAGACCAGAATCTCAAAAAGCTGCATGTTCAAGGTTTAAAGACGTACCCATTAGATTAACAGCTCGTTTACACAAAAAATATACTGAAAACTATACAAGAAAAAGAAAACAACCAGAATGCACTACGTTTATTTATATAATTAAAAAAATAATTTATTAGTATTTAATTTACTGTAGTTATTTAATAAGAAACAAGGAATATAATGATAATTTTTACTCCATGTAAATTAAATAAAATGACTTATAAGAAAAATTTTAAGAATTTTCTTTTTTAAAAAAAACAAATTTAGTTCACTCCTAATTTTTGAAAAAGGATAATCAGATCATCTGTTAGAATTAAACGCTTATTTAAAAAAAAATTGTCTTTTAAACTGAGTGTTGTTCTAGAAAATCAAAATAAATAAATAAAATGGAGGAAAGTACAGCACAGGCACACACATACAAACATATGCACACAAGCAAGAGCAAAGAAAAGTAAATAAGTAAAGATTATTCTTTATCTTTACTTTAACCAATATTAATTAATATACAAGTTAAATAATTTTGATTACACAAAAAGTTTCAATAAAGATTAAAATTATTCTAAAATCGATGTATGAAATGAAAGGAATTAAAAAAAACTGGTTTAAATTCACTATTACACATATAAAAATAATAGATACCAAGTAAGAATGTGTTTTATTATAGTGATATTAAAATATCTATCAAAAGCTTAGATTAAATGAATACAAAATTTGATATCCATCAAAATATTAATAAGACTATGGAATGGGGATAAAGAAAAGGTTTTTCCACAATCGCGTATAATAATCTCCAGGAAAACAGTATTCTATACAAGGTTGGCAATGTTGAGAAATAGTGTTTAGTCACCAGACTGAGGTTGCGTGCTAGGAAAAATTCACCTTTTGATCAAAACTCATTCTTTAGAATACTTTATAAAAAGGAAGCGAAATAATTACAATGTTTCATAATGTTGGCCAAGAACTTTCATTATCTTAGATACCTTCTCCCGATCGAATCAAATTTAGATATTTATTTTTTATGGAAAAATATAAGCAACTTGCGTGCTTCTTTCTAACAAAAAACGGCTTTGAAAATAACAATAAATAAAATAAAATGACACTACCATAGCTTTCTTATTTATTAAACCTTAAATGACAAGTAACCATGATACATATTTAACATACATTTTGCTTCATCCATGCACAATTCAGGAAAAAACGCAAAACATGCAACGATTCTCCTGTTCTCTCTCTCAGCACTTTATATCATTACTATACCATCAATATATTTATATTTAAAATACATTCATAAAAATCCTATCTGATAATCGTACGATTTAACAGTTCAAAATGAATGCACTACAAGAGTAATCGATTGGGTATGCATTCATTTAAAAATAGGTTTTATACGGAACACAAGTAATGTATATATATACAATGGCAATAATTTTATGCTTTATTTCATTTACTTTATTTATGATTGCATACTCTCTTATATAAAAATGCAGTAATTTAAAGGAATTCATGTAATATAATGGAACAGAGAATTTCATGCGAAACTTGGTCTAAGCTTTGCAATATGTCCTAGAGTTCAAATGTACCCAAAGAATTAAATACGTCCTGCGTTTTTTTGAAATTCAGTTAAATTTTTTCAATATGCATATAGTCTGGCTTTTTTTTTTTTTTTTTTTTTTTTTAAAAATTTTTAGAACACGTAAAACTTTATAGATAAATGTTTGAAGGAATATAAATTTAAAAAATATTAAAACTTGGTACTTTAAATGCATTTGGGAACAATAATATGCAAGTGAAAGAACATCGACCTTTAGTTACACATAAAAAAAAATAAATAAATAAAAAAATAAACTGAATTTGAAGTAGGAAGAGAAATATTCAATATTTCCCTTTCTATTCAGAAAATGTTTCGTCTCTCCAAACTGCATTTTGCCATGCATATAGAAATGGCAGATGTTGATTAACAATTTTGAGATTCTTACCTTAATCACAAACTGAACTCGAGTGCCCGTTGCCGAAACCATGGTTGATTGACTTGCTTACAAAACTATAAAAGGAACAAATAAAGAAATAGGGGGGAAAAAAGTTCTTTCTAACTGGAAAGCAACGGCTAAAATTCCAACCGCAACATTCAGGCTTTTTCTCCGCCCACACCCAAAGTCCCAATTCAACTCAACTCGTTACAAAACGATTATTAACTTGAAATTCTCAAATCATGGGCCGATAAAGGGGTGCTCTGAACAAAAACATCGCACGTGAATGGTAAGGGGCAGTCCCAGAATCGAAAAAAGAGAGGGGAACCACTTTCACACATGATTAGCGGTCCTACAATTACGTCATGTGAGGTGGGGGTGCACTCATCTTTGTGCAATCACAGTACCATCCCCCTTCACCGCACGCGGCACCATTTAGCCACAACTGATCATTTATGAAGGTTAATTTTTATTTCCGCATGAGGATTTTTTTTATTTATTTCTGTTTTACACCCTAGGAAACACCCCTCACTTACATGCATGAGGAGTGATGATTAACGTTTGATGTAAATGATTGCTTCAAATATAGAGACTTTTCAGTCGATTCTCGTTAATGTTTCCCCCTTTTTTGGGCAATGCATTTGTGAATCTAAGAGGTAAAAATAGAATAGGCAAGAACTCTACTTTTCAACAAATTTTGAATAACAGAATCATAATCTCGATTTTGCAGCCAAGAAATCAGCCATTCATAATATTTATGAAAGGTATTTACAGAAAGCAAACATGATGAAGAGGCTCTAAAATATGCAAAAACCGTTATCCAAATCACGATATCAAATATAAGTAAAGCATATTATGGATTAGTGGTTGACCACTCTCTTCAGAGTTGAAGATCTCAGACTCGAACTATGACTTTTATCTTTTCTACTCAAAAAAAAAAAAAAAAAAAAAAAAAAAAAAGATGCCAGTTCTTCTATGAAGAAAGCAGAGACAACGCCCTTCTCTCGTTTTCAATGACATGAAGGAATTTGGCCATTGCTACAAGAGAAGGACCTTATCTCTGCATTCTGCACGCAGTTTTAGTAAAAAAGGGAAATTAAGTGGATTCCGTCCCTTGTGGATTATGCTGGTAATGAAATTGCGGACAGTTTGGCTAGAGCTGCTGCTAGCGATTTCACCACGCCTGCCGCTTCAGGTACTCATATGGAGCTTTTTTCTGAATTTAGGGCAACTACCATGGCTACCTTGATTGTCCCACCTGTGCATCCTTGGTACCTGGAGATGTCCTGGTGACTCCTTGGCTCGGGGCTGCAGTAGACGAGATCAAACTGCACTTGCACGTTTTCTTAGCGGCCATCTGCTTTCCATGACTTGGTAACAAGCATTTCGAGACCTACACTAAGTGTTCTTCGGTTCAGGCCTCCCTTGATCACATTTTATCATGTTTGAAGATTACAAGGAAGACCTGATTCGGGATCCCCTTCTAGTGCTTGACTTTTTTAGGGTGAATGGACTCATGTACCTGATCCAGCTTTACTGATCAAGGGGATTGGAAAAAACAACACAACAGGGAAATTTCCAGATTTTTTCAATCTTCAGACTGGCAAATAAAATCCATTAATCAGAAAAACGTATAGCAGATACTCAATCAAAATAATTTTGCAGCGACGCATTGCCTCTATTATGCGAGGTCAATTATGTAAGTTAGGGTTAACAGTAGTAAGTAACATATTGTGTTATTCGAAATAAAAATCTTAAGCTTGCCACTGTCATCACTGTATGAAGTAAAATTTTATAACTTTAATAAATAAAATATTTCATAAAGAAATTGCATCTCTCTCTTAAATTTATTTATAGTTATAGGAAAATATAATTATATTTATCACATAATAAAAATAATATTAATTTCATAGGAAATGTTTGTTTTGGTAAATACTTTTAAGACACAATTTCTGTCAGAACATTAAATGCATTAAAAAAGAGGACTTACTCTTTAATATTGTTACATCAATACTATCATGAGATAATATACTTCCAGTGTGACTCAGTAATCAATTACAAAAGTTGATAAAATTATCTTATTAAGTTAGAAAAGAATAATCTAACTGATATTTTCAGTTTCAATTGTTTAAAACTATGATATGATTAGTAAAATAAATCTACTTTTTTGTCAGGCAACATATTTATAAAAAGATGTATTATAAGGTTATATTTAAAAGCATAATATATATTTAAAACATAATATACGGAATTACATTTATCTATCACTCGGAACTGAGTAATAAATTTTAAATCGTTTTATAATATTAAAAAAAATTTTTTTAAATTATTTTTTGTTATATGAAATTTAAACAGTTTTATTCTATGCATATTATTCGTTATATCTGACCCAAACAATACATTTTAAACACTGAAACTATACATTTAATATTGAATTTCACATTTTTAGGATGACCTGGAAGATTTTCAAAACTAACAAAAATTCCATTACAACAAAGCACAAAGCATAGTAACGATAGTGATTGATTGCTTGATGTCATGACAATTGATTCCATACGGCATGCATATCAAATTAAAGCTTCCATATTCTTCTAAATGTATAGAGTTCATAATGAATACTTCGTATTTCATGAATATTTAAAACTTTACTGTCTACCATTGGTAAATTATAATCTTAAACAGCGTTACCAATTCTTTGAAAGGTCATAATAACCAACTTTGACAGTCAAACAAATCAATATGAATTACAGGCACAAGGGATCACTAGGAAGAACGCTTGAAATGGATTCACATACAGTTCGAAATGTTTCTTCACGTCTTTCTGACATCATAGTACATTTATTGGAAATATAAACTTGTTTAATCGCATCAACACCAATTTCTTTAATGTTGCAATGAATACAGTTCTTATGTCGAGTTTTAGGTAAACCATCGCAATGAATTGCTATTTCCGCCTGCAACATTTCCAGCGGAAGCTCTCTGCTCCAGACCAACCAAACTTCAACAAAATACCCTCCCCAAATATTAACTAATTATATTCCCCGAAAACGGCTCAGGGGATAGGGAATTACAGAAACAACCCCTAATTACCAGAACCGTTGGATCGAAGCAAGATTTAGCATGTTCCCATTCGACTCCTGACAAGTAGGGAAAATCTAACGTGAGTTCTTAGGGAGGCCAAGCACCTTGGGGAGTTTTCGGGAATGGCCAAGGTAAAGACGTTAGAATTAGAGCTTTAATTCGTGAGCAATTACGCAGCAGCTTCCCTCGCTCCTGCTCAAGCGTTTTAAGTCTGGTAAACTGATTGGGATCAGCCTGTTTTGATGCAGTTCACAACGCCTAATTTGTTTGGCTATAAGATGGACGAGGAAAAGATAACTAATGTTTAAACTGATATTTTTGTGTTTTTATTTCCAATTATTATTTTTGTCAGAAAATTATCAGAAATGCATCATATCTTATTTCTTTAGACAACAGATAATTAACTAGCAAGAGAGTCTATTAAAAGTCAACAAAAATGACTTAAAATATCCAATATTTCATATATTATATTATAGCGTGATATTACGTATACGCAGCATCATATTTAAATATTACGAATATTTATGATAACTGCATAATAAAATTTAAGATTTAACAAATTAATTTTTTTATCTGTACAGATATTTAAACACTTCTGAAATATTTAAATACGTAAAATTTAAAATTCTTTAATTTATATAAACAAATATATATATTCTAATTATATATAAAAAATCATTTTAAACTTTCCTTTAGTAATATTTATATTTAGTACATATAGAGTTAAACGGAAATCTATAGTTAGTCGAAAGGGTTTTTCTTAACTATGAAAAAGATATAAACTAAATTACCTTATTTTTATTAAATACATACTAGTTGCCAATATAGTGAAATATAATATGCTGTCAGAAATGCAGAATATATTCATATAAATTCAGAATTAATATTCTGAATTTATATGAATTATATTATTTATAGCCTTGACAATAGGAAAAAAATTAATGTGGTTTGAAACATCATTCATAAGCAGAACATCAGTGATAAAAAGAAATCATAAAACTCAGGAAAATCATAAATTAATATCACATTAAAGTGTATCATAAATAAATTTAAAGTATAAATTCAACGTAAGGTGTTTATTTCCACAATCCTGAAAGTACAAATTAACCAAAATGTTAACTAACTTATCAATTTCTTCAAATTAGATCAAGTTTGAAAAAAGTAACTTTTCAAACGATTAAACTAGTAAATTATAAAACCAAACAAGAAAAATGTTAATAAAATAATCATTTTAAAATATAAAGTTTTTAATAGTATTGTATATATATTACCATGCTTGTGTGATGAAATATTTTATATAATTTTATTTAAAATATATTTTAATACTACAAACACATTTAGAGAAATATTGGCTGTAATATCCAAGCAAATTATATTAAATTTGGCAATCGGCACATAATATTTAAGAAAAAATTGTGTAAAAATTATGTTCGATATTGAAAATTCGAAACAATTCTGAATACTGAAATTTAATGAATTCTCCAAATGGGTTCAAACATATTTTTAAATATTATCGTCACAATAAAGCTTTTGGAATAGATTAGATGAATCTAGTAAAAAATATTTGAAATGAAAAAAAAAAAAAAAAAACGCTTAATTGATGTAATAATGTGTTGTGTTGTTTTTGTTATTTGTAACACTTGAGCACTCGAAGCTCGCTATGCCTTGGTTATGCGATTTAAAGTCAGTAGGGTGCGTCTTTCGTTTAATCAGAGCACCACAATAGGGAAAGTATGACTTTGTTCTTTAAACCCTCCGATAGATGGCACCACCAGAGGATTCACTCACTCAATTTTGCATTGATCTGAAGGAGGAGGAAATTTTCTCCATACCATTGCAAACATGGTAACTACTCAACGACCGACCACAGGAATTTCGACTCCACAGATTTGACGAGCATGTATATCGCATGTACTAGGAGGGTCTTTGGCGCCATAAGAAATAGAACCACACCCTTCCGGAAGGAAGAGTGATGGTCTAACCACTAAGCTATCATGGCCCCATGTAATAATGAAATCGTCTTAATTAATTTTATAATAATTCATTTTTAATTATCCTTGATGATCCTCAAAGGCTTTATCATTTAAAGAATCAATTTTCCAAATTTGAATCATGAAAATTAATAAAAATAGTGTAAAAATGGGGGGGGGGGATTAACTGGGGGTTAAGGATACATAATTAGACTAAAAAACCTGTTTACAAAAGTTGAAAAATAAATCTAAAAAATATTGTTATGATTGTTACTCATAATAACTTTTAAGAATAATATAATCTTTTATGTTTCATTTTTCTTATTTTAATTAACAAAATATTAAGCACGCGTATTACCATTTTCTAAATTGTTTTATCTGCTTTGTATCCAGTTTTCAACGGCTAGACTAATCAAGTGCTTTCTTTTTCCTCCTCTCTTTAAGAAACATATGAAACTCACAATATTTATTTGTTTAGTACAATAAGAACTGTTAACTGTTTAAAACTTTTAACCTTTCAGAAAGTTAATCAATAAAAATAAAAGATATCCGAAATACGTTTATTTTAAATGACATATAATTTAAGATTTGTGTCAAATACGCGGAAAATTTTATTCCTAAATAGTTAGAAACAGTTTTATGAGAGAATTAACATTGAGAATTATCAACGAAAAAATAGGAATTACGATTAGGAAAACGTTTGGGGAATTACAAACAAAAGATATGTTTTTCATTGATAATTCCATTTTCTAATTTGTGGTTCAAATTTGCAATTAAAAACACTAAATGGTAAGAATTAACACTATTAATTAACTAACAGGAAAAAAAAATAATAATAACAGTTACTAAACGGGGGAAGAACAAATAAACTCTAGATTTAGAATAAGGAAACTAGTTCTTATAATTTTAACCTCAAGTTTCTCCCTTCAAGATCACTTCCCTCAATCAGATCGATGCCAATCAATCAGCTGCTAATTGTTTAAAACAAACGGGGTGAACAAATGAGACGCGTTCTCATTTTTTCTTTTTTTGCTATTGTCTCAAGTACATAGGCCTCTCAATAAGGCCACCAGTTGAACAGTAAAGCGTACAAAAAATGTGGCGAGTAAAAGGCCTATTTTTAAAAACGAAGAACAGCTGGAGAGTATTTTCACTTAGAGTGAATGAAAAATGTAACACTGTGGTGGGAAGTCGCACAATTCATTTCCTTTGAAACAAGAGAATCGAAGGCCGTAGGCAGATGAGGTTTACTCCTACCCATGACTAGATAATGAACCATCTGCTTTTTCCGCGCCTATATTGTAGGCGTTGCGTGATCTATACCTTTCTATCGGAGGAATACTGTTGCCAGAAACGGAAATGAATTATATGAACAATAGACACTGAATTTTAAATAAATTTAATTTAGTTTAGTACTTATTTGCAAGTAACGAAATAGGTGTGTGGTGTAAATATGATATATCCTCCCCAAGAGATCTCTCGCCAAATCTGCCACCCTTTGTTTTTTATAATAGTGTTTCCGGTTTTCCCTTTGTTGCCAATTTGAATCTTTGTTGCCAGGTTTTGTTTTGTTTCGTGTTTCACGTCATTTTTGTGTCTTATATACAGATTTTCTTTTGGCTTGGCGCCGAAAAAAAATCGCAAAGGTCGCCAATCTCTCCTAGTTCCAGGTATATACTTAAATAAAGATAAAAATTCTTGAAAATTACAAAGCTAGAGCTTGGTATGGAATTCAATAACACTGACACTAATAACAGAGATTATATGATTGGTTTCGTTTGGTTTTATGTCTTGTCCATTTGAAGTCAATTCAAATCATTCCAAATACCGAAATCAAGGCTTTGGCAATGTGTACGATTTTGTCATTATAGAGATTTCTCTGAAATGGGAAATTCATCAATAGGCTGTAAACTTCTTAGGATGGCCGGGCAGTTAAAAATGTGTTCCGATGTGAGCTCCTCAGGGCAGTTCCTACGTGATCGATTATATAATTACACATATCAAATAATATGAGTCATTATACATAAACGGAAAAAACAATGTAATCCATAAACAGAAAACTATTACATTCTTAAGTTTTCGGTTACTAAAGCTAATGAAAAAATACATATTTAATCGAAATTTAATGTTAGAAACATAAATAATTATGTCAAAAGTTGATACATGTATATTGTCGAGTAAAAGAAGAAATGAATTAACAAAATTTATAATATTAGATGAGTAAAACAGTAATAAAAGAAATGATAAAAAAAATTACTAAAAATTAAAGACCCAATGAAATGCGGAATTTTTTGAATAATATAAAATTTATAAAACTATTAAGCATATACCACGTTGAGTGTGAGGTAAAATGAAAAAGAATCACACACACAAGGTCGATTAAGGTTATTACAAATTTGTGAGATAATTGGTGAAGATAAAACTCTTAATACATCATCAACAATTAGTAGAATCCAGATCTGTACACAGGTGCATAAATACACATTATATAAATTGAGTTAATTAAATTATCAAAATGATAATGTATGTACATATTTAAAATATTTAAATCAAATCATGGAGGTTATTTTATTATTTTCCTCCATTTATAATACTAGCTTGTCACTGAAGAGAAAGACATGCAGAGAATGGCAATCATTGCTAATATCATTTGATTGTTATATCTATAGTGATAGGATATGAATTTTTATTTTCTCAAATTTTCATTTGTCATTCAAATTGAATTGATTCGATTTTTGTGTTTTTGACTTTTCATATTTGAATTCCTCACATACTGTTCTACCTGAAGTAAAATCGATATTATTATCAATACATAACTTTTCTAATGGTGAGCTGGTGGTATAAAATGTTCAAAAATACAGAGTATAACAATTAAGAAATAAATTACTTAAAAATAATAGTAATGATATATAGTATTTTTAAAATAGTAATGATGAGGAATTTATGTGATATAGATATTTATTTATCAGCAAAATGTGTAAAATGTAAATAAAAGAAATTAAATTTATTTTTAATTAAACTCCATATTTCACTAAACAGTTAAGGCAGGATACGAAAAATAAACCACTAATATTAGATAGAATTTTATATTTTATAATCAATAAATAATATTACCTCAATATATCTTCTTTGCAAAATTAATAAGTATCCTGTATTCTTCAGATGATTGAGAACCTGCAACAAAATATTTTTGATTATAAATACATTATAAAATATTTCAGGCTTTATCATAAATACTTTAGTTTTCATAATTTCGGTAAAGTTTCTAATATTTACTTTATCATAATATGATTATATTAGAGATAATTTTAGCATTCTTTCTAATGCATCATACATACATCACTAATAGAAATAGCGAATTAGTAAATGCAAAAAATAATAATAATAATAATAATAATAATTTATAATATATCAACGAATTTATAATTGACAGTTAAATGTTAGTATCAGGAGCATTGATTTTCCTATTGCTATTGAAATACAGAACGATAAAATTTTCTTTTTGTATTTTGTAGAATTTTAAAAATAAAAATATTTAATATCAAATTTCAGTAAAATTATTTCACCAGAATAATTTTTGTTCCATTAAATAAAATATAGAAAACGCTGAACCATATTATTCCCATTCTCAATTTCATTAATGAAGTACATTTTCTAATAAATGGAAATAAGAGAAAATATTTAGATTTCGAAAGGCGTTAAGTAAGTAAGATATATAAAAAAAGCATGAGAAAATTAACACTTTTAGCAAGCTTTCTTGATTTCTTTAAAAGTATTTTATGATAAAATATGAGTTTAAAGTAATTTAGGCATGTATTAATGTATTGTGATTATTGTAATAAAATTTCCAATTTATTTTACTCAATGTATTTTTAATTTGATTAGATTTTTAACCGTATGTAAAGTGGTTATTTCTTTCGTTACAGTTTAGGTCTTGTGCAGGTCACATTGTTATGATTCTCATTGGTTTAAAATATCCATGACGTCAGATAAACATTTCATCTACATCTCATCGTATTGAAACGGCGCTGTTCATACGACTTATCAACGAATTTGCTAACTGCCTTCAAATCACATTCTTCAAGCTGCAGCAAACAAGGCGAAGTTCACCATCGAATGTCTGAGAATATTGTCGAAGTTATTCTGTTACTAAAACTATTTCCAGTATAAGCATTAATGCATCGGCTTGAGAAGCCCTTTTCTATTGATTCAAGCCATTAACACATAGACAATAAAAAGAAAAAAAAAACAAGACAAAGCATTCCACTTTATAATTAGCTTAAATCGACAAGGAAGATTTAAATTTTTCAAAATTTCATTAATAGAATTTTAAATTAATAATTACAATAGTTGTAAACAATCTCTTTTGAACCTTAAGACTATTGCCTTGCTTATAACAACATTGAAAATTTTCTCTTAATCAATATAGATAAAATAATAAAAAAAACAGATTTGTAAAATATGGACTCAAAAAGTTAGTTAATTTTTTTTTAACTCGAAGAAACGTCGTTAGAATTTTTTTTGTCCTATTTGGTTGCGGTTTTCGATGGAGTAGGTTCTGGGTGCAGTTCTAGCAACTTCTGAACAATTTGAAATATATGTGGTGCTTTTACTGTCTGTATTTATGTCATAGGCTGAGTGCCGGGAAAATTTCTAGGTTTCCTCCCTTGATAAATAAGGCTCACTATTGGTTGGTTATTCAAATTATAAAATGCTAGTATATTTCATTGGAAAATTGGTAAGTTGTATTCATACGGTAAAAAAATTAACCTTCAATATCATGAGAATTTACAATATGCGAATATTTCATGTTAATAATTTTGAATAAAGATTAACAAAAGAAAATTAACTGCTATTAAATTTACTTAAAATGCGTTCAAAACGAAACTGATAAATTTTACAAACCGCAACAGCAAAGATCATAATTTGGTTCGTCATAAATAATAATGTCATAAATTTTTATAATAGAAAAAAATATTACTTTATTAAAATATAATAAATTATATTTTAATAAAGTAATATTTTTTCTATTATAAAAAATATTACTTTATTAAAATATAATTTATTTGTGTAAATGGGCTGGAAATTTCTTCTTAATATGCTGAAATTAATGATGCTCTGAATGAGGAAAAACTAGAAGGAATTCGAATATGAATTTTAGAGTCTTTTATTAAAATATATCATTATATAATTTGAAAATGTGCAATATATAAACATTCATTTCAATCTTTTATTGCCTTTTTCTAACTTTTCAATCTACACTTGTGGATAACATTTTTCTCGAAATAGAAACCATTTAAAATAGTACTAATTCCACTTTATTGCCATTTATGATGTTGATTATATAAAATAAGTCTTTTTTTTCACTTTTGTTTTGACAAGTCAACCTATTTTGAAATTTATTTAGAAATTCAAATGAAAGACAAACAGCATTATAGTTAAATTTTGAGAATAAGTTTTGGATATTACAGCAGAAATGTAATGTGTATTTGTGAAAATTTTGGTGTAAAAAATATATTAATGATGAATTAATAGAATGGGGAAATTTTAAATTACTTAAGAAAGAGTCACAAAATTTAAAAAAAAAATAGCGAAACATTTTATTTAATGACATAGTTAAGATGCAAATTAAAATAAACTTTATATACGAATTTATAGTTTCAATTTATTTTCTATTAATATATTTTCATTATTTTTCTTCGCAGCTCATTTAAAAATCCTTATGAATGGTTCTTTATTCTCATACAGCAAAATATTTTTTTACAGAAATTTTTGCTAAAATACAAGTAAAAACTTAAAAAAATTAAAATTTTAACTCCTATCATGAAAAACTTATATAAGCATGTCGCAAGTATGCATAACTGATGTGAAATTGCCATGCGAATTGCAATTTTCTTCAAATCAAAATTTAATATATTAAGTATGTTTTATGTTTTGGAGACATTTATCGAAATCATAAAATCATTCAGAATGTTTTCGTTTCGATAATTTATTCTACATTTATTGGATACCTTAAGCAATTTCAAATATATTAATGGAAAATGAGTTCGTGTAAGTATGCGAAAATATTTTAAAAATTTCAATTCTCCCGCATACTTCATGCAAAATTAATTATTTTTATTTCAAAACTCTTTAATATATTCTAGAAATGTGTATAAAACACTTTTTGTTGAGAAGAATCTTTGCATTTAAGAAATGCTTTAATTTTTTTCGTTTGAAATAGCCATTTGAATATGTTTTTCTATTATCAAACTATTATCTTCAAATGGCAACATAAATGAACGCCATTAGGTATGCATCACTAAAATTATATCTCAAAATATTGTTTTGGGGAAAAGTCACCAAACAATCAATCAAAATATTGTTTGTTTCGACAAAAAGTTCTTAACAAAACTTCAAAATTTCAAAACTAGCGCTTGATATTTAGTGATGTGTAATAAATATTGTTTTATTCAATCTGCATAAAAATCTTAGTCAAAACATATACAACTTCTTTGTGTTAATTTCTCATTTTCCATTATTTTGATTTATGCCGATAAATGTATGTATATTCATTATTTCGAATATTCAAATAATATTTTACATAGGCATTATATTTCGTTATAAATAATTTTCACTATGCAATTTTTAATTTCAAATTACTTATTTATCAATTTTTTATTTTTCCAACTCTTGATTTAAATCTCAATTGAGAAAATAGTGATGTTTTATTTGAGTTATTAAAAAAATATTAAAAGTTCTACTACTAAGATGAAACTGACAGTTAAACAAATTCTTTTATATCGATAAAACACATTATTTATTCAGTATTTTTCATTTTCATAAAATAATTTAACAATTATTTCGTTCATCGAATATAGTTTTCTTTTCATCTTAAAATGAAGAAAGCTAAATAATTATCCACAATAGTTTGCTTATGATAAATATCAATACCTAAATCATTTTATGAACATTTTAAAAATATTTATTGTAAAATATTTTTTTCTTTATCAAAACTTCAATCCGATTTTTCTCAAACGATATTTCTGCGTACAAAATTGTGTATAGATTACATTTTAATTAGAATTACATTTTTCTTATGAATATAAAATATCAATAATATAAATACTGATCACCCAATGGTTTGTTTTAGGTATTTATTAATAACCAAAACATTTTATAAAAATTTTCGACGATTTTGCATTTTTTATAACAGAACTTCAATCGGATATTTCTCAAGCGATATTTTAGCATATTGTTTAATGATGCATAACATTTAAATTTAAAACGCAAAATGTTTAGCCAAGTGTGTGTGATCACAAATATTTTGGAATATTCCCCATATTTCATAATTAAAGTTTACGATAATTTAGTCACACCTATACAGAGTTATGTACAACATACAAAACGATCACTTTGCCTGATTGAAACAAAAATATCCCTAAACCACAAACTACCTTACCCTAAAAACACATTTTCAACGCCAGCTCACCTCGATTGGAATCTAAACCGAAAACGAAAGTTGGTTTATTAAGCGGGATGTGACGTACCTGTCTCTAAATACGCTGCCTTAATTGACGCGCACCCTCTCCCCTCTGAGCAAACAGCTCATTAATGAAAGTTAACTCATTGTATCGAGCTGTCTTTCCTGCTCAGAGTGACGACGCTGGGGCTCTCAATCTTCCATTGGGCTCAAGTTCTTAGCGATCGTTGACATCGGGTGCATTACGTATGCGTGATTGCGCCCAACCTCCACGAGCAGATGCTCGATGCTTACGCTATCATTTATCTCTCTCATGAAATGACTGCTCTGAGTTGTGTGTTGTCGATCGCTGGCAGACATGCGTTGTAAATAAACTTTTTATGAATCAGTGGAACTGTGACGTCACGTGTTTGGGGAGACGCGAGAAAAGGTAAGGAAGAGTAATGTGAAGTGGATTTCTACTTCCGTAATTCCATTGAGGAGTCGCATCAACCGATTTGGACGCGTGGCGATTGATTTTAATTAATGACAGTGCGATATGATACTAAAGTTGACGGAAAGATATCAATGAAATTCAGAGAGATTACTTTTCATAGTTAATATCAATGATCAATTATATACTAATAAATATGAACAATTCAATTTCAAAATTACAAGAATAACTCTTTTTAACTTTAATATAAAATATTTTATGCCTTACAAACTTAAATATTGGAAATTTTCAAATGATTTAACAGTTTATTCCAATATAAGGACATAAGAAAATTTAATAAAATTTTCAGTTAGTAATATAAAATTTAGGATAAATTTATTTTATGCTTATACTTTATTTATAACATATGCTATCCTATGCTTTATTGTGTATCATATGATATCCTGATCGTTTGTGTATATAAAATACTTAATAGCAAGTTATTACCGCCCATCCTGTCAAGTGGTCAGAGTGCCGGACTGAGGATAGAGAGGTCCTGGGTTCGAAACACAATTCGGGCATGGATGTATTTTCTCTCTCTGTATACCTTATCTTGGCCCTTTCTTTGCATGAATGGGTTGTAAATGGTTGTGTATCCTATAAAAGGGTTCCTATGGCATGTACCTATGGCGTGAGGACTCCTCTTCCAAACATGGTTCAGTTGGAGAAGTGGAGTAGCGCACCTCATAATGCTAGCCTAGTTGGCACAAAACAATAGTATGATATTGTGTAATTCTTCACTTTTTGTGATAATAACATCGGGATAATTGCCTTATGTGCATACAATATTTTGTGGTTGTATAGGTTGTGTTAATTTTCTGTCAGTAAAGTTACTATTATTATTATATATATTATGAAAAGTTATCACCAAAAATTGTGATCATTCAAGTTTCAAATCTTTCATTCACACTTTTAACGCTTCTGTTATATTTAGAAGAATCCCAAGTTTTGAAAATGATACAAATCCATATTTTTATTTTCAAAGATTTGTTTAAAATCTGAAAATCCACCAATAGTAAAAAATTATTGAAATTAAGTCACTTAGAAGTAATGCAATATGTGGCACGATCATAAAGCAGTGTCTATAGTATGATTTTTCAATGTATTTATGCCATGCAGTGAAGAGAGTAATAACCGAAGTTTATAATAATATAATACAACTCTTGATTAAATTTAACTTTTTGATGACTAAAATATCACATGGCAGGTAATATTTTCTGTTAGCATTTTCAATTAAAAACAGCTATATGTATTTCAATTTAAAAAAAAAAATCGTAAGTAAACAAAATGAAAAAGAAATTATTACATTTAATAGAGAAATGCAACCAATCATAATTTTACAAATTTTGTATAAAATGAATTTTTTTTTCTTCTCCTGAGTAGAACAAAATAGAATAACAAATTAAAGTAAAATGATATAACGGTATATACTTATTCAAAATCCGATTTAAAAATGGTATTTTTTTAAATAATGAAACACCTTGAAAAAAAAAAAAAAAAACAAAGTCTCATTTATATCTTTAATAACCGAATCTTTAAAAATTTTAAATTCATAAAAGCTACTGCAATAAAAATATTTTACACATTTCATTAAAATAAAAACATTTCGTTTCTGAATGGAAATACTAAAAAAAAAAAAAAAAAAAAAATTATTTTCTACAACTTACGATCATATTCATTATGATATGAAATTGAAAAGAAATAATTTAAATCCCATTCTAGTAATAATAAAAAATATATTTATTTACATTGAAGAATATATTTATATAACCCATTTTTTGCTTTTAACAAAATATGGAAAATTTTATAATTATGATAATTATTTCAGACAGTACCGAGTATCTTTAATAACGTTCGTTAAAAAAATTACGGAATTCGATATTAAAATGCATCATGCACAATGCAATAAGTTTAAAAAAAATGAGGAAATAATTTAATGTAACACATTTATATTAATATCTTTATAATAATACGTTTCATACAGCTTTATGATAAAATCTGTATATGTTTATGAATAATATATTTTATTAGCTTCATTTTTATTTAGTCAGCTAATGCATGATATAAAAATAAAATTATTTACGGGTGTATTTTATTAGTTTTACTTTATATATATTTTATGTTTCTATCCAATTAATATAAAGAAATTAATTATTATTCTATGTAGTATTAAAATAAAAATACTTTTTTTTCCTTCAAATATCGTAAAGTACAATATACTGTTTATTTTCTAATTGCTTTTAAAAAGTTTTTCATATGCAATAGTTATTTTTCAAATTTGGTACCTTATAATAGGTCTCTTGTTTTTTTAAAGGTTTTAGACGTCTTCTATTTGTGCTGCAAATTTAGTCTTAATAAAAGTTAAATTTGCATATTCCATTTGTACATGCATATAAATTAAAAACATCTAAAAATAAGTTTAATATTTTTATATTCCATTTTAAAACATACAATTTATCTATTTAAGGATGCCTGTTATAAGGTTTAAAAGACGACTTTAAATTGCATGTGCATATTTGACGGTCACTCCCTTTTTTCAGTAATGTCACTGTTAATATTCCATATGCGCACAAACGACTTGTTTAAAATTTAAATGATAGTACTTATTTTTCTTAAAATCAAACAGGTTAAAAAGAACAGAAAGCTTGAGCAGCCTGTTAAATTAAAACTCGTTCAAGACCAAAGTGTTCCAAATAGTCATCTACGTTTTTGTATGTTAAAAAAAAAGGGAAAAAAAAGAAATGTGTTTTAAGTTCAAAATAAATGGGTAATGTTTCAAGTTTAGGCAACACTTTTCCTCAAAAAAACAAAAAACAAAAAAAAAATTTCATAGTTTATCAGTTAGGATGTTATAACTGTCACGAAGTAGTTAGGCGATTTTATTAAATTACTCCACAAGTAATTGCCACATTTACACATGTTGCCAATTTCAAAAATGAATTACTTAACAATTATTAGAAAATATTTTGAAGTAGAGGCAAATGAATTTGTAAAGAAAAAAAGATTTAATTCGTAAATGTGAAGGACTTAAGTTAAAAAAAAATGAATTTACAAATCTTGTCTAAAATTTATTATTCCCATTTTTATAAGCGATTCTCAAAGCTAAAGTAAATTTGCGATATTTTATTATAAATTATTAATACAAATAATATATATATATATATATATATATATATATATATATATATATATATATATATATATATATATATATATATATATATATATATATATATATGTGTGTGTATATATATATATATAGATAGATAGATAGATAGATAGATATACATATATATATACATATATATATATATATATATATATACATATATATAAATATACATATATATATATATATATATATATATATATATATATATATATATATATATATATATATATATATATATATATATATATATATATATATATATATATATATATATACATGAAAATATCTCATGAGATTTTAAAATTTAAAAACCACTTTCTAACATTCATACTCTTTTCTGACGAAATTAAAGCGCGGCATCATAATTATGAGAAAAATAAGCAATACAGTTTTCGACAGATTTATGATTAGCAGTAATGGTTTTTAATAAATGCAACAGAAGGAAATAGTTTATGTTTTACATTACAGATATATAAGTATTTATAATTTAAGATACAGTAATTTTCTTCATCCTTTGTTAATACTAATGACATTACTTTTAAAAGCAAGTTTTTAAAGCAAGCTAAAGCAAGTTTTTGTATGTTTTTAAGAAAACATACAAAAACTTGCTTTAGTAATTTACGAGCATTAGAATTTAAAGCTGATTATTATTTCACATAAAAATTTTTTTAATGATACAAAATGGGTAATAAAATTTATTTATTGATTTATGAAATATTTATGTTAATGAAAATTTTCATATTTTAAAAATTCTTTCATCAAAGTAACAAATTTATATATTTTGCCAAGTATATAATAATTATTTGTAAAAAAAATATATATATTTAATTTGAATAAAGCTATACTAGGGAATGAAAAAAGTCAAATAATGAAAAGAAACAAGCATTTACTTTTTCATAATGTATAATTTGTGTTGTTTGTTAGATAGAGTAACATAATAAATTAATTTTAAGGCTCTTTCATTTATACATTTATATTAAAAATAAAGTAAATGAAAGAAGATTTAACAAATTACATTTTTAGGATTAATTCTCATTTGGCAATGGGATACTGCCAATAAAATATCTCAAATATATTACTTACATTTAAATATAAAATATCTCAAATAATTTATTGGCTATTAATCAATCAAAACATCAAAACTTTGTTGGAAATATCTTGTTTGTTCAATAATTAATATGAATACTGATTCATTCACCTTTTCTGTTCAATTAAGAAAGTAAGTTCAAATAATTATTTATTCTAAAACATATTAAGATTAAAACAATGATGATAAAAAAATTAAATTAATTATAGATTTCAAAAGCAAATAATTGAATTTTCCTTTATAGTTTAATGTTGATTAATTTCCTTTTTAGTATAAATGAATACAATGTTTCTTTACTTGATACTACGCAAAAATGGATTACGTAAGGCTCTTTCTAATATTCACGTTGTGGTGGAATATTTGGCCTGAGCTAAATTCAGGTATTTTTAAACTAAGGAAAACTAAGCTTAATTCTCAAACAGGCGGGGATATAGAAAACATGATAATAAGAAGAGTTTGACGATAAATAATACTGAGCTTGGAACAGAGCTTGGAAAGATCAACATTTTTACTGGAAAATTGTAAATCCCTCGAAATGTGTATAGCTAATTGCACTACTGGTGTCCAAATCTAGGTTTTTTGAAGAAATTTATGGGAAATCGCTCCTATGTAATCTAGCCTCAGTGTTTTACTACCCATACATCAATAAATAATCAAAAGCTTCAATCGTAAATATAGTAAGATAGTTTTGAAAAGCATGATCCAAATCTTGGACTTGCCTTATGACACTGACATACTAGGCTTGGAAAGGTTTTGAAAAAAATAACTCAGTCAGTTTGACAAGCAGGCTTTATAAAAGAAACTACCGAAATTAGGAAAATCAATAATATTTACCAAATGACTTCAATAATAATGAGTCGTTCATTCACGAAATTTGATGAGGAAATCCACTACAGCTCATTATTTTAATTCATAAGTTTTTGAATATGGTTTCAGATGTATTTCGTTCATACATAAGAAAAATCATATA
This sequence comes from Latrodectus elegans, assembly GCA_030067965.1. Lineage (NCBI taxonomy): Eukaryota > Metazoa > Arthropoda > Arachnida > Araneae > Theridiidae > Latrodectus > Latrodectus elegans. The sequence goes on from CM057822.1 coordinate 45,666,040, forward strand.
ATCGAATAATTGAGAACATTGCGAATAAGCATTAAATAGAATTTCAAGGTATAACACAATCAGAAAATTAAATTGTGCTACAGCCGTCAATTAAGCAAGCATATAAATGGCTAAAAGTGTGTGGTAATTTTTTTTTTTTTTTTTTTTTTTTTAAGAATATAATAGTGAAATGTTTTCCTATACAGAAAAGATGGGGAGATGTATATTTAAAACAAGTTTTGAAAGTGAAAAAAATAAGTTCCCATTTTTCTTCAATAAAATAAAATTGTTTTTAATTGTTTGATAATAATTATTTCTAAGTATGAATTTTATTTTGCATGTGCTTTTAATACAATGCACATAGGTCCTTTTTTTCTAATAGTAACTTGTTCATAAAAACAGAGCAGTTTGGTAAAAAAAGATTGAATATCTAATGCTTATTTTTCTGTTTTAAGAGATTTCAATTTTAATACATATTTTACTGCTTCCAACGAATTTATAGAAATGATCGTATATAATAAGTTTTGACTTCTTAAAGGAATTTATATAATGAGCTTTATTCACGAATTGTATAGAAGGTAATCCAAAAAAATATCTCAACACTCAGACTGCATTTGGATAGGCTTGCAAGTAAAAACTGAAACGTAATTTTCATCTCCCATTATCAAAAAAAAAAAAAAAATATTTCTTTTTGTGACAAGGCTTAGAATTTTTCACTCCAAATCCAACCTAATAACTACAATATACCTCCTAACAAAATCCCACCCATAAACAACAATATGCCTTGAACACATGCAAGAGAAGGACAAATTATTAAAACTGCCTAAGAGTAAATAAATTTCTCTTTTCTTATTTTAATATCTTTTTAAAATGTAGTTCTTTTCACTTAAAGCACTTATTTCTTTATGCTTTTGGTTATACGTCTATTTGTATGCAAAGTCATTAACAGAGCAGATACTTTGCAACACGTGTAAGAATTGACGAGTATGTTGCCAGACCTTTTTTTTAATTTGAAAATAATAACTACTTGGAAGCAAATAAATGGGTCCAAGAAAAAAAAAAAAGAAAGCTTGTCATACAGAAAGCAGTAGCCAATGTCCTATTTTCTTTATAACCATGCATAATTTTCTTCTCTGTAGCACTAAAAAAGGGCGACAAAAAATAAAACTTTGTTTTTTAATTATATAATTTAAGGGATGAAGAATTATGAGTTTGGGATCCATTTTGGACTGGAATTGAGCACATTCGCACAGAGGGCTTTGTTAAGGTTAGAACTTGGTGATTTTAGTTGGACGAATGTGTGCTTAGAAATTATTGAAATGACTTTTTCGACGCTTGTAATTATCAATAGCTTTCCTGAGTAATTTACCGTCATGCATGAATAAATTATTACATTTCAATAATAGAGGCTAAGATTTAAGCTTTCAATGTATAATTAAGATAATTTTCCTCACTTTGGCAATAATTTATATTCATGGTTTTAATAAATATTTATTTTTGAAGTATATTTGGATAGATTTTTATTGTTATGTTAACCTTGAAATTTTAATTACATTTGTATGAAAATTCAGCAAAATTTACTTCAGATAAATTAAACTACCAATTGTAAATGATAACATAATGCCACCTAATTTAATTTTTATTATTTTTAAAAATTGTAAATTTTCAAGAGATAGTTATTTTTTTAGTATACCTTATAATCTCTATAAAATAACTTAAATTCCAAGAGCATATATTTTTTTGTCAAAAAAATTTTAAATAATTTTTTTTGCACTGAAAGATTTTATTGGGTTTTGAAATTTATTTAACTACTTTTTCTTAAAAGATTAAAGAAATAGAAAAAGGATCTAAAATCGGAATTTCAAAAGGATATAAAGGATTAGAGCAAGCATGCTGTTAGAACATCTGAGAGAAAATACTATCACAGTTAATTAAAACACGTAAGAGCATGAAATTGTGGTCTCTTTAAAATGTATTTTTATCGAAATACTTAACAATCCTACTTTTATATAATGTTATAATTTTATATTTTGTAAATAAAAGTAATATGCCGGCCAACTTGTCTAGTGGTCAGCTTGCCTGACTACGAATAGGAACGTCCTGGGTTTGAATCCCGGTTCAAGCATGGATGTACTTTCTCTCTCTTTATCCTGTCTTTGTCCTGTCCTTGTGTGTGTGAATGAAGTATGAATGATGCCTACCCTATAAACGGATCCCTATGGCATATGTGAGGGTGCGATCGTGGCCCAACCCCTGTGGTGCACCCGGGCAACGCCTCGGCGGCTAAGAGATCGCTCTTTCTGGCCGGTTCCTTGGTATCAGGAAACAATAAATAATTAGACTATGTTGCAGTTGTAACTGTCTAAAATCTGCCATTGGAAAAAAATAAATAAAAGAAATGTTACACATAAAACTACCCAAAAGAAAACCAATTTTCTTGCCAATTTTTCCTTAATTCTTTAAGCAGAACATATAAATAATTCCTAATAATATTTCATAAAATAAAATTCCTGATTTTCCCTAACATTTGATCCTTCTCCAAGAATTCGAGGATAACAATTGATTCCTAATTTCACAGATTAGAGAAGTTTTGCAACCATTGTGGTACGAACATCTCCTTCACAACTTTAAAATACATGTTTTTATATATTAGTACACACACATTTGCACTTTCAGTATTAATTTAGTTAAGCATTATATTTTCTTTAATACTTTACACGTAATAAATTTTTGTTAATTTTAGGCATAATACGAAAATAATTTCTGACAGAATTTTATAAAATAAATTTTTCCTGAGTTTTCCCTAATAATTTACATTTACAATAGCCATGACTATCCTAAACCTCAAGATTTGATAGAATCGCGTGTTACAAATCTAGAACAAACATTTCAATATAAACTTTAAATTGTACATTTATGCTTAGATATTAAAATATAAGTAACTTTATCGATAAAATCACATTTGAATATTGTAAAATATTTATACGTGACAGATATGAGAGTATCTGACAAACGTTTCTCCATATCACATATCAATTTAGAAGAGAAATGTAATTAATGTTGAAAAAACGAATATAAGTTGTACAAGTGCTATGCTCATTTTCTAGTAAATCATATTTCAGAGAAAAATATCAGAGGATTAAGAATCACGTTTCAGAGAAAAATATTACAGGATTAAGAAATTAAAAAAAAAAATAAAGAACACACATTCTCTCCATTTCATCACAAAAGGTATATCAATCAAAGTTTTGGGTCAGCAACTCAATTTATGTTATTGGCAAAGCTAAAAATCAGCAACAAATTCTGAAAGCCATAAAAATTCCTTTCTATCGGAAGAAATTTTGGGCAAGATTTTGGCATCATCCGGGATCGTGACTTACCAAAAAATGCCTTTCGGTATGGCTTCATGTTGCAAATAGAATACCCAATTTATTTTTAAATGAGGTTATTTATCAACTAAATTACATTGTTTCTGAATGAAAAACAATCTAGCCAATCTAGTCAATTTTCATCAAGTAGGCTACACATTAAGGTAAATGCGCGAAGAAGTTTTACGATGTGTGCATTTGAATGGTACAGGACACCCAAAAACTTATATTCGAGAAAAGTGATTTACGAATATGACATTTATTGTTTAATATACATTCAAAATGTCAGGAAAAACTTTAAACATCATTTCTACCGAGTAAACACAAAATATTAAAAAAAAAAAAAAAGCAATTATTATAAAAGAGACTTTTAGGGAAGACTCTAAAGTGCAAAAATCGATCAAAGTGTAATCCAAAATGTAATGTGACCAAAAATCGATAAAAAAAAAACTTAAACATGCATTTTTACCAAGTGGGTGAAAAAGAAGCCAAATTTTGTGTGACAAAATTGAAAATTAAAAATAGGAAAAAAAAATTCTGACATTTCAATTTTCAATTAATAGATAGACCTTACAGGTCCCTCATATCAGATTAAGTAAATTAGCTTTTAATATAATAATAGATACATAATAAAAATTTTAATTTACACACAAAGAAATGTAATAGCTATAGTAAAAACAAATTTCTAAGTTAAATAATATGTCAAGAATATACAGAAACTGTTACTGTGTAGGTAGCTATGAATGGTCGAGAACAATGAAGCATTTTGTATATAAATTTGTGTTAAATTAAAGGTTTTTTGACGCTTTTTTGTCAAGAAATTAATGCTCCACACCCTTAGCATACGCCTCTATGATAAATCAAAGACAAGAAAATTCAACTCAGTATTTTCTGTGCACATATGGAATACAGTGTTAAAATATTTTGAAATATGTATAGAAAACACACGGGTAATGCTTGACAACAATAAGGAGTCTTATGTACGATATCACTATAAGCAGCAATGTAATCAAGAATTGAAATTCGGCTATTTCGTTATTCATCTCGATTTTACGAAATTCAGTTTTCAGTAACATAGAATGAATGAATTGTGTGCCTTTACATTTTAATTTGCTTACATTAAGATCATTTTAGAAAGTGTTGCAATGTTGACATACATAACGAAATATGGGAAGTCAGCATATGTCTGGGCTTAAACTTCTTTGGAACTCTACCTTATCATAAGCATTCCCATTGATATTTTAATCAATTCAATTTTTTGAAGCCAGAGGGATAGATCTAAAAATCAGTCGGCTTTGGTGAGCGTTTATAATGCTTTCTTAGAGGATATTTTAAAACTGCAATAGCAACAGGCAAAAAATACTGTTAAGTTTAAATGGACATAAAGCCTCTCCACATATCTTTCTATTCGATTCTTTCTCTGCTGAGTGGTTATTGCACTATTATACATAAATTTTGCTTACCATGGATTTCTTTGGCACATTGATTCATAGCTGTAGCATATCAATCAGCCCTCCTCATAGTTGCCACATTCATCCATTACGTCATTGCCGAATAGTACAATTCAAATTCTATAGTGTTCATCTGAATGACAATCTTACATTAGTCATGGTACATAAAAACAGTACGAGAATGGGCTCTCAAATTGTGCCAGTGATCCTACACACGCCGTTAAAACTACATGAATACTATTTTACAGTCAATTTCATGTTAAAGCTTAAAAAGAGTTGAGGTTATAATAGCACAATTTGATCCTATACAACTTGTGATGAGTTGATTCGATTATATCCTTATTTCATCTCTTCAGTGGGTCGATAAACTGAGCACCATGCATGCTTAAAAACTAAACACTGGGGGTTTTGCGTTAGGTTGACCAGCTAATCGGGATATATGCATCGCACCCCAGGGCTTCTCGCTTAGCAAAACAGATGTGGGCACTGTTGGCCTTGACCCACATGGGCTATCGTGCTACAGAGTTTAGTTTATTTTAATATATACAAAAAAAGAATACATGCATGAAGAAGGAAATAAATGAAACTTATATAAATAATGAACTTAGATAAAGCTTTTACATTATGATATATAGATGACAACTTTGCTAATTTTATATCTGTAATAAATATGTCATGGTTTTTTGTAGATAGAATGGCATTCCAATGAAAGCAAAGAGGGGAGTAATTAGTGAAAAAAAAATAATTTGGTAACCTAAGCTTCTGTCGGTACCATTTGCCGATTCCAGCAGCATTCTCTTTTGATAAAAGAATGGTAGAAAAATAGTGCATTTTAACATCTGACATATTAGGAGATGTTTGTAATAAGCAGAACTTTTCAATTCCAAATGGTAGTTATTAGTATCATCTGGACATCTCGTTTTTGTTAAATTAAGAATACCTTCTAGGAAAAGTTAAATGTCTTTCGATATTTTTAAAGAAATGCAATTGTTTTCAGGAGGAAGGAGCTAAAAGCGTCTATTTTTTGTGATGCTTGTCATCCGCCCTTAAAAAAATCGGCTACTGTGTTCCTCATGAAGTCCCGCTTTCCTTTCGCCCGGAGGGTTTCAGTGAGTAATTGCGCTATTTGCGGTTTTAATTCTAGATCTAGTTCCGTATGCAAACCGATTACTGCTATTTATCTTCTAGGAACTCTAATAAGACCTCAAAGTTTAAAAAAAGGAATGTCATCATTAAAGATAAAAGTTTATTAAAAAAAGTTTGTGCGGTAACTATATATATATATATGTGTGTGTGTGTGTATGTGTGTGTGTGTGTATGTGTGTGTGTGTATGTGTGTGTGTATGTGTGTGTGTGTATGTATGTGTGTGTGTATGTATATGTATATATTTATTATATATATATATATATATAATTATATCGCTCCCATATTTAATCTGGGGCATATTAAATCTGGGAGTGGTCGCAATCTCCTCCACGTAAAATTATACTAGTGATAAGTATTGGGTAGGTGAAGTATTGGGGTCTTCTGCCTGGCACTTACTTTAAAATCACGATGACAACAACTGGCTGCTTCTAACTGGCATAGCTCAACTCAGGGCAAGGTACAATGAAGTAAGCTGGTGCAAAAACTCTACTGTCAGTTCTGGATGGGAAGTTTAACTTGACTGAGTTCTACTATTTCAAGTATATTTTAAGCCACTGTAAATCATATGGGAAATCGAATGTTTCAATTGAGAGTCAGATCAATGGGAATTCATCAAGAACCAGCAAAGATCATTACTAAATTAAATTTTCGCTCATTTCCCTACATTATTTATAAGAATATTTAAAATAATGATGCTTGTGATGTCATTAAAAATTTCTTATACAATTAAATTAATTTGATTTTGCAAAGAGTTGACAATTTTAATAATATATAAAATCTTTTTAAAATTATAAACTGAAAAATTGAATATCCAAATTTAGTTTCCATTAGTTTTGTATTTTGCTTTTGAAAAGTCATTGTACATCAAAATTTATGGAACATTAATAAACAATTAAATTTATTATGATCACACACAACAAATTATATTTATTTATAAATAACGAGAGAGAAAAACTATACACCAAATAATAATGTAATACTAAATATTAAAATGATAATGAAATCAAAAATTTTGAGCCTTACTTGTCGATTCTAATTTTATTGAATTCTAATTTATTCCAGTTCGCAACATAAGCAAATAGATAATATGTATTAATTTTTTAAATTTAAGGCAAAACAACTTGATATAGTTCTTCTTCCACAACGTAAATAACTAACATCTCTATATGCATCAAAATTAATAACTAAAGTAACAGAATAATTTCGATTTCAGCTTATGATGCCATTTTTAACTACAATTAATTTGAAAACTAATCAAGAAACTAGAGAGTCCACTCGATCACAGGTTCACAGGAAACTAGAGAGTCTATTGACACATTCACTCGTAAAAAACTAAGTATTTTAAAAGTGTATTTAATATTTTTAATTCGATTATTCAATAAATCAATAGTTAAACAAATTGTTTTGGATTAGATTTAGATTATAACCAAGCGCCGAAATTGTTACATCTTAGAAAATGATTATTGAGAAAAGAACTTTTCCATCAATTCAGTGAAATCATCACCTGTCATGCGTTGAAAAAGATAATCTTATAAGTAACGCGTCTATCGCTTCCATTTTGATGGGATCTTTCTCCTCCCAAAATAACCGAAAACTCAAATTTGGAAAACTGGAAGCATTCATGTCGTTTAAGGTTTCACTTCTCATTAGAAAGATTCTTAGACAACCACCATTTAAGGTGAGAGGAGGATAAGAAATCGGTAGCTGCAGCAGTGGATAGGTCTCGATAACCAAAATTGCCTCTCGATAGTTATGGGGTTGCCTATGACAAGCAACTGACTTCCCCCTCCTAACTTACCGTCTTATGAGTATCCAAGAAAGAACTTTTGGGTGTGGAAACACGTGCTTTGCTTCAGGGCCCGATCCACGTCCAAGATATCCCCACTACTCACTCAACAGCTTCAGATCCATGAATTATTCATGAGTTTTTTTGCACCGATTTTAAAAATAGCCCTTTTTAAGTTACCGAAATTTATTCCTTGACCGATACAAATTGAAATTGATAAAATGTTATTGGAGAGTCATTGGTAATGTCAAGGGGGGGATTTTCTTTATTTTGGATTCTGGTGACAGAAATATGGATTCTCTATGGGTTCGTTTTGAACATAAATTGCCAAGTCACACTTCCTGGTTTAGTGAAACAAAACGCAAGCTGATAGAAAGACGAGAGCAACAAGAATCGTAAATTCAGATCGAATAGTTTTTTTTTGTGTGTATTTTCGATCACTTCCTGATTGTCTCGAAGTTACCTATAATACCACGAACGTTCTTACGTTTACCGTTAAAGTTTATACAGTTTTTATTGCCTATTAAATTGGTTTATTGATTCAACAATAGAAAGATGTTGATATTTTCTTTGTAGCAGCTGAAGTCACGTTTAAGAATCGATAGGAGACTGCAAAGCGGTGTCATAAATGAAAAATGCAGAAAATATAATACAGCAGCAGATTTATATATATATATATATATATATATATATACAAGAAGTACATATTTTAAATTAGTCTTACATTCAACCATGCCAATCAAAATATCAGCTTTAGTTATTTTACATTATTTTTAATTTTATAAATTAAATTTTGCAAATCTTTAATAAAACCGGTATATATCGAAGAATTATATGAAAAGATTAAAGTTGGATGATTTGACATACTTTGCAATACAAAATTCTTTGAATATAACTTTGAGCAAAAGCTCCATGTATCCCAATTAATGATTCTTGTCTGTTTTATGTAATCCTCATATAGTCACACCCAGAGTAAGGACGTATATCTCTCAACAAAAATAAAGAGAATTTGGCCACTAAATCTATAACTAGTGAAGAGTATAAAGCTAAAGCGATAATCCGGAAAATACCTTATTCTGATGACTTAACATCATCAAATAAGAAGTGTGTGTGTGTATATGTATATACATATATGTACCTTTTATTAACGCTTAACAAAAGATGTTAATGATTTCAAAGTGGAAATTCTGAAAATACCACACTCTGATGACTAATAGTCATCAAATAAGTTGTTACGTAGATTAAACAACAAGAAAAATCCTAACTTGATATTTTTCTTCTAACGATCCATTTTGATATCAAATCCAGATTTTCTAAATATTTTCACAACTTCAAGTCATCAGTCTCGTTCTCAGTGATTCGGGGAGATAATTGTAAATTCATTATACTTTTAAATATAAATCATTAGGCAGGATTCACCAGGAAATTAACTTACATTACCTTAAGTTAATCTTTACTGTTGATTTATATGAATCGTAATATATAAACATAGTATTAAAATGTTTCTTCAGGACAGTTAGTCAGAAGTAAATAAGAAATGAAATAAAATATCTCTTTGTGCACATCAATCAATAAATCAATCTACCTATCTATCAACCTATAAAATACCCAAATTTAGTTAAATGTAAATTAAATTTGGTAGCACAGAAATGAGAGTTTCTAAAATAATCCTGTTTTCAAGTGAAACATTCAAAAGTGAAAAAGAATTGAGGTCATAAAATGCATGTTTACCTTTCATTAGTTGGCGGGTGTATGTTACATAAAATTACAATATAAAAAGCACCATTTACGATGTTTAGTATGTATTGTATGCATCTCACAACAAAGAACCACACTTCTTGGTATTGGCCGATAATGACAATGTAATTTATCCCCGTAAATCTTCAACAAAACGGACAAATATCACAAAAAACAAAAATAAGAATCGGGACAACGCGTCAAAAACAAAGAACTTCTCTGTTATTTGACAGAAAAGGATGGTTGAGAAAAAAACACGTAAGTGAGTACTTTCATTTATTATAAGGGGGGTGTATTCGGATATTACGCTTTTTTTCAAACGTTATCACAAAAATTTCTTTTTAACTCTTTTTCTATAACTTCAGAACTTGTTCAGTGGATTTGGTTGAGCGAGTGCGATGTGTTCACTTCCTTGACCGATTTTTCTCGGCTCGCGTTCTTTTTTTTTTTTTCCCTGTTGTTAAACAGAGAATGCCTCTGAGTGAAAGGGGGTTGGCATCGCTTAAAGTTGCACAAAACACTCACACATCTTTCAGAAAACGTTCCGAAATAAGTGTCAAGCATCTGAGAGAGCTTGTTGTTGGTCCTTCTAGGACATCGACCTATAATCATAACAAAAATCAAATGTTTATGTACTTTCAGAAACCAGAAGTTCAGTAGTTTCATAAACAAATGTTCTGCATACATTCCTAAACTTAAATTTACTAGATGAAACTTTTTGAAGTTTAAAAAGAAAAAAGTAATCAAGGAAAGCAATTAAATTATTATAATAAAGTAATCAGTAAAAATTTATGGAATACCTTCCTACCAATGATTATTATTTGTTTATTTATTAGATTTCTAGGCACTTGTTTCTCCCACTTAGGAGTTACTAATTACTTTATGAAGTTAACCCTTAGAAATATTCTTAATTTCACTATATATATATATATATATATATATATATATATATATATATATATATATATATATACATATATATATATATATATATATATATATATATATATATATATAAGATGTAGAAAAAAACTAAATCTGATGATATTGATCTATTCAACGTAGATATTAAACATTGGGAGCTCGTAATGCATAATTGTTCGTTAACCATACAATACGGAGCTTAAAACTAAAAAAAAATGAAATTAAATGTAAAAATGGATTAAAAATTATCTATATACAATTGATAAATATTAAATAATTAATATGCATCATATAATTTATGCAGATTTTAGAAGTTTTTATGCATAAAGTTTTAAGATAAAACTTCATGCATAAAAACCTCGAAAATCTGCTTTCATCTTCTAAGAACCTCGTTGTTAAAACATTGAAGATATCAGACAAGTAATTTATTTAGAGCATATAACAACATGCATGCGAAAGCTGTTTATTATTTCAGCGCAGATAGATAGGGTACCTGTTTAGAAATGCAGTTTATATAGTTCTATTTTAACCACCTTGATTTAAGTTTTAAGTTTACTTCCTGTAGGTAATGATACTATATAATTATATATTGCCAAGGAGGTAACCCGGAAAACACCCAAACAAATACATTCAATTCGAAAACGCAGTAGGATTTAAATTAGAAACCTAGGGTGCGAAATTGTACTTCGATTAAATTAATAAAATATGCACAGTAGAAACCAAAGTAATTTCCTATTTGATTCTTCCGCTTTCTGGTAAGTTCATCAAAAGTTATATCAAAATAAATAGGGTTTAAGTTGCATTACTGATCTTCGTAAGAACACTGAGCTTGTTGCCTCAAATGTTATAGAAAGAATCGACTTCAAAGTATGCTTTACAATAGCTTATGTACTTCAAGTTTTCAAGTTCATTACGCAGTAGCATATTTGCTTAGCATCAAAATATTTTCATAAACTTATGAAAAAAAATATTGCAATTTAAATTTTCTTATTGGCAAACAGTATATGTTTGATATTAAAATGTACCATTTGGAATTACTATGACATACAGTTATCCGGAACATGGTTAACAAAAGTAATCTTCATCAGTTTAACGAGGAGGATACTGATTTGGATAATCCAATAAATTATGGGACTGTGAAATACTACTTAACATTCAATTTAATCAGATATTGCTTATATTCAGAATTAAATTTCTTTAACTTCATATGTACTTCTTCAATGAACACAGTGCACTAAAATGGGATGAGGCTGAATGGCCTTCTTTCTAAAACCTCTCTGAAGACTATACTACAGTGCTCTGATCTTGCCCTAGAGAAATTGTCAGAGAAAGAAAGATATACTCAGGTATGATCTTTAAATGAACATTTCATGATTTTCACTTCGGGGAAATTCATCAAAAGTTACATAAAAATAAATAGGGCTCAATTTGTATTACTTATTTTTTCCTGTAGGGATATTGAACTTGTTGCCTCAAATATTGCAGAACGAATTGATTTCAAAATATACTTTAGTATAGCTTATGTACTTCAAGTTTTCATGTTTGCCACACATAAGCATATTCGCTGCTGCGTGAACATTATGCGTGGCATTTTAACATTTCATACCACAAATCTAGTTTTCTTCTATAATTTGAATCTAGTTGGAAAAATCAGACTTCTTATGCAAAAGTTTGATCATGAATTGACAAATAAAAACTGGATATGATATCATTATGCTGAATAAAGCACTGAACTTAATCGAAATGCTTTGTTGTAACAGTTTTAAGTTCATAAACCTGATTTTAAATGTGAAATTGGATATTTATAAAGTTATAATAATAATTTTAATTACATTATAACTGACAGTCGAATTATCTTTCGAGAAGAATGGTTTGTTTATCGCTTAATGGTCATTTTTTGCACTCGAGGTCTAATTAGACCGGGATCTACAGTTTAAAGTGGATTTCGAACCATTACAAACAACTGTGCCCAAGATGGGATTCGAACCCACGAACTGTTGAAACGAAGACAAGAGCGCTCACCATTCGGTTGCCAGCTCGGCCCTTCAGGTGATAGAAGAGAAATGCCCGAGAAGGTGATAGAAGAGAAGGGCCCGAGAAGGAAAATGGTGATAGATTAATAGACAAAATCTAAGTAGGAAGAGTCACAGACGACGACAATGTAATAAATTTTCCTAGAAAAATATATGAATATTTTCTGAAAATAATTTTGTTCTGGTAAAATAGAATAGTAAATGATTAAAATTAAATAATCGAGTTTGTTTATTGAATGTATGTCAAATATTGATACATGTATACTTTAAAAATTGCATTTGAAATTATATTTAAAAAATACATGTGGATCCGCCATAAAAAAAACCAACACAGATTATCAGAAATAGCTATTGCCAATTACTTCCGAAACTCGAATATTTACGTTTTTTATTTAAACCACTTTATTGAATCACACAACCAAGGAAGAAACTTGAACTAATAAGAATCAATATTTACTGATTATACACGTCTCAACATGCAAAACAACAAATCATGAAAGTGTTTGTTCAGTACCTTTGGAGAAATAAATAGATGATGAGAAATGTTACTATGTATACGTTATACATATATTCAAAAACACGGACATTATAACATACAGTTACTTCGGATTAATATGAGACGCGCGATAGAAATAAATTAAATAAGCTTTTCATTTATTAATTTAAATCGTTAACTACTTTTATTATTAAATAAATTTTTCCATTAACGTTACAATTACATATTTTGATTTGTTAGAATTTACACCAAATATTTAAAAATATGTGTTTTAAAAAATCGCGCCAATACTTTAAACTAAAATAAAAAAAAATATTTGTCACTCAATCATTACAGCTGAAAATTAATAAATGATTATTAATATTATCTGCGGGGAAAAAAGGGAATAAAGATGTATTTTAATTATGTTTAAATAACAATAATTATTATTTATCCTTTAATTGTACATATATTATCCGATACATGCACCAATAACTAAAAGAATTAATGAAATGTTTTCTGCAATTTTTTATCAGTATTTTAAGGATCAATTTAAGCCTTCAAAGTCTTAATTATCCATACTGAATTGTCACTAATAAAGGGTTCCACCATTTTTGTAATCAACATCAATATTTACGATCAGGAAAATGTAACAATGATGGAGACAAATTTATCGCCAATAAAAAAAAAACCCCGTAATCTACATGCATGAGTTGAATATTAACATCTATTTACAATACAATAATTCTATCTTGGACCATTGGATTCGTTTTTATCAGTTCAATAAGTCTTCATTTGCACGTTCGAAACTATGTACGGAAATGGCTGATTTCCATAATGCTATGCAGTAAAACAAAGTAATAGAACAGAGGTAGCAAAGTGATACGGACTTCTCCAAGAAATTAAACTGATGACAAGTCGGTTACAGTGACTAACGACTTTGCAAGAACTCAATTGTTCCATTCCGCGACATTAAACAAGAACAAAATGTTGCTACTTTTAAAATTTTGTTACAATATTTGGGTCAGTAACATTTATCGGGGATGATTCTATTGTTTGTTTTACTGCTCTTCTTGTATTACAGTTAGCTTTCAAATAGCAGTAATCGATCGATCCGGTTAACGGATCGGTTTTCGTTCGTTCGCATTTGAGAGACGCTTGTTACAAAGCTTAGATATCTATCGAAAACTAAATTGGGAAGGTGAAATTATTTGGTCTGTAATGGGTAACTATATATATATATATATATATATATATAGTTACCCATTACAGACCAAATAATTTCACCTTCCCAATTTAGTTTTCGATAGATATCTAAGCTTTGTAACAATATATATATATATATATATATATATATATATATATATATATATATATATATATATATATATGGATTCGTTTTCGTATATTGGATTCATTCAAATATAGTATCTGATAAAGTTTCATATGAATTTTGAGTTCAAGATACTCCAAAACGAAAATGTATTTTTTGATACTATCAACCATATTGACACCAATTATAAAATTAAGATATTTACCAACAAAAATAAGAAATTAGATCCAAAAATGTGCTTAACAAACCAGTTAAGTAAATGCATACCCTTTCCATAAATTTAAATAATTGCTAAATTAGTAATGCTTAGATACATTTATATCATATAGACGCGTGTGTTCGAACACAAATATGAAGTATTATTGAATCACATTCAAATGCTTTATCCAAAATCCTAGACAAACATTGCAAAAATTTCATAAGGAACACTTTTTGATTGACACAAAGGATTACATAAAAGAGTATAAATAAAATTTAACTTATTTTCTGTGAGGTTCAAGCAGAAAAAGTTTTAAGTAATTATTATATAAATAAATTTAAACTAAAAGTAGAAACAAAATATAAATAATACTTACTATTAAGAACAGTAACAATAAATAATTTTTTTATAAGTTTTATCTACATCATAGCATTTGTGTGAAAACTGTTTATGCTATAATGATTAATAAAGACAACTTATTAACAACTTCAGCTTTTGACACATAAAAAATAGCTTTAATATGAACTCAACTATTAGAACCATGTATATTTACTTCAAAGACAATGAAATTTGAAGCAGAGTAGATGATTTTGAAAAATGAATAGAAAATAACGTGTCAGTGTAGAATGTTATTTTTAAAAAGAGAGAGAGAGAGAGAATAAATAGTACAAATTTGAAGCAAGAGTTTTACTCGTATATAATGTATTTATCACGTGAAAAATACTAACTTTAAAAAAAAAAACAGTGATAATTTATATGCAAAAGAAGGATTAATGATACACTTAATAGTTCATTGATAATTTTACACTTGGATAAATCATATACAAAATTGTATCCATACATATAGACTTCTAATTGCGCAAGTAACTAAATACTTTACTATAATCTTATGGAAAAAATATTTTGTGGTTCATTTAAATGTTCGTAATTTTACCTCAAACAAGGATGCTTGACGGTTTTTAAAACACAATTAACTATAAGTCCTGGTTGAAACTGACTCTTACTTGGGAAAAAGCCCATACAAAAATAATCACACCAAGCTAGGTAAATTGAAGCATTTCTAAAAAAAATATTTGAAGTTGTGATGAAATATTTCCATAATTTTTTATAATTTTTGAAAGAAAATCATTTTTAATAACAATAATAACTATAAAACATCAGATATTTGCGAGATAGTGGTAAAAAATTATTTCATACATACTTTTTCAAAATGTGTTTTTCAGTGATTATAGCAAAGACACTATGGAACCAAGCCAATATTTTTCTTCAAGTTCTACACATATTTCCGGCAGTAAAGTTCAGAGTGTTTTTGAACACGACTAACGTGAAGAAATAAAAATATAAAATCACAACTAGAATGTTATCATAAAAAAAAAATTATAAAGCCAGTGGAACGCCAGATATAAAAGAGGGGGATGTAGAGGAAACGAATTCTGTATTCCTCTCACAGAATCTCTCATGATGATATATAAAAACTCCCTCGCCTCCGCAATTCTATTTTATATTTTGCTTCAGATTCCTCATTCTTCTGCACCCTTGCGCACGGTTTGAGGGAGTATTCAACCTGGGCGATAAAGAAAATATACAAACCGTGAGAACACTTGGGAGTTCGGAGCATTTCATAGAAAGACCCTCCAAAATATCAAAACTTGACTTCTAAAACGAAATAACAAATAAAAAAAAGATTTGTTCCATTTTTCGCTTGCTCAAGAAATAAAAAAAAAAATGAAATCACCGTAGACAGAGGAGTGAAGTAATCGATTAAACCACATAATTTACGAAGATTCCGTATATAATAAAGTTGTCAAGGTTTAAATGATAGAGCTGTTTGATCAAGATAGGACCTTCTGAAAGTGAGCTGGCTATAAAAGGATTACAGTGGCTTTCAATAATAATTTATAGATCCTATATTTAGACAGTTCCCGAATCTTCTAGGTTTAATCTTTAATAACTGTGTGGGGGCTTCTGTATGTCAGATATAAATAAAAAAATGTTTGTCTTGATTTTAAAGCTCTTAAATTTATTAATTCGGTTAAAAAAAATAGTATTTTCATTTGGTCAGGTAGTGGAAAAGATGAAATTTAACCTGTAAAAAAGCTTCGATTGCTTGAGACCATTGTATTATTCTGTCACAGTATTTTTTATTGATTGTCTAGCTCAGTTTCATATCAAAAGGTGACGGCTAAAAGTATCCTTTGTTGTTTCTTTCAATGATTTTTATGTTGGTCCGTGATAGGAATTAAAAGCAAACATTGTTTTTTTTTCCCTTGTTGTCAATATTTTTTTCAGAAAAATATGTAAGTATGCTTTTTTCAGGAGTATTAAAGACATACTGTTAAAATTGGCACAATTTTACTTACAGCACTAATGAATATCCATAGGATTTTAGAACAATAATGGGAGACATTAGGTCGCAAAGTTATAGGCATATTTCATCATAGGAAATGACGTATTACAAATTCATGAAATTCCTGCTCATAAAATAAATTCCAGCTAATCTAGATAAATTATAGGAATTTTCAAATGAAATTTCGAAGTTGTTTTTCAATCAGTGTAAATTTATTAGTACAGGCGTCACTAATTCGGCCAAGGTTTAATATTAATTTGTCTCTCATAAACAGCGATCTATTTTTCCCGACATTTTTATTTTAAGATAAAATCGTGTGACCGACCGGATGTGTGCACTAAAAATATCATTAGATCGCCTTCCGCTGAGATAGGGCATGCTATTCTATTAACTGATATACTCAAAATAGCACGGAAACAGTCTGTAACTTAATAATACATAAGGTAGGTGATTAATATAATCATGCAAATATATTATTCAATTACTTGAACAGTTCTAACAGTTTAACATAGCTATAACATAAATTTTAGTCAATGGAATATTAATGGAGAGTAAAATTCAATATTTATGTCTAAAAACTCTCTAAAATTAGAACGTTCTCATTTTTTTTTTTAAAAAAAGTCTAATTTTTCGATTTCATATAATTTTCCATTACATAATACTTTGTCTAATATTATCAGAATAATTGCGAATGAGAAACTGATTTTAAAATTTGCACAGCATTAAGACAAAGAAAATTCAAACAATTATGAATTAACTTCTTTAAACTATATTTTAAAGAATTTTTTCTAATATTCCATCATGCTTTCTTGTGTACATTGATGCTGATTTTATTTACATATAAGATTCCTAACACATAGCAAAACGAAATGAATTTGAATTTTTTGATTATTAAGTTACAATAAATTAACTTCTAATTCTATAATTATCAATATATTTATAAAATTGAAAACATTTTTTTAATTTTTAAAAAATAATAATTTTTAGGTAAATTATGCTACATGTTCACATTTTTTTTCATTAAGAATTTAAATATATTCTTAATGAAAAAGATTAAGAATATAAATAATATTAAGAATATAAATATATTCTTAAAGTACAGTGAGAAAATATTATA
The DNA here is from genome assembly GCA_030067965.1 of Latrodectus elegans. Taxonomy (NCBI): domain Eukaryota; kingdom Metazoa; phylum Arthropoda; class Arachnida; order Araneae; family Theridiidae; genus Latrodectus; species Latrodectus elegans. Next base: position 45,683,936 of record CM057822.1, read on the forward strand.
AATGGTTTCATGAAAAAAAAATTCAAACACTTACTTATTGATTGTTCAAGAATTTTTCATAAAATAAATTGATTTCCTTTTGAACACATATTTAATTTTACAAAAATTTATTTTGTTCAATAATTAAGCTTTAAGGCATAACTTTAAGTGAGGAAAACCTTTTAAAATGTTTTATATATAAATATCATGAAAATTTAAACACTTACACACATATAAATCAAGTAAAAAAAATAATTAAAATAAGAATTTAAATGAATATATTAATAAAAGAAATATTAAAAGCACTAGAACAAAAAAATTTTATTAAATTATTAAAAAAGAAATTTTTTTTCCTCTTGAAATTCTTTGATATTATCAATATCATGTTAATTTTTTTAGGCTATTCGGATTATAAAACTGCTACCAGGTAGTTATCACAGTAATCAAAACAAAAAATGTTTAGAAATGAAATTTTTAATTTGATGTAAATAATTTCTGAAAATTTCATAAAATAATTTAGAATATGAATACTAATCAAACTGTATTTAGAGCAACAAAAAATAAATGAAAACTACACGACTTGCATCGTTTTCATTACATGGAAACTACAATGGCTCCTTGGCGACTAACATTTCAATAACTATCATTATCTGTGAACCACATCCGCCAATTTGCATAGACTAATGCATTTTTGTAGGTGTTATTCACTGAATCTGAGGTATTCATTTTTTCAACCGAAAAAACCACATCCACATGAGAACGAGACACTTTAATGATGAGCAGTTGCCTGTGCAATTTCCACGAAAAAAGGAGAAATTCATTATCCATTCGGGAAAAACTAGTCACGCTCACAATTCATAATGCTGTTGAAATGTTCTGATTAATCAAGCATAGTAGATAATTATATTAAAGCATTATAGGACACAATTTTATTTTTAATTTTGCGTTATTACTTTGAAATGTGATGTGTAGGTTAAGCCAACGATAACTTTAACATTCAGTAAACACTAAGATTTATTATATTTCGTGTACACAGAATATATAATTGTATTAATTTAAATTTCACAAATTTCTTAAGTGATTTTAGTTAATATAAAAATTTCTACAATTTTACTCATTTTATTTTTGACATGCTTTCATTTTTAAATTATTCTACTTTTTTTCAATGCATTTTTGTGAATAATTCAAAAACTTAGAATGATATTCAGTAGTTTAAGCTTGTATTTGTCCCCCAAATTTATACTGACGTAATAAGAATAAATGCATGATTAGCATTAGTCGTAATTCATTAGAACAGTATGATTAGAATTAATTATGATTCTCAATATATTTTAAGCATATATCTCATGTTAAATAATTCTAAAGTGGTTTAAAATATCTATCTTTGTTTCGATGGTCTACAAAATTGAAAATGTATAATTATGGAAAAGTCTCCGAAATGGAATAGTTTCGAAATTTATATTCAAACATATACCTTTTACGGATGTTACAGGCAGAAATTAAATTTCATGATTATTTGCTTATAAAAAGTATTTTACTATATTATTTATTATACATCAAAAATTTTGATGTGTACGTAAATTGCTTGCTCCTTATAAAATAAAAATTTTAAAATGTGAGCTATTTTGCTAAATTTTTATTAGTCATTTGCACTAAAATATTTTAAAAACAAATAAACTCGTTCTCATATGTAAGTATTAAAAGCAGATACTATTTAACAACAAAGCAGAGATAGAGCCTAAAATACCCTATGTCTGATTCTTAAATAGCATGAGAATATTAGTAATATTTATACCTTCTTTAAAGCGATAGTCTTGACAGAATGTGCCTACCTATTCAAGAAGTAATCATAAAACAAATAACTAGAACAAAAACTTAATGCATTAAAAATAATAAAAAGCAAAAAAATTATTGTAAAAGACAGAAAATAAAGCTAAAGTTTTATTATTCTCTTCAAATACAAAAACATAAAATTGAAGTACTCCGATTTTACGAAATGCTCAATTATTTTTTTACAATTATCCGAACCATAAATCAAGATTTAATCGAAATGAGATATGACTCAAGTTGCGTTCAAGAATTAAGAAAAAAAATATCAAATAAAAACAAAGTTCACACAAGTGAGATAAAATTTCTACTTGAGGAAAAGTGAGCACAGATGATGAGGGTGACACATTGGTGTTGGAAAAAAAAAGTGCACCCACTTCCACCAAGATCCTTGAACCATTTAAAACAGTCCCACATGCTCAAATAATAAAACAAAAAAAATCAACTGCGAGGTTTAGAATCTGTCAAAACTATTGCAATATAGAATACCGCTACCAGTTTCAAAGAGTCCACCTGCGTGTTCACCTCCAGAAAAGTCACGATAAAAAGAAAACAAGGGGAATTCAAATTGGCGGAAAAAATAAACATCACTTGGCAATCTGATCAAAACTTACGGGAAATAAAATACTGATCGCTCAATATTCTCAAAAATTTGGCTTTGAATAAATTTTAATTGGCATCATTTTAAAAAAAAAATAAATAAAATAAAAAAGTCAAGTTGACCGTGGAATTCTGTATGCACCCGACTTTAACCTGATAACCCGTGCATGTTGATGATTCAGTTTCAAGTTGTAGGAGGAAAATACCAAGAATACACAGTAGCAGAGTGAAGCGATTTGACAAATGATATGGTTAACTGCCTTGAAGCCTTAAACTGACGACGTTGGTATTTGTCAAGTTTGACGTGACGCGGTCACTAGTTCATCTTCGTTTGAAATGGTTCTCCATTCCTACATGTCTTTCAGTTTTTTAGCAATTTAATCAATAAATATTACATTGATAAAACTACTGATAATGGCCTAAGGAATTGATAAAATGATTTGAAAATTCAAATAAAAATGGAAAAGAAGAATAGACATAAAAATCCTTGTTTGATGTTTTGTGATAGATGAAAATGTTCGAAGACTTACAAGGCTTTACGGTTTTCTTAGTATTTCTAAGATTGTAAAATTACTTTATCAATCCAAAGCTTTAAAATTATGTAAAACATAATTAGTATTTATGAGATAATTTTAAATTAGTCATCCTTAAAACAATTTATCGTCTTGAAACATATTAGATTTGTCAAACATAACAGAAATTAACATTTTCCCTCTTATGTGGTGTTTAAATTTGAAAGGAATATCATTTTCATTTAAACTCTCCCAGTTTTTCGTAGTTTAAAATCAAGCATTTTTATTTTTGCTTAGACTTCGAATATGCATCGATTTAAACATAATGAATTTAAAGTAGAAAAATTGGGGTGGAAAAATTCTAAAAAATAGCTGGAACAAAAACACGATTTATATATCATTTTGTAAATAAAACAGATTCGTATTAAAAACAAACTTGTAGAAAGTATAGTGAGAAATAACAACATTAATTATAATATAATGCATCGTAAAATTCATAACCAATTAATGTTATTTTATTTCTATGGAAATAGGATGGCATACACACGCACAAGAATTGCACATTATTTTAAGTATATGAACGATATAAAAATATATATAAAATGCATTCATGAATATTTAGAAATATCTATTGACCTCATTATTATTTCTTTTACCAAATTTTCATTTTCAAGATCTTGCTAAATATGACTCATTCAATAAACTAAAGGAAGAAAAAAAAACAAAAACGTATTAATAGAAAATTTCAAATTTATATATTTCTCCTCAAGTAGGTCGAAATACGGATGCTCCACGCTGGAACATCCTCAAACAGTAAGTTCTTGACTAGTCTGCTTGTATTTAATTATATACCTCCAGGACAGTGTATTTCTGAAGGTATCCGATATTAAGGAGTGAAGCATTCACTGAATTTTAAATAGAGGATTCCAACCTCCGGTGAGAATCTGAGAATAAAATATATGGCCACACTCCGGTAATGTGACTGAATTACTTCAAAAGTCATAAATCCAACTGGAGAGCTATAAAAATATTGGATTCCCCGTCACGAAGCGTCTTCATGGAGGGGCCCCTTCAATTTTTTTACCATGTCCTGGATCCGTTGAGAAGAATGAGATAACTCATCAATCTGTCATATCCGATTACAAGGCGCAACTGCAGGACCCCACGTCAGGACCTGCAATTAAGAGGACGTGATAACAAGAATATGTTCCCTCCCATCTACGAGGAAAAAGTGATTCGAAAATATGTGAGCATTGATCGTAATCCGTTAAATGGTTGATCTCATTCCGTTAGTGAAAGGGCTTCAAGGGATTTTCCAAGAGACTGAAGAAAGATGCGTTAGGACTTGTGGTTGGTACTCTATCTATACCCTTATAACTCTCTCACATATCCTCATTTTTTAGTTCTGTTACGCAATAAGGGAGAACTATTTTCAATAATAGTTCAAATATCCGGAAGCTTTGTAATACATTTAGGTTAAGACATTCCTAGCTTCAGAATGTATAATAAGGGATTACATTACAGAATGTATAATAAAGAATTACATTACAGAATGTATAATAAAGAATTACATTATATGATCTAATATAAATGAGAAATAAATGTTGATTTTTTTTATCTATACTTATAATCGTAAACAAAAGTTATGTGAATGTATTGTTTCATACGCCTCCAGCTGATTTTTTCTGCGGATTTGAGGTATTTATGCACGGTCAGAAGCCAGTCTACATTTAAATCAGAAGCCAGACAGAACAAAATCAATACTTGAATAAGAATACTTTCAAAACTTCCACAATAGCAGAGAGACATTTAAAATCTAAATATTTGTATACATATATCGGCTTTTTCAGTACAAATATTTTGATTGATTCAAGTTCCAACTTAATAACAAATAAACTCAGAAAGGTAATTGGTTTCCCCAGTTTAACAGTTCTAATTATGAGCTAAAGTTATGAGAAAAAGACTTCAAGATTCATCACTTACTTCTTTAAAAAAGTGAGAACCTAATTGAGAAATATATTGCTCTGGCCCTAAAAAGGAAACAAATTTAGCCTTAAATCAAAAGAAAACATCTTGCCATATATACGTCAATTTTTAAAGCTGAATGTTCTTCTTTGTTGTAATGATATATATATATATATATATAAAGGAAAGTGCTGGTCACGGTTTTAATATTATGTGTGTGTGATGTGTGATATGATTCAAATCACTAGCTCTATTTTCCATTACATCTGAAGGTCTTTCGTTAGTAATGCCGAAAACTTACTGTCTGTTGAAGTGAAATATAAACACATTTATACAAACATTTTTCTAATTTTTTTTACAGAAGCAAAAAAAAAAAAAAAAAAAAAAAAAAAAAAAAGATATATGATTATAATAAGTTTTATGTATTTCGAATATTAAATTACACTTTACTAGAATTGGTAGCTGCATTTTATATGGAAATCACATATACATTTTCGATAATTTTTTTTAACTCATACAATGTAATTTCACATGAAAATAATAATATTTTTAGTTTCATTACAATCAACTATGAATTAGTATTTATTTTACTTTCAGAGGTTTTTTTAATAGATGTTTTTCCGTTCAGTTTCAAAATTTTTGTTATGAAATTTTTGAAGTTATAAATTTTTACTTCGAAATTAAATTTTCGAAGGCAGCAGCTTATCTAAATGTGTGAAGATAATTCGATTTGGCAATGTTGGGACAAGTTAGAACATGTAGCAGCTTGAATGTTTGTGTCAAATTATGCATCATACTTAAATCTACAGCAAAACAACATCAATACTCACTCAGAAAAATTTATATCAAATTAGGTCATATAACTTAAGCTACAAGTTAATAACAAAAAGTAATTTGACGTATGGCAAGTCACAAATATTTGTAACCGTATTCCCCATTAAAACATTTTTAGTCGGAACAGTTGGAAATTGGCAATCACATTCTTTTACCAGGAAGGCGTCGGTGTCAACCAGCTCTAAGTGCTTCTTGGGTTACTCCCGTAACAGTAGAAAGGAAGAAATACTAAAACTAAATGAAGGGAAAAAAAAAACGAACGCTGTGTGAGGGAAGACACGAGAGGAAGACGCTTTATAATGAATTTAAAGAACAGACCTAAGAAAAAAAACTTGACGTTGCCTAGCGGATCAGAGCTCGTTTCTTTGTCATTTGTGGTCTTATCGTGAATTTGATCGCCCTGTGTGGCAATGGCTCTAGAATTGTTTAAAGAATTATTTGTGGATTCGTCTGAAGTTCATTTTTCCTGCCATTGACACGACTGAGTGGAAAAAAAAAAAAGTCGTTATTTTGAAGAAGCGCTCTTTGCAAGGTAACCGTTATTCCGTAGATAAAATTGACATAATTTATATTTTATTGATTTTTTTATTAAAAGAAACAGCTAGAGCAATAAAGTAGAGTAATAATCAGCAAAATATACATCAATGGAAATTACTTTCATTTTAATGTTTTTTTTTCAAAGAAATATAACCGAAAAAATTGTATTGCTTCGATGTAAAGGAATCTAAATCTACCGACTAATTTTCTTTTTTTTCCCTTCAGATAACACACAGTCTTCATTATTCAAACATGGAATTCGTGGCATCCATGAAGAATGAGAGATAAAGGCTTGGTATTTTCTGTTTCCTTCAAAACTAGAATTTTTACTATCGCTAAAATACTTCCAAGAAATATACTCTAAAATCTAGAACGTATACATGGCGCCACGGGTAGATTAAGAAAGAGGCATGCAAAAATAAAAGTTTTATTTTAACTTTGACCGTGAGAACTGGTATCTCGGGCGAAAGCTTTCTTCCTAATCGAAATGTGATTAACTTTTGATACATTAAGTATTTGCTTTCCTAGAAAAATAAAGTGCGAGTGTTGGCTGTCCAGCGAACATGAGATAAAATATTAAATGTTCGTAGATTATTGCTGTAAAGAATCACACTGAAAATATACACACCATAAAAACAAATATAAAAAGTAACATTTCAATCATTTTATCTTTTTGCGAGTTTTTAATTATTAAAATCAATAAGATTTAAGTTAAATTAGAAATTTCAGAAAATGAAACCTAATAAGTTTGATCTTTGTATAATATAAATAAATTTTAAGATTATACCAATTATTTTACAATTATATTTCTTTACCAAAACTTAGTGAGGAGAAAAATTCTAAATTAAATATTATTTTATCTCGAGCCCTAAGTTTTTCAATATTTTTAAAAGAATAAAATCATCCTGGTAACAGACAATTTTATTTGAAGTTAATTTAGGGCTATAAATAAAATTTCCACAGGTTAAAATATTTTTCATTAAAATTGACAGCAAAAATATAATATAATAATCACTTTGCCAATTAATCAAATATTAATGGATCAAATTCAATACAAATGGAATTTTATGAAAAGTAAAGTGTTAAGTTATATCATAATGTTATATCCCAACTTCAATTATATAATCACACTCATTTTTTTACCAACTAAAAAAAAATATTTTTTATTTCATTTATTTTTAAACAGATGACATTAAAGGATCATTAAGTTTGAATTATTCAATTTAAATAAATAAAGTATTCAAATAATATAGTATTTAGTTTAATATTTTGCCAGAACATGTTTTTAACTCTATATAAACAGATATTTGTGATTATCATGAATATAATTGTAATAAATAAATTCATCAAAAAATGTAATATATACCATATATATATATATATATGTATATATTCCATCATATATCTCAAATATTTTTATATATATTTTATTCGAAAACTAATTCCGCATAATAAACTCTGTATATTCAATTTTATTATTTTTGTTTCGGTTTTATACAAATGAATCTGTCAATAATTACTTAGCTGGAAATGCTGTTTTGATTTTAATTATTGTAACATTATTTTCTGGTTGTAAAAGTAATATTTACGGGATTATATAAATCGAATATATTAAACATATTTTTGAAATGAATTTAGAAATAAATGAAAAAATGTTTAAGAAACACAGCCTAAGGGATATTTTGTAATTAAAAATAAACAGTTTTTTGGAACTCAAATACATTTTTTTATAGAAATGTCAATTTCCGCTTTATTAAACAAACAAATCTTCCATTATAGCTATGCAAAACATTTAAACTGTATTTATGTTATGAAAGTTTATACTCAGTTATGTTTACTTAAAGTGACAATTTTACCGCAATCGTAGGTCAAACACTTTAACATGAAGTAAATAAATTATATTTATTCGAAGTAACATAATAAGAAAATATATTTCAAGACCATTTAATCTTAATGGAAAAAATTTAATTCAGTTACTCGATAAATTATTAAATATTTTTAATTTTTTATTTTGTGGCATGAAAACCAATATATTATCTTAAAAGTATTTCTAAAAATAACACAATTAAAGAAATCTTAATTTTGGGACCATTACAATAAGAATTATTTACATATTCCATTATAAAACAATAACAATGTATTAAATTAATCTTTATTCAGTTATTGAGAAAACGCAAACATATAATTTTTAATTGAATATTGGAAAACAACATTTTCCAATGCTTTCAGATTATTTTTTACCATGTTAGTTTTAGGATGACATGTGCGTTATTTAAAAATTATATTACTGTTTTTTTTAAATGAATTATTAAAAAAATGGTTATTTGAATATTGAAAACTGTTAAGCAAAAAAAATCAAAAAAAGGACATAACTGAAAAGAAAATTCAAAGCTATTTCATAGGAAATTTATAAACAACTTTTTACTATCGCTATGATTTAATAAATCAGCAAGATTTTTAATTGTGTTGCTTTAGAGATCGATTTACGATATTTGAACATTACATTGCCCATGTACTTCGATAGTGGTGAAATAAAAATTAAACTGCACTCTTGCAAGACCGGAGCTGGAAATTTGATGCACTTAGTTTTTTCCCAGATGATTTTAAGATCACAAATAGTAGCACTAGTATTATATAAAAAAAATAAATCTTTAATTCCTAACTTTTCTTAATTTTTTAAGCATGATAAATCCAGATGAAATTCGATACAAAACTATGATGATTGTAATTAAGAAAAAGTAGCGTATTGCTCAATGCTAAAAATAAGTTAATTTATGAATATAAAAAATAAAATAAAAAATAATAAAAATAAAAAATAAAAAAAAACACGTAAGAACTTTGATAAATTTTCATTGAATTTTTTTTCCATCATAGCATATTTAAATTAATCGTAAGCAGTTAAAATTCAAAATTATTTTAAAACTTCAGTGTTTATGAGGAAAATATTTAAAATATCTTTAGTTATGAGCAATGAACGAACCTCCTCTAAACGAGGAGAGTTCTCATCTCTTATGCAAATGATTGTAAAGTAAAATTCTTAGGTATACGCAGGAATCACTTCGCGTTTTTAGAGTATGTGCCGCAAAGATAAACAAAGTAATAAATAAAAAGATAATTACAAGTCTCTCATTAAGCTTTGAGAATTCAAGTAAAGTTTAGAGTAATGAATGTTAAAATTATTTTAAAACTTAAGGAAGAAACAGTTTTTAAAAAAGAGAGGTAAAGATGAAATACATTCAAAGAGATGCTTAAATTGCTTAAATGAAATATAGATTTTATATTTGATAGAGATATTGTGTGACAGACTTAAAAACTCGTATATTTTCAGAATTTCTTTTAGGATTTTCGCTACCTGAAAAAATTATTTTCAGTCCATGATTGAAGGATCATTAATAACGGAGTGAAGAGAAAATAAATTATTTCATTTCATTTTCACGTATTATTACTTGTAAAATTTATAATGTTAGTACTTTTTTATAATATAGCAGTTTTTAATATGTCGCCCAAACTCCCCAAAAACTACTGAATATTGTTGTGGGGAAGTTTTTGCGATTAAAATTATCTGTGTATTAACCTCAAATTTTCTGAAAAGTTTTCCCAATTTTAAGCTGTCAGATTTTGCTGCGGAATAAAAAAATAAAATTTTCGATTCTAAATGATGGCTTATGAGAAAAATTTAATGTTTATAACTTCAAATAATCAGAAAGGATTATAAGTTTTAGCAATTTTTTTAAAGACTTCATTGATTTGATTTCAACAACTAATAAAATAATGTTAAATTATTTTAATTATTTTTAATAAACCATGCATCTTTTGTAAATCATTTGACATCGCTTAACAATGGAGAAATCTCATTAGATTCCTATAACACACACATATTACTTTTTGGGAAAAAATTACGTTGAAAGTAAAATTTATTCATGTTCATAAATGAAAAAATCTAGAAAACTTCTATGCACTCATTCCAAAAGATATGCATAAATAGTATCTTAATATTTATAATTCATTGTTCCAATAATCAGAACTGAAATATGAAGAGAACTGTCTTACTTCACAGGCAAGGCAAACAAACTTCGACAACAGCGATTGAATAAATAAAAATCGATCGAATTTAACATGTGATGCGATGGAAAATGTGAGTCAAGAGAAATAGAAAAACTTAACAACAAATGCCATTTTTTAATTTGTATCGAATTTTTAAAAACTAATTTATTTTTATTCATTAAATGTTTTAAATGAATTAAAGTTAGATCAAAGTTGGAAACAAATATCGTCTTTACTATAGGAGCAAAAGCTCCAAATAACGGAGGCCTCAATAAAACGGTAACCATATCAATCACTTTGAATGATTATGGTTACTGATTAAATAGTTTCAAAACTCTAAAAAACAGCAACTTAAAATGGTGACTACATATTTATGATTGCGATCCCGTTATTGCCATTTTTAAGGAAGTTAACTAACTACAATTCCCTTCCATCGCATCTCTATATATAACAAATGTTTGCTCCTACAGAATATACTATACTTCAAATATGTTTCATAAAACTGATATTGGCAGATAATTGAATATCATTCATAAATATCATGTCATGTATTCTTACTCCAAAATTTTAGAAATTGTAGGCGAAACAGTATTAACTCACAATTAAAGAACACACACAAACTTTATCAACATGATGTTCTAAGAAAAAACACAGCTGATTTTTAATCACGTGGTCTCAATTTTATTTGCATTAGATAAATGTATATACTGTATTGAAGTGTATAATGTAATTGAATTGAAATGGAAAATGCATAATTAATATATATTTTTAAAAATTATGGTTAACCAGTAAAACATGATTAAGAATTTTTTAATACAAAAAATTTTGCTCACAACAAGTGAGGTCCACGCTATAATCAAACAGAATACGAACATTCGATATAATATATTTTTCAATTATTAGAGATCATCTTATCTCGGCATACATATAAAATATATGAAATTATCCCATTAATACACGTGAAGTAGTAGAAATTAATCCTATTAAAATATAAAACAACTGGAATGAATACATAGTAATAAAAATAAATGAGCTTTTTGAATTTAGCATTTGTAAACAGCGATCATTTTCGCCGCTTGCTTGATAAAAAATTATCAAGTTTAAACATTTTATCCGTTTTCTCTTTATAAGTGTTTGTGATAATGTGAATGGCAGAGATAAAATTATGCTTATCTTATAGTTCGACTGGTAAACAAAAAAAAATTGTAAGGTTTAAAAAATCAAATGAATAACCATTCATTCAATTTAAAAATTGAAAAAAAAATCGATTGCAAAATTTTTCATAAAATTATTTTAGTTTTCCATTCATATATAGAAACAGCTATTAACAATCGAAATTTATCCTTACATTATTTAATTAGATTTAAAAAATAATAAATAAAAAATTTATTTTTTTCATAACCATAATGATTTTAATGAATTTGATTTCATTATGCAGTGAAAAAGAAAAACTTCAAATTAGTATTGTCATTAATTCTGAGATTATAATTTATTATTTCGATTATTAACATTATGATTGAAAATTTTTATAATGAAATAGATCTATGTTTATGCATCAAACTACCAGATACAGGGTTGTTTTAAACATTTCTTCATTTAATTATTTATAAATATGCTTTCTTGTGTATCAGAATACATTTTTCTATTGTAAATATATAATATACATATAGTTAGGAACATTAATAGAATATTATAATAATATATATAAATACAGTATTTAGAATATATTGGATATATACTTGGGACATTCCATTTTGAAACACGGCAGCGGTGAACCAATTAATACTTGTTAAATTATATGAAATTTAGATTTGTTTCTTAAAAAATGCTTATTCACTTGCAAAAATATTTTTTAAGGGAAATGTGTAATCTACAATAAACTGGAATAAATAAAAAAATACCTTGTTCCTATAATAATATTCAACAGATATATTTCAGCAATTTTTTTCTCGTAAATAATAGAATAAAATGAGGTATTAATGAAAATATTAAACTTTCATAAACAAACAATAATATCAGATTCTTAGGAAGTACAATAGGCAATTTAATGCGATAAATTAAATAAGTGTAAATACATTTTCAATCTTTTACATTAAAATAAATAATTTATATATTTACGAAATATCCAAAATTAAATTTTCCTCAAACATAATAAATAATGTGGAAAAATATTTTGCTATTTGCAGATTTCATAATCAAAACACAATGCTCAATACAATTTACAAAATCAGGTAAAACTAGTTGTGATTGTTACTTTCTCAAATCTGTTTACCATTGAAGATAAGATAAAAGAGTCGCGTGTATTTTTTAAGTTTCAAAACTCCAATAAAAACATCGAAAAATAAACACGAAATTACTTCGAACGTTTCTGATTAAAAAGTATAATAGTAAGAAAAAAACATGCAGATTTTCCTTAATATTTATAAATTAAACTACGTATTTCCTTAATTTTGTTGAATCAGTCTACTCATTGTGTAATTTAATTAATATTACGGTGGTACTTTATCACGAGTATACTGCATAAGGAATATTTTTTTGATTATTTATTATTCTAGAAAACAATAAATCTTTCAAGCTTGTAATGTGTCTAAAATATTAACGATGATTTATTTCATACTAATGGAATATGAATAAATAATTTAAAATATTTTTATAAATTTCACAATTTAAATATTATTTTTAAAATAAAACATTTAAAAAAAAATTTTAATATGAATTTTTTTTATTATAGTATAAATCTTAATTATTGACACATATTATAACAAATTTGTTGCGATCTAGAAATTATTATTAAATAGAATCACATAGAGCTAAACTTCGTATAAAATTAGTAAATTAATTATAATTTATCCATTTTACGTATACTTAATGACATCAAAATCCTTAAAACACAATTCTAGATCCTTCATATTTTAAGTTTATCTCTTTATCTATATATTTGTTTTTAATATTTAAGGATTTAATTCATATTTTAATAGCGTGAGTAGTATAAAATTATCACTTATTTTTTAAATTTTATCACTAATCATTAATATAAAAGGAAAGAAAATTAGTAAAATATATAAGATTAATTTTATATCATTACCCTTAATGTATTTATAAAATTAAATGAAACTACCGCATAAGTTAAGTAATCAAATAAAATTTACATGAAAAAAAAATATGATCAGTAAGTATTTATATAGAAATTATTAGTAATGATTTTGAAATCATATATGACTATATTCCTCGCTTATCCCATTTTAATTTGTTTAAGTTTCATAATCAGAAATATTACTCTCTCTTTTACCGATAAAAAATTTTAATCTGCCAAAAGTAGGCAATATAGATATAATAAATTATTTATTAAATTTATTTATAGATACAATAAATTATTTATAAAATATATGAACGGCATTTATATAAATATTTGCATGATATTTTTAACATAAAACTACTAATGAAAAATTATATATAGATATATAAAATTAAATTTTTTTTTGTATTTTTTTAATTAAATCATCATAAATGTTTTCTTTATAAAAATAACATACGTTTATATTCCGGTTTGATAAATTCTGATTTTGCAGTAAATAATTTTGGCAAATATAACTCATAAAAATATTTTCATTTTAAAAATTTGAAAACATTCGATGCATAAACGTTAATTTATACAAAGTAGCTGCAAATAGTTTTACATGAAATTCAGAATCTAAACGAAGGTAGTATTACTAGCGCCCTCTATCTCCGCGGTAATTGAAAAAACATTTTCTTCGCGATTGTTATCCTGTGCATCGCATTCTTTTATTTAATGTGATATTGGATATTATTAATTCCAAGAATTTAATTTCCTTTTAAAATCAGATTTGAAACTAATATTATGCAATAATATGAAAAATAATAATATACAAAACTGAATTCTGTACATATTTTTTAACGAGAGAACGGTGCATCTGTATTTGAATATATTTATTTCAACATTTACAAGATGTTTTCAAACATTTCTATGATAGGAACTAGACTTTTCATGAAAATATGTGTTTTGTTGCTTCGAAAGATTTAACTCTGATTTATAGATACTTTAAAAAATATATATTTATATTTATGAAAATGTTTCAATTTTTATAAGAAAAAGATGACTAGATTTTTATTCTCATTAATTATTATTTTAAAATAATTTGATTATTTATTGCTTTTCAAGATATATACCAGAATTTGTAAAAGGAATAAATTGATTAAACCAGTTAAGTGTCATCATTTGACGGGTATTGTTGTATTTGATAGATGACAGCACTTAAATTACCATTGGATGTGTATTTTTACGTATAAAGAAATAAATTTAAAAAGTTATACAGTTTAAATATGAGAAAGTTATTCTGCATTTATAAACAAAATAAACACGAAATTTAGACTAAAATAGAAAAAATAATTTTGTTTCATAAAAATTTAAAGAATAAGCCATGTTGTGTTAATTATGTATATGTATACATACTGCAGGGGATATATATAACTCGTTTATTAATATTTACATTATTAGTAGCATCAATTTATAAATATATCTATATTAATTCACAGAGATATAATACGAAAATTTTTTATTAAATTATTATTTTATAAATAATTTGAATAATTGAATTGTATTTTTTATCGTTTCAGTTTTTATAATGTAAGAAAACTTTAATTTTAATAAAATATTACAAGATAGTTTTGCAAGCATAAATCAATATTTATAATTTATTATTTTTTTTCAAGGTAAACCAGATATTTAAACTTCCATAATTTAAAAATTATTTTTTTATGTAAAAAAGATTTTATTTAATAAAATAAATATCAAATGAAATCCGTAATGTGTAAATATAAATTATAGATTTTCGTATTAAGTGAACTATTTTTTATTGTACCAAATAAAGTTTTCCCTAAGTGCCATAAAAATTATCCCATATTTTTTAAAATATTGAAAAGCAAGGCAATTTCTTAAATAATGAGTAACAACACAAAATTTAGTTATCAATTAGATTATTTTTGTAAGTGATTTTATTAATTATTGAAAAATAAAATTTTGCATAAAAAATGATGTGAACTAATACTTCGATTTGTATATGTAATTAAATAGAATATACAAATAATCATTGAGACCTCAGTTTTGGGTCAAAGTTTAAAAGCATTGAGTTAATATTTCCGTCACATTAATTTTATATTATGCAATTTGATCAAAAATTAAAAATGTTCATTTCGTATAAATATATTTATGAATAATTTTATACACAAGATTTCAAATTACAATTCCCCATCCATATTTGCAGTATGAATTGTAAACATACATGTTTCAATGTCAAAAAATATAGCCATTCTAATTAAAAATAAATAAAATAAATAGAGCTTTAATTTTTTTTTTTTAAATTTTCAATAGAAATTCATTTTCTATCAAGTGTAAACATTGCAATTCGACATTATTTGCAGGAAATATAAGAAATCCTATCCACAAATGATATTTAATATTAAACTATATATTTTTAATAAATATATTCAAATTATTATATAAATAAAAAATATATTTAAAAAAACATTTTACCTCAACAAAATGAAGTTTAAAAACGATCAGTAATCCAAAAAAACAAACTTTACATGAAGTCCAAACTTATTATCCCATGGATTTAAAAGTTCAAAAACACAATTTTCAAAAAATTCACAACAGCAATAAAAAGTGGTTAAACAAAAGTTATTACAACAATTTTCCTTTTTCCTTGCACGATCAATTCGCCGGTCGTGTGGAAATGAAAACTCAGTTAGGCACAGATATAATCCTCAGAGACAGCCTCAACGGCTGACAGCGGCCGACTGAGAGATAGAAATGCTCATTCGTACGTTGGCATCAGTTTGAAGATGCTGGGTCGAGTCTATTCGGAAGATTACTTTGGGGGAGGAAAGGTGGGGAATCGAGGGAGATAAATAATCACTTTTTTTTTTTTCTGCTTATTCTCTTTCGGTCTGTGTTATGTTGCGTGGGAATAATTTTTGTTTGTAGTACGGCCGCAGAGTAAGACTCTTAAATTGCGTTACTCAGGAATAGAAGAAAAAATATATAAATTTTTGCGAAAATCTTATTTGTGGAAACCGAAATGAGATAAGGTGAAATGAAAGGAATATAAAACGAGCTGTTTATTTATTTTTTTCCGAAGAAAATTGTTGTGAAATGGGGCAAGTGTCTTTAAAATTGGATGAAAGAATGATTCCTTTTTTTAAATGAAAGGTAGGTTAAATTACATCGGAAGAACGATTCACTAGCAACGCCGAATCCATTTGTTTGATCGTTTTACAGCACTTTCATTTACTTTCTAAATTCATCATTAGAAAATGCTTTCCTTTATAGAATTAAAAAAAAAAACGCATTTCATCTTTCCAGAAAATAAATTAATGTAAAATGTATAAAGTATTTATATTAGAATAATTCAAAAGAACCGAATAAAAAAAACTGGAAGAAATAATTATAGTTCATTGAAGATATATCATCAAACTAAACATTTGATTCTCATTTGATAAATAATTTAGATCACCATTTTTTAATGATATTCAAAGTATTTAGTAAATTTCAATTAATCAATTTCGTTGTGCTTTCACGATAAAATAGTCACATTACATTGGATGAATATAAAATATATATGAGTTATACATTTAGCTTTTTAAATATATTATTATATGAAATCTGAAGTAAATATTTTCCTGAAAAATTACTCATTGATTTTATTTCGGAAATTTTATTACTCTTTTAGATGTAATTTCTTTTTATTTTAGTATTATAAAAATGTTTTTTTGTTTATTTTACGATTGAAACGATTAAAATTAAACTAAAATAAGTAAATGTTCAGCTTAAATTATAAGAAATGTATCAAGAAATAAATTGTTTTTGTTAGAACCAGTAAAATTTAATACCACAAAATAAAATATAAGTATAAATTGTACAAATTTCTTTATATGCATAAATTGTATAATTTTTTGTAACATGCGCCAAGTTTTCTCATTAAGAAGACTTAAATCTTAAGAAAACGAAGACCATAAAAATAGGGATCTATATTTATGCATTAATTTAGGAAACGCGTCAAAATTCCAACTACCCCTCCCTTTAAACGAGAATGTTAAAAGACAAAGCAACATCCATTGGCCGTTATTTATTAAATACTGTAATTGTATCCAGAATCTTCTGATTTGAAGAACGCAGATTTTTTTCACTATGCCACAATGAGCCTTCTAATTTTTATCTCTAATAATGATGAGATACATAAAAATTTTAATAATTTATTGCCCTAAAATGTTATTTTCTATCAATAATTTTCAAAATAAACTTGATTATACTTGGGAAGTTGTACAAGCGATTGTTTTGAATAATTTTCTACAATTCCATTCTTTTAAAAATTAATTTTAATTTATTTAAACTTATCTTATTAAATAAAATTGTTTGATTTGTAAATAATTTTAAAATTAAATTTCCTACAGTAAAATTTATTTCAATTAATTTTATTCTTGTAATTTTTTTGCATTCATTTTATTGATCGAAGTGATGTTAAAATAATTTATTTCATAATGCATATTTTAAATAATTCAGGACATTAGGTACGTAATAAACTTCTATTTCATATATAAGTGTTTCAAATTAAAAGCATGCAATAAAAAATCCTTATTTAAATTCTAAAAGAATTCGAAATGAGTTATGATGAGTACAAAGTGAAAACGCCAAAAAGCCATTTGTAACATACGATGACTTGATACAAATTTTGGGCAATAAAAATTTTGAAATATGCTAATAAACAACCTACATACCTTCTTTTTGTAATGGATTATCTTTCACCTCAAATATTTCTTCTCATCAATTGCTCATGCCACATATCAAGTTCATTATGAACAAGAGGAAGCTAAAATGTAAAGATTCTATTACTAAAGCCTCATTAGCTGCATTCTTTTGGCTAAAGAAAAAAAAATAATCTCACATTTCTTCTGACTCCGGTAAAGATCGAATCGGGTGAAAAACGTGATTGGAAATGCTTAGGAATAGCATTATGTTGGCATTGAGATAAAACCTATTCTTTTAAGCTAACGAGAACGAACAATGGACAACTTTAACTATTTAAATATATAGATATAATTATGTGAATGATATAATGTTGTATATATAATCAGATTATCAGTCATTTCCGTAGTGGTGATGGTTTAATATAAGTACAAATAATTTGAAACCATTAATTTTACTACTTTAAACCTTTTTATGTTTACAGGTAATTAAAAGTCAAAATATTACAAATTACAATGTAGGTCATTCATTATTAAAATGCAAAATATTTAATATATTAGTAACATATCCAAGTTATAAAGCTAGAACAATGAAACTAAAAAGTGTTTTAAAAATTCTGTTTGTTCATTTTAAATTATTTTCCATGTTTTCGAGCAGTGGGCTAGCTGGACAAAATTGCAGGGGCATGCCTTAAAGAATGGATGCGCTAGGTTTGAGTCCGGCCACTGTCAGATAAACGAGACATCAAAGGTATGTTTCTATGCTCTCCGTTAACAAATCAATTGAAGTTAGAACTCTAGAGTTTTGTGGGTTTTCTGTTAACGTCGAGAATATAGTCCACTTTTTAAATTAAATATATTTATATAACTAGAATCTAAGACTTGTTTTTAATCAGTTATTTAACTATTATATTCACAGAACTTTTGAACTTACTTTTAATAGTTAAATGCTAGTACATGAAAATAGTATTTAGCATCAAAAATATTTGTTGAGTAAAATAAATTTAACAGTGTGACAAATTCTTACATTATTCAATAAAAAAAACGGTGGTTTATTATTTCTACCATTAGTGCTATCTTTCTTAATTTGGAATAATTTTTAAGAATTATTCTTAAATTTGTTTTTCATATTTGACCCATACTTTATAAATTACTTCTATTAAGAATTTTTAAAAAAGCATCATCTAACTTTTCCTTCTAAGTAGTTTGTGACACACCGTTTCAAGCTATAGTAAAGAGTTTTACCGCATGGGACCTTCTTCATGGAGTCTACAGAACATGCACAAAATGAAGACATTCTAACAGGAGCAAAGAATATATTCATATAGTGCCTTGAAGGAAACCATAGAAGATAAACAAACCCTTTCTACAACAGAATTCATTTTTTTATTCAGAAAGCGGAACAGCAACATATCTGTGTCCGATTGTTAAATATTTCTGGATTGGAACCTGAAGTCTTTCACTCCGGGAAAGTAGTCCTATAATTAGGCTTCGGTGAACCACTGTGAGAATAATACACCTAAGCATTACATATTCATCAATTTTTAAAGCATTTGAAGCCGTTTTCACAAATTAGACTTCAATGCTGGGGATTATGCATATGTTTTACAACACTTAGATGATAAATATTACAAATATTTAACCCAGAATCATAAAAAAAATGCTAAATTTTAAAAGAAGAAACACTTATGAAGTTAACGGAATGTAAAGAATGGCTTCCTTACAAAATTTAAGTTAAGCATTTATTTTTATTGCCGTTTTAAAATAATCAAAAAAATTAAGATTTTCTGTTTTAAAGTGTTAAAAACTGATCGATTAAAATGGGTGAAGAGAAAAAATAATTTCACGGCTACAAAAGAACTTTAGCAAATGTATGGTAATAATAGTAAATATAATATAGTAAGGGGTATAAGGATTTATATTAATTAATTTTGTACCTCATTCCAAGTAGTTAGATAATGATATCGTATTACTAATCAGAATAATGACTATAAATGTCTCATTCACTGAAATCTGAAATTATGGACAGAATACTGATTATAGATATATGACAATAAAATTTTCTGTGTTAATTTTCCAAAAATTTATAATTTGGTTTGACAAGAATTCTTATTAAAAATTAAAGGTAACAAAATTATATAAATCTATAAAAATATTTCCCAGAGACATTTAAGAAACCTTATAAGAGAGGATCTATTTCCGATTAAAAAATTCCTATGGTCTCTTCTATAAAATAAAAATGACTTCCCATAAATTTAACACAATTTTTTTAATGTTTTATATCTCGACTTTTATACCCGATTATACTCTTCAGAGTAAAATATCAACAGCAGTTATTGTTAATAAAAAAATGGATGTGTTGCGCTTCTAATTTGCAAATTTTTCAGTAGATTGTTTAGAAATTTTCCAAGTTTTCTCCTTTGCGTCATAGGTTTCTTCTCTTTACAAAAAATGCTCGCAAACGTCAAATCACAGTAAATGTTCGGATGTCTTATAAAAGATTTAACCTGTTAGATTATCTATTACATTGTGTCAAACATACATTTTTTGACGATATGGATAAAAATAAATTGCCTATTTTACTCGTCATTAAATTTGTATTTTATAAAGTATTATTAAAGAATTACAATAAAAACTTTCATTTACTAAGCAATATGAATCAAATAATATGTATTTGTTATGTGAACTAGAAAATACATGTATATGTGAACTAGAAAAGACTTAATTTATCTATAAAAAACATGAATTGATTAAAAAATACAAGAGGTATAGGTTATTTAACAGAAAAATCTACCCAATTTAACAAATTTCTCATCTTCATTCTATATCTAACATCCATATACTAAACATAATTTTAGAACATGGGACAAACATCCCTAATACTCATCTACTATTCTTGTTTTACACATCAAATAATTTCTCACCACTTTACTATATTTTTTTTAAAAATGTAATCGATTTTTTAACATGTAAGCTAGAGGCTTCCTATGGCTGACATGTTTTCCTTATTTTGAAACTCTAACAAATTTTTTTTAAGAAATGTATTTAAAATTTAAATAATAATTTAAGAAATGCATTTGATTTTATAGGTCCTTATTTAAATCATAATTTTATCAATTGTATTCCTTTCCTCTCAGAACAGTTTTGTATTACGTTAATACATTCTTGCTAACAACAATAGCCTTCGACCATTTATTTAAACATAATTACTTTTTCTTTGGAAATATTCCTTCATTTTGACCTTAATAAATGCAGTGTAACACCAAGAAGAATATTTTAATTCAATAAAAGATAAGTTTCTCTCCATTCTGATGCCAAATTTAATCTTTTAAATGGAAACCAAAAACGAAAATTTAGACCAAATAGAAACGGAAAAGCTTAATTGCAGTTTTCTTTCTAGATTCAGCTTTCTGGATAATTGAGCTTTGAATTAAGAAATATGTCGCCAAGACTTAAGTATACATACTTGGGAGAAACCCATTTTAAGGGATGATAACGAGTAGCACCCATTTTGCAAATATGTGAACCACAAAAATCCTATTCAGCCTTGAATATTTATCTCGTTTCTAAAGAAGTGGTGAATACGAATAGCCTGGATATCGTGACGTAGGCCAGCTGGTTAAAGTCATGGTGTGAATTTTGGCGGAAAAATTATGGCGGGAATATATTTTCCCGCAACAAAAGGGTTCGAAACGGAAGGCATACACCTTGAGCAAACAAGGAACTAGGGAAAATACCATTACATCACATTCCTTTTCCTTCAGAACATAAAATTCAAATGCACAAATTAGCGTCAATAAATATTTACATAGAAAAATATTTTAATTAAAATGCAATAAATTGATTCAAATTTATTTTCATGAAAAGCAAACTACAGGTTTTTATTATCATTCACATATTTAGAAAATTATATTTATTTTAGAAAGATTTATTTAGAAAATATTAGATTTTCAAGTCATATAGATTGAAAGAATTTTAATAATTACGTGCACTATTAATATTTTTTAGAACAAATGAATATTTTTTATTCGATTATTATATATTTTTGTCTAATACGTTAATTTCAAATTTCATGTTTTTATCTCTTAAATTTCTTGAAGATAAAAAATTTATGCTGAATTTTTTT
The DNA here is from genome assembly GCA_030067965.1 of Latrodectus elegans. Taxonomy (NCBI): domain Eukaryota; kingdom Metazoa; phylum Arthropoda; class Arachnida; order Araneae; family Theridiidae; genus Latrodectus; species Latrodectus elegans. The sequence goes on from CM057822.1 coordinate 45,706,121, forward strand.
ATTGATAACTTTTATTGGTTTAAGCACATTGTGATGAAATATTTTTAAAATTAATAATGTGAATAATATTAAACCTTGTACCTTTTAATTGATTCATGCTGTCCGAGTTACACACATTTTAGAAACACATTAGATTGTTTCAGAATGACAATTAGTTGAAAATTATGTAATACACATCAATGATAAATTTTTTCGAAAATTGTGGAAATAAACAAAGAGTCTTCAATGATAATATATATTTCGTATAATATATATTATCATTGAAGTTAATGTATATATATTATCATTGAAGCTAATATATATTACATATTAAAATAAATGATTTCTGTATTTTCTCTTCTTTTTCCAAAAGGTTTTCATGGTAAATGTAATTCAACTAATGCCTTATAAATTCAATTTCCTATTCTCATTTTTATATGATTAAATAAAAAAAACATGTGCATATGCTTGAAAATGTTTTTATTTAAATTGTAAATTTACTTTCTATGGTTTTAGAATCTAAATGTAATTAGACTTACTAATTAAACGAAGTGAACGTTCTTTAATTATTAACACAAATCACTTATTAACCAATAATAATTCGTTATAGTAGCCACCCACCCTGTCCATTGGACAGCGTGCCTGACTGCGGATAGGGAGGTCCTGGATTCAAATCTCAGTTTCAGACATGGATGTACTTTCTCTTCTATCTTTGTTCTTTCCTTGTATGAATGGGTTGGAAGGGGTTGCCTACCCTATAAGCGTTTTCTTATGACGTGTGTACTGAGGAAGTCGGACTCCACACCAAACTACTTTTCAGTTGGAAAAGTGGAGCAGCACACCACTGGCGTGTTATGTTGTTGGCATAATACAACAACAACATTCGTTACTAAATTTTTTTTTTTTTTTTTGTCATTTAACCACCGCGTAACAAGTATAACGATTCATAAATATAAAAAAAAATATTGATATAAGTAGTAAAAGTTTAAACAATATAAGTTTCAATGCTTGAATTTTTGAAAATTTAAAAAACAAATTGTTACTCAAATGTTATGGAGCATCTAGCTTAACGAGTGGCAATGACTGGTATATGATTTTGTATACCTGAATATATACAACACTTATATGAAAAATCACAATAATTTTGCATATCTATCGTCATAAAATGGGCAAAAATAGTCGCTAGCAAATCATAGGTTTTAGGAAGGATTTTTGCATGGAATTTTATAAATGACATCGACAATTCTTTCGCCAGCAAAAATTGCATTGTTTCCTTAAAGAAAACTGCCTGTCTTTTAACATTTTATTTAAATTTGAAGCAGGCAATGATGAAACCCAGCTTTAGAATTCTGAAAATAAAAAATAAAAACATGATTTTTGTAGAGAAAAAATAAAAAGATAACAACCGTTATATTTCGATTTTCTTTTGAGGAGCCTTAAGTTTTATTCCTTCTCCAGTATTGTGGAAAAAATTTGCATTTCTAGACATAAAGCATGCAGTTAGTCGTGCAAAAAATTTTAGTCAGAGCATTTTCTTGGAAAAGCGAATGAACGGTGGTTCTTTGCGTGAATGCAGCTGCCTTACATTCGTTTA